>OY856186.1:397128687-397622767 GCA_963693315.1 Diogma glabrata
CGGTGTTCAACGTGAAAATCTCCTCCCTTTTTGACATTCACTAGTTTGTTTGAGAGGTTCATCAACTGGAGTGGAACTACTCCTTCTTTTGCTGCTGACGACAATACCTAAACAACTAATTAAAAAACAATAATTTAATATAGAAAAATATTAGTTCATCTATCAGAATATAGATTTAGTGAATCTAATTAAAATCAACAAATCATAGAATAATCAATTAGCTTAGGTCAAAACCTTTCGATCATATTAAATTAGTAAAATTCACCTTTTTTACAATAGATGTAAGGAAATTTAATTTATATTTGGAAATATTAAGAAAGGCTTCGATTAATTATTAAAAGTTTTTTTTTTTTGATTAAAAAATTTGCATAGTCATCTTCACTTTATATTTGAACTTTCCTGTGAACGGTGAAAAATATTAATTAGCTGTGATTTTGTTAAAATAAAACAATATTTGAATATTATTTTATTGTTTTTATTTAATAACGATTTTGGAAATTACACCCGGACATTCTCATCTCATCTGAATATAATAATTGAACCTCTGCTGTGAAATAGGAAACGCATCATTTTTGGAATAATTTGGTAATTTGTTTGTACAAACATAAAAGGCGGCAAAACTCAACAAATACAAAAATAGTACAACTGGACTCGTCAAGATAAATTGTGGATACGCAATCAACGAGTGCAGCTGATATTATTCAAGGTCCTTCGAAGTCGGATTTGCTGCATATAAAATCGTGAGTACAAGCCAAACTATTCTTTTATATATATAAACACTTTATACAAAAAATAATACTTAAAAACGGTGAAAGGTGATTATTTAAACGTGCCAATACTAATGAATGAATATAGTGAACACGTTATAAACTTAAGTGAAATTATATAAATACATTTGTGCGAAAATTATAAATCAAACTGTGAAAGGTGATTCTTGAAACGTGTCATTACTGAGTGAATCAATATAGTGATTACGTTATACGCTGAAATAAATATATATAAATACTTTGCGCGAAAATTACTAATTAAAACTGCGAAAAGATTATTGAAACGTGTCAATCCTGCAGTAAATATATATAAAAGATATAGTGAGCACGTTGTAGAATTCTTACAAATGGCGGAAAATAGAGCAATAAAGCGCTTCTTGAAAACATTAGAAAGTATGAAAGTGCAAGTAAATCTCTTTAGCATTAGTACTCCAATTAGTGATATAAAAACTTGCATGGCTCTGTTAGCAGACGATTGGAGAGAATTTCAAGCGCTAGAAAAGGCCGTAAAAGGGAAATTTGATGAATCACAAATAGACAACGTGGACAAAATTGAAAATATGCATCTTGAGTTGAAACAAAAGCTTGTCAAATGGGAAAAGCTTTATGAAGAGAATAATGCACAAATACAAAATAACTCGATGGATGATTTTATGCTTAATCAAAGCAATTTTCTCCAGCAAATATCATCTATTCATAAACCAGATAATGAGGTTCGTTTACCACGAGTTAATATACCATCGTTTAATGGAGTGTATGCAGAGTTTCCCTCCTTTCGTGATCTATATGAAGCGTCTGTCCATAACAATAACAATATCTCAAAGGTTCACAAATTGCAATATTTAAAAGGGTTGCTTAAAGGTGAAGCCTATATGCTGATCAATCATCTGGCAGTGACAGAAGCTAACTACGATGAAGCGTGGGACAAGATAAAGACACGGTACAACAAGCCAAAGCATGTCATACACAACTTGTTGAAACAATTTCTGGAACAACCAAACGTACAACAAGGTTGTGCAAAGTCAATTCGTCGCTTAGCTGACGTTTCGGATGAAGTCCTACGTGGGTTGAAGGTGCTTGATGAGCGTGCTGAAGGCCGTGACCCCTGGCTAATTTATCTACTTATTCAAAAACTAGACCAGGAAACGAGAGAAGCTTGGGCGCACGAGACAGCGGGAGTCAGCTTCCCTACAATGGAGCAGTTGTTTATCTTTTTAAACAAAAGAAGTGATGCCTTGGAGAGCTTAAGTTCAATGCAGAAGACCAAAACGTATCCTCAAAGAAGAACAAGTGCTTTAGTTTCGCATACAAACCAATTAGTATGCCCGTTATGTGAAGGAGAGCATTATTTAAGCAAATGTGATCAATATTTACAGCGAACATTTGCAGAAAGGAAACAACTACTAGTTGAGAAAAAACTTTGTTTCAATTGTTTATCTTCATCTCACCAGTCAGTGGTGTGTAGATCCAAATATAAATGTGGTAAATGTCGCAGGAAGCATCATTTGACTCTGCACTCAGAAGAAGATGTTAATAATCCACGGATCAATGCAACTCTCAACGCAAATGCATTGAATAATACTTTGGAACCATCTAGCTCAACCGATGTTCAAGCAAATGCAGCAGCCATACCAAATTTTCAATCTTTGCTACCAACAGCTATAGTTCTAGTAGCTGACAAATCTGGAAATTCTCAGAGATGCAGGTTACTGCTAGATTCCGGATCACAAGCCTCTTTCATCACAGAAGCTTGTGCGCAGCGTTTGAATTTACCGAGATCTCAAGCAAATGTTGCAGTTACAGGTTTAACAGCTGGAAAAGTAACCACCAGAGGAATTACATCAATAAATATTAAGTCGTTGTATTCGTCAGAGGAATCGATTCAAGTTGATGTTTTGATCATAAATCAGCTGCCAACGAGATTACCAAGTTTCAATTTCCAGCTCCAAGACTGTTGTTTTTTGGACGATTTAAAACTAGCTGATCCATCTTATAACCAAGTATCTGCCGTTGATATCCTGATAGGAGCTGACAGATTTTTTAGCATTATCAAAGATGGGCAGTTAACTAACTCAAATAATTCAATAGTCGCACAACGTACCATTTTTGGTTGGATTGCGGCTGGAGTTACCGGTGAAGAAAACGTCGTAAGAACAGACAGCAGCCAAGAAAGTTATTGTACTTTAAATTTCCATTTAGATGTAGACATTGATAGAACATTAAAACAATTTTTTGAGCAAGAAGAAATTCCCAATGTCCAGATTATGAGTCAAGATGATGTCGAGTGTGAAGAATATTATAAAAAGACGCACAAACGAGATGAAAGGGGTCGTTACATCGTCTCTATTCCCTTTAAAAATAATACCGCTCAGCTTGGCAACTCTATCAACGTTGCCAAAAGAAGATTTTTAGCGTTAGAAAGGAAATTTCAATCTAGTCCATCACTAAAACATGAATACGCTAGATTTATAAGTGAATATCTAAGTAGGGGATACCTAGAAGCTGTTTCTGAAGCTGATAAAATGATTGAGCAGTCTAAGTGTTTTTATTTGCCTCATCATTGTGTGATAAAACAAGCGAGCGAAACGACAAAACTAAGAGTAGTTTTTGATGGATCAGCGAAATCTTCTTCTGGGATATCACTAAATGAAACGATGTTAGTCGGTCCGACTATTCAGCCCACTTTATGGTCAATCTTATTAAGATTCAGAAAGCACAAAATTGCATTAGCAGCCGACATTGAGAAAATGTACAATCAAATTTTGGTTTGTGAAAGTGATAGTCAATTTCAACGTATTTTATGGCGAAGCGAAATAGCTGATGAGCTTAAACATTATAAACTAAATACAGTTACCTTTGGTTTATCTAGTTCGGCATTTTTAGCTATTAGAAGTATTCATCAGCTAGCATATGATAATCAAGATAGTCATCCAAATATTATTGATCATCTTATAAATGATTTTTACGTTGATGATTTTATCTCTGGTGCTGATAACATTGAAGAAGCGACGAAACTAAAAAGAGAAATGAATGATTTGTTAATAAGCGGTGGTTTTAATCTAAGAAAATGGAAATCAAATGTGCCTGAACTCACAGTGAATGGAGAGACACAACAAACCACTTTGTTCAATAATTCAGAAGAATCAAAAATATTAGGTCTACAGTGGAACGCAGCAGAAGATACTTTTACCTTTAAACTCGATTTGAAGGAGAGTAATGAGCCCACCAAACGTCAAGTTATTTCCGAGTATTCAAGGGTCTTTGATCCGCTGGGTTGGTTATCTCCTTCGATCATTTTAATGAAAATAGTATTTCAAAGGCTTTGGCTACACAAATTGGGATGGGATGATCATCTGCCAGCGGAAATATCAGAAATATACAACAAAATCCGTGTTGAGTTGAAAGATTTAGAAAAAATAAAGCTCAAAAGATACATTCCACAAGACGGTAAAATGGAATTACATGGTTTCTCCGATGCCAGCGAAAGTGCGTATAGTGCGGTGGTATATTGTAGAGCGGTAGACAATAATGGTGTTGTCTCAGTTAACTTAATGGCAGCTAAAACAAAGGTGGCTCCAATCAAGCAGGTGTCCTTACCACGACTTGAACTATGTGGTGCTCATTTACTCACAAAACTTATGCGTCTTGTGCAAGAAACAGTGAAGATGCCAGTGGAATGTTTTGCCTGGACGGACTCTACAATTGTACTATCGTGGTTGTCGAGTCATCCAGTCAGGTGGAAAACCTACGTTGCTAATCGTACGGCTGAAATCATCAATCAGATACCGAGAAAATTCTGGAATCATGTACGATCTGAACACAATCCTGCAGATTGCGCATCTCGTGGGATTTTGCCGTCTCAATTAATCAAACTAGATCTCTGGTGGCATGGCCCAGCATGGTTAAAAAATTACCAATCGACTTCTGCAAAAGAGGATGATTTTGCTGTGAATCCAGAATATTTGAAAGAAGAAAGAAAAATAACCAAGCTTTTAGTTTCCAACACCCATTGCAAGGAAGATCAAATCAGCACATTAATTCAAAAGATATCTTCCTATAATAAACTGAAAAGAATTTTTGCTTACGTTTTAAGATTTATAAATAATATGAGAAATGACAAGTTGAATAGAAGCTCGGGTTCTCTTACGGTGATTGAACTTCGGAAGGCCAACCTCATAATCATCAAATATGTACAGAGAGAAGCGTTTGCCGATGAGGTTGATTGCCTTCAAAGAGATGTGAATATTAGAAAAAACAGCAGTATTGTAGCATTGGCACCATTTATAGATGCAGAGGGGATGTTAAGAGTCGGTGGCAGATTGAAACATCTGGACTGCCAATATGATTATAAACATCCAATGGTTTTACCAAAGGGTCATGCATTAAGTCGAATGATTGCAATACATGTGCACAAGAAAAATCTTCATCCTGGTTTGACTCTAACATTTCATCTGATAAGGCAGCAATTCTGGATAGTAGGAGGCAGAAGCAGTGTCAGAAATATAGTGAACAAATGTGTGGTCTGCTTCAGAAAGAACGCCAAAACATCTAAGCAACTAATGGGAGATCTGCCATTAGCAAGATTGAAAGCTACAAGACCATTCTCATCTTGTGGTGTAGATTATGCGGGTCCAATTGAGATTGCTACAAAAAAGGGAAGAGGTGCCAAGTTTATCAAGGGGTATATTGCACTCTTTGTTTGTGTGGTGACCAGAGCTGTACACATTGAAGCCGTTACTGATCTATCTACAGATGCGTTTATAGCATCCTTAAAACGATTTATCTCAAGGCGAGGTGCTCCCGCACATATCTACAGTGACAATGGATCTAACTTCATTGGAGCACGTCGAAAACTAGGCGAAATTTTTGAAAAAATTAGCAATATTAATCACAATTCTCTAATTGCAGAGTTCTTAGCACAGGATCAGATACAGTGGCACTTTATTCCACCTGTATCTCCACATTTTGGGGGTTTGTGGGAAGCAGCTGTGAAGCAAGTGAAGTCACATTTACTCAAATATTCCTCAAATACTCACCTAACGTTCGAAGAGATGACAACTATGCTTACTCAAATTGAAGCCATTTTAAATTCAAGGCCACTCTACACGACAGCTGATGATGATGCTTCTATTGATGTTTTAACACCAGCACATTTCTTGATTGGCTCAGGAAATTTTTATATTCCAGAAGAAAACATTAGTGAAAATACACCGACCAGCAGGCTTTCTAGGTGGCAAAATGTTCAACAGCGTGTTCAATCCTTCTGGAAAAAATTCAGTGTGGAGTATTTCCATAATCTACAACAAAGAAACAAATGGCGTGAATTACAACCTAATTTTAAAAATGGAGACGTGGTGTTAATTAAAGAAGACAACTTACCATCATACAAATGGATGCTTGGGAAGATCATAGAGTTGCATCCAGATGATCAAGGCAATGTTAGAGTTGTCACTGTAAAGACGTCCAAAAATATATTAAAACGCCCAATCGTTAAAATCTGCAAACTACCACAACAGGATGATGGTTAACGACTAAGTCGTTAACGAGGCGGAGTATGACGACAATACCTAAACAACTAATTAAAAAACAATAATTTAATATAGAAAAATATTAGTTCATCTATCAGAATATAGATTTAGTGAATCTAATTAAAATCAACAAATCATAGAATAATCAATTAGCTTAGGTCAAAACCTTTCGATCATATTAAATTAGTAAAATTCACCTTTTTTGCAATAGATGTAAGGAAATTTAATTTATATTTGGAAATATTAAGAAAGGCTTCGATTAATTATTAAAAGTTTTTGATTAAAAAACTTGCATAGTCATCTTTCACTTTATATTTGAACTTTCCTGTGAACGGTGAAAAATATTAATTAGCTGTGATTTTGTTAAAATAAAACAATATTTGAATATTATTTTATTGTTTTTATTTAATAACGATTTTTGGAAATTACACCCGGACATTCTCATCTCATCTGAATATAATAATTGAACCTCTGCTGTGAAATAGGAAACGCATCATTTTTGGAATAATTTGGTAATTTGTTTGTACAAACATAAAAGGCGGTAAAACTCAACAAATACAAAATAGTACAACTGGACTCGTCAAGATAAATTGTGGATACGCAATCAACGAGTGCAGCTGATATTATTCAATATGTATATTGTAGGAAAGGTCTTGAGTAGTAGATGTGTCGAAAAATACTTTTTTTGAATTTGAACGATTTTTTCAGAAAAAATGGCAAAAATGTGATAATTGTGTTTTTTGTTTGCTTATTTTGTTTATTTTTCAAGTTATTTGTTTCACAATTCAAAATCAATCTATATTAATTAATTAAATTCTAAAATAATGTGTAGTAGCTATTTGGTTAGGAGGTCTATTTACAATTTCTATTTACAATGGCCGAATTTCGGCCACTGGGCGATTCCTAGTATTATTGAAATTGTTAATTTAGCGTTGATAGATTTTTTTCCCTTTGCTTTCATTCAAAATTTTACTTTCTGAAATATATTTTTCTTTTCTTGCATTTAAATATTTTTCATTCTGATATAATTTTTTTATTGAATTAATTTTATTGAATCAATAAGTTGACCCCGCATTCGAATTTTTAAATATTTGTTTTACTAGCTATGAGTGATTCAATACTGTTCCTCTGGCTCTGGCCACGAACACCGAATCACTTTTAAATATATGTTGTTTATTTGTTTGTGACGTCTCCTTCTTATGCTTTGCCAGCAAAAATGTACATGTGATGAGTTGTCTCTATGTAGGTTCAATGAAGTTTGCAAAGTGATTGGAAGCTATTTATGGTTAAATGCATGGCTAAGTGAGACTATGGTATATACATTATGCTATTGAGTATGCATGACTGAATGAGGCTTTGGTGTATACATTATGCTAATGAGTATGCATATGGCTGCACGAGACTCGTGTATAAATTACGCTATTGAGTATGCATGGCTAAGTGAGGCTATGGTGCATACATTATACTATTGAGTGTGTTTGTCGAAATCGAAATGGGGCTATAGTATCTGTTTATTTTATTGACCTATAAATTCAGTTTAGTGCAACTACACAGTTTGTTTGCATTTACATGCTCTGAGACTTCTCGTCATATACTATGTTTTATGTTTGAAAAAAGAACTAACACGCTTCTGTTTGTCTGCTCGGTCGGCCTTTTGCAAAGGGTGATATCTTGATCTCTTCCAGATCGAGATAGTGTCGCTCCTGGCGAATTAAATCAATCAAAAAAAAAAAAAAACAATAAAAATATTTCAAACACCATTCCGTTATAAATTTTAATAGTTTTGTGTTTAATTTATATTTTTTTTTCCAGGTAAGAAACTGGTCACCAGATGAGTTAATCAGCAAAATTTGATCAAACAGGATCAAAAGTGGTAAGCAATCAGTTATTCGTATTCGAGGAACGGAAATAAAGGAAAATGGAATTTATATAAAGTGATTGACGAAAGTCACGTTACCAGTGATCAAAAATATTTCTTCCTATAAACAACAAATCTTGACCTGAAAACTTAAAACTATTCTACTCCATTCAAATTCATAAATCACGTTCATATCTTTAGTGTTTTCATTTCTTTTCCTATTAAATATGATATTCATATTGAATCTGTTCGCATTACATCAAGTACAAATTTGAAAAATGCATTTTGAATAGAAATTTTTAAGAGAAGATTAATTTTTTTCTTCTTGCAAACATAATTTTTCTTATCATTTCTTAAACACGTTCTTTTCACAATTCTATTATTTCGTGTTTTATTTTCTTATATTATTTTTTTTTTGTTCTTTAAGTGAAAGAATACGAATAAATTTAACAATCAAATTCAAATAAACGACATGATACATATTCGACAAACATATATATGTTTTATATATACATTAATGCTGTAGAATTTCGTTGTATGAATAATTGAATCATTTTAATACAAGATGTTATTGTTGGATTTATAGAGCATCTATTTGAATTTTTATCAAAACTATGTGTTAAACTTTTAGTTATGTTAAAAGAATCTGAAAAAATAAAAGGAAATATCTTAAACTAGCTAAAAGCAATATAGATCAAATTAAGTCAACAAATGGTTCACAAATTAGGATATATTTGTGTTAAGTTTTGCAGATTTGCCGATGGTTTATGGATTCATGTTAATGGTTTAATACTTTTGTGTTAGAAACGTTTGTAAGCTTGATATCGAGATGCTGTGGTAATCAAAAGAGAGTGAAAGAATCGCGGTTACAGATCTAATAAGCTTGTATAATAACAGAGCTTAATTTTTTTCAGCTAACCACAAAACATTTGTTTTGGAAACAATCCAGCTACGCCAAAAAAAATTTAAACCAATCCATGAGTACAATGACATTCACGTATCACATTTCCGGTAATTTTATGTTATCAGACAACATTTTTGTTGAAAATTTAAGGTAAATATTTGGTGCCTTATGTCTTTGTATATACATAAAAAAAATTTAAATTACAAAAACAAATAATTCTGTTTTGGTTCTTATCAGAATTTTTTGGATTTGGATTTTGATTGTTTTATTTAAATGTTTACATATGAGTTATAATGTTATTGAAAATATGTATTTATTTTCAGATTAGATTGAACATTTTAAAGAACAAATAATTTTTGTTGTTATTTGAAACGAAACCAAAGAAAAAAATGCTTCAACTGACTTTAGAGGAGTCCGAGATTATTTCTTTTTTTCTTTTTGCACTTTGAAAAACTTTGAAAAATTACGACTGCTACAGTCTGAACACGTGATCCATATCTGCTCTTTTAAAGGTTAGAGAGAACAGCTTCGAAAGGAATGTTGATTGCTGATTATCTAGTTTTTTCTATTTGAGAAACCAACAAAGGCTTTGTCAAGGTAACTTAGGAATATCAATGAGCCTGATTTTCAATACTTTACCACAATTGCTTCACATTATCACTCAGAAGTTTTGCGTAAAATAATACAGGAAGTCAGTACCCTGTGCCACAATCTTTTACGCTCCAGTCAAGAAACCGTGTTATCTATGCAGCCCGTACCGATTTTCGCCAGGCAATAAAATATTCCGGTCAAGACTCTCCGGCCAACCTTTTCTCCTCTTTCTCTAATAAACCAATTAAGTTGTCAAGTTCCAAATGTTTGTAAAATATGACATAAAATATCAAAACTAAAATTGCCATTACGTACAGAACCTCTACACCTATATGATGTTAGTTCAATGTTTTTGTTACAATTGATTTAGCATGATCGTTTGTTTTACACTCGTATTCATTGATATTTTGCTGTATTTTTGTTCTACTTTACTTTAATTTAATTTTCAGTATTATACGCTGCCAACTGATGTATATCTAATGAGCATAATAGCCTAATATTTAGATTGTGGTTGCGGTCTGTTGTTTTTCTTTAATTGATCTTTAATTACAATCTGTGTCACAACAACACAAAAAATCATTTAAGGACCTAGTGCCCACAACAATATCCTTTCTAAGGGTTCTTTGATGGACGCGGAGTACATGGTATAGCAGATACTGGAGTACGCGAGATTGTCACACCTGTAGATCAAAAATTAAAAAAATACAAATTTAGTAAAACTGATATCTCTTCATTCTATAGCCCATCACCCAAAAATAGTTCCTTTACCCTATACTCCTTCCGACGAATGGTAAATTCCTCAAACTTTGTGCATCAAATAATTTTTTTGTCGCCAGTGAACAATTTTGAACCAATGAAGAACGATTCCAATGATACTTAGGAGAAAGACAAGACTGACATTTATTAGCATTTATCCTTCATTTTTGGTAATCATTACCACTTATCGGTCAGGATGTTAGGCATTTACCTAAAATAGGTTTTTGTATTATACTAGGAAGTTTGGTGGTCCGTTAAGTTTTACCGGTTGATCGTGCACATAATTAGTGTCTTCACACCTTGCTAGCTAATCCTTACACGAGAACAAAAGCAAATAGTTTTGAATTTTGTTTTCTTTAACACCACTCAACAACACCAAAACCAGCTCGTAAATCAACCCATTTTTCAACCTCCAGAATTTACAAATGAACTTCCTAGCTTCATACCAAAATAACAAATTAAGCAAATTCCCATGGCACTAGGCAAAAAGAAATCGTCAGCATGATAAAAAGTCCAAGCGGCACGTATATCCGCTAGAAATAGGTAGATTTCGAGATCAGACAGTTTTGTGTGCCAGTAGAATCTGATGTATCAGATTAGTTTAAACAAAACAAACTAATTTCAAACAGATATCGAACAAATTTTAAAAAGAAAATTAGCTACCTACAAGCAAAATTATATCTATCCAATTTTGCAACAAACAAATATCAAATCTACCACAGAACATGTGTGTGATAATTTATGACACAAACCTACTCTATATCATATGTCGTGCAATTACTGCAAAATATCAAAATAGTTTATTTCTAAGAAAAAAAAATTAATTTCTTCTATTCATATCTTTTATTTTTTGACTGTTATAAGGTTGACATTGACTGTTATAAGGTTTTTGGAAATTGTAGTTGGGGATTGTTGCAAACTTTTTTGTTGAAGCCAACAAGTCAAAAACCTCTAACTGCAGAGGTTTATATTTACAAGAAACGGATTAAAATGTTTCCATAGATTCTAAATTTATGAAGATTTTAAAAATATTAGTATCCAAACGGCCGTTATAACGGATTAAAAAAACCACTTTTTTTTCTAGTATAAAGCCTATAGTTCCTTAACCATGTGTCAGATTTTTCTGATTTACAAACTTGTCCAAGATATTAATAAAACACACATTTTTAAGAAAGGTTTTTTGATCTGGCTCCACAAATGCGACCGTGAGAGCACCGGTTGATTCAAACGCATTTTGTGTTTTACAAGCTTTTTTGTTGGAGCCGTTCACTCAGAAACCTCCAACTGCAGAGGTCTTTTTTTTGAGAGAAACTGATTAAAAAGATCCGTTATAACGGATCTAAAAAACAGAGTTTTTTTCTAGTATAAAGCTTCTAGTTTCTTAACCATGTGTTGGATTGGGCTGATTTATGAACTAGTCCAAGATATTAACAAAACGCACATTTTTAGAAAAGGTTTTTTGATCTGGCCTTATAAATGCGACCGTGAGAGTGCCGGTTGTTTAAAAAAAAAAATTTTTTTGCGTACTTTTTTGTTGGAGCCGCTCACTCAGGAACCTCTAACTGCAGAGGTCTAGTTTTAAAACAAATTGATAAAAAAGATTCCAAAAATTCTAAATTTGTTAAATTTTTTAAAATATTAGTATCCAAACGGCCGTTATAACGGTTTTAAAAAATCAATTTTTTTCAGAAAAAAGCCTCTAGTTTCTTAACCACGTGTCGGATTTTGCTGATTCACGAACTTGTCCAAGATATTATTAAAACACACAAGTACAGAAAACTTTTTTGATCTACCTCAACAAATGCGACCGTGAGAGTGCCGGTCGTTTTCGTTATATCTCATATCGTTTATATATATATATATATATATATATATATATATATATATATATATATATATATATATATATATATATATATATATATATATATATATAAATTTTTTTTTTTTTTGTTTTTTTGTCTCCGCTTATCATATATAGTCGTTTGGCACAAAAATTTTTCCGAAATTCCGAGATGAAGCCCATTGCAATAGGTAGATTTTTATATGAAATCTACCTAAAAAATAAGTGTATTTTGTTTTATTTTACTTTTGCATGTATTTTTCGTAAATACAAAGTAGGGGTAAAATAAGATAAAATACATTAAGTGTGTGTTAGTGTTTATCAAAATAAAAGTAAAGTGAGGATAGAACTTTATTAAAAAATTATTTGGTATTCTGTATTTACTGTTACCAGGCAGGCAAAAATTAGACAGGTAAAATTAGCAATTTAAAAAAAAACACTATTTATAATTTACAATATTTTTCTTTTTTATTTACTATTTTCTCTTACATGTTTCGAAAATTAATTCATCTTCAGAGAGATTGAATTTGCAACTGTTGCAAATTCAATCTCTCTGAAGATGAATTAATTTTCGAAACATGTAAGAAAAAATAGTAAATAAAAAAGAAAAATATTATAAATTATAAATAGTGTTTTTTTTTAAACCGTAAAATCAATAGTGGGAACTTTGCCTCTAAAAGAAAAACAACAAATTGTTATATAGTGATTTGACCGCACTCCGAAAACAAAACAAAAATTAAAATTTTTAGGTAAAATTAGGCTTTTTTTGTTGCTTTGTTATTATTTTAAAGCATAAATTTGTTTTGCATTGCCTGGTAACAAGAAATATAGAATTTCGTTTTAGTTATTGATAGGAATTTCGAATTTATTACTTTATCTGTACTCTTCAATTTTGCTAGTGTCTTTTGTGTTCCCATTTTTTTGCTTTTCCCTTATCGTGCAACTGTTGCATGAAACCTGCTATCGTGTTTTTGAGACTGAGATTCCCAGTTTTTTGTATTGTTTAATTCTGAAATTTACGCCTGGTAAAATTTCAGTATATATACCTGCAATGGCAAAGGGTAAGTCTATGTATCAACAAAAAGGCAGCAGAGTGAACCAAAAGCTTAGCATTGACTTCACCAACATAAGAGGTCTCAATTCGAATCTAAACGAGGTTCATCACTACATCGAAAAAAACAATTGTATCAGTCCAGAGCAATTTTGCTCGATCCTCTATTCCAACCTTAGTTCTGAATGACATTCCCGTAAGCGACTCAAAAGCGAAGGCAGATCTTTTAGGTCGTATTTTCGCAGAAAACTCAAATATAGTTGAACCTCCCCATTCTCCCACACTCATTTCCCCAGTTATAACGGAAATGAAACCAATTTTTTTCGTTGCAATATTGTACGGAAAATTCTTCTTTCTATCAATATCAACAAATCTGCTGGCCCCGACGGTATTCCACCCCTCATTCTTAAAAACTTTGCTAGACAACTAGCTCCAATTTTAACAAAAATTTTCTATTTATCTTATAAAACCGGAATATTTTCTGATTCTTGGAAACTGGCCAGTGTTCAACCCATATCAAAGAAAGGCAGTAAGATAGGCCTTAACAATTATAGACCAATTGCAACTCTATCAGTTTTGGCTAAAATATTGGAAAAATATGTTAACTACAATCTATTAGATTATTTGAAAATGTCGCAAATTATTGATGATAAGCAGTATGGTTTTCGTAGAAGTCAAGCAACAGGTGGTCTGTTAACCTACGTATCCAATTTCTGGGACAAATCACTGGAAAACTGTATTTCCCGATGAATTTTTCCCTCAGGCATTTAAAGAAAATGTACATCGTCATTTAAAACAATTAGTATAGTTGTCCTTATATCCTCTTTCCTTCCATTTTCCCCATCTCCTTCCGTTATAATTGACATGGTATCTTCGGATATTCAAAGAGTCTGAATAATGTTAATTTCATATTTAGTGTGTTAAACATGTCTAACTAATTAATAGCAAAAAAAATAATTTTTTTTGTATCAGATTAGTGCAAAAATGAGTGGAAATTGAAAGTTTTAATACGGATCTCCTGGAAGTGTCAGATTTACTGCGACATATTTTAAATAATTAAGTTTTGGCAAAAAAAGGGCAAAAAAGTATTTTTATGAAAATGTAAATATAAAGTTTAGATTAATCCTATATTATATAACTATAGATAAAGAGAATGGTAAATGGAAGTACGACTCATGCAGAAACTCTTTCTCATCACCCTTGAACCCAAACTCCAACACTACGACTCTCATGCTGTACTGACTGAGCTAGCCGGGCCAAACAAAAAATTTATCAAAACAAAAAATATACTCCTGGAGACCTTTCTTACATTTGCGGTTATAAATTAAATACAAAAAATTAAATTTAAACATACATGATGCCGGTGTGTCAAGGACTTACGAAATCTGTCTTCCACCCAAGGACAACAACTCACAAGTAAACACACATAAAAAATAATAAAATACTAGAATCTTATGCGCGTCAGGTCTTAAAAGGATCATGCCTTTCGCTCACAGAACAAAATTTAACAAGCAAAAAAAATCATCTGTGAGTCAGGACTTAAAAGGATCTTGCCTTTTGCCCACAGAACAAAACCAAACAATTAAAAAAGAATTGTCGGCACGTCAGAACTTACAAGGATTTTATATTTTGTCTTTAAATCAACATTAAACAAACAGGCTCAAAGAATAGTCTGCCCGTCAACCTTTGTCTTTCGCCCACATAGCAAAACTAAATAAAAAAACTCGAAACATAAATGTTGTCCGCGTGTCAGAATATCTTGCTCTTCGCCCACAGAACAGCACACAGACAAAAACAACTCACACCTAATACAAAAACAGTGCAATCAAAAACCAAATTTTATTAAAAACTTAAAAAATAAACAAACAAATGCCCAAAAATTAAAATTGAAAAAATTAATTTCAAACGCACAGGTTACACAATGTGTTGTTGTTGGCCAATGTCACGGCTTGATTGGAAGCCATAGTGACACAAAAGTGGAACAGGTGGCGGACGAGGCTGACGGATCTGATGCCGAAAAAAAACAGGGGTACAAAGCAAAAAAATTTGAGAGAAACACCAATTATTTTAACAAAATTCGAAACATATAAGAAAGGCCCAAAATTTCAATGACAGTTCGTAATTTTGTAAAAAAAATAAATTAAAATAAAAAAAACGATTTCAAAAATTTTTCGAATAAACATTCAAGAATCAAAAAAAAAATAAACAACAAAATATAAAATTTATAAAAAATCAACTCAATTATTCAAAATTTAAAAACAAATTTCAAAACTAAAAAGATTCAAAAACTTTTAAACAAATACAAATAAAATTTTTCATTAAAAAAGAATTTTGATCGCAAAAAGAAAAAAAAATAGCAATCTTTAGTTGGAAGTTTGTAGTTGGACAGAGTAGCTGGACTTTGGCAGTGATTGAGCTGATACTAACTCAAACAAAATTGAAGAGCGCAAAGAAATTTTAAAAATTTTAAAAACTCAGAAGTTTAAAATATCTGAAATTTAAAAATTCAAATAATACGAAAAGTTAAAATATCACAAAAAAAAATTGAAAAACTTAAGAAATCTAAACATAATTCGAAAAATTGGTTATGAAGAGTAATTCAAACTCCGTGATTGAAATTCAAACCACTGTCCCTCACACATCAAATTTACCTTAACAGAAATTTTCATAGTTGTTTTCATATTTCCTTTACAGATAATTTCTTACACTAAATCATTAGTCATCATCTACTATAGTTTCCGTTAAAAAAATTATTGTCCTGAAACAGTTGTGTGATATTTCCCAATGTGATTTCCTATATTCAATCGTTAGTTGCTATAATATTAGCATAAGACAGTTGTAAATATTATTAATTCGTAATTCCGCTATTCCCGTATAGATTTCCTACAATCGTTTTATAATCCATGTTTTTGTTTTAATTATTCTACAATTTTAGTACAGGTTGGAGTCTTCACTCTTTGGTGAGTACACATAATTATCGGAGACAAATTTATCGGTTTATCAACTTGTTGTTATTCCCCAACGATCGTTATTTTGTTTTCCTATAAATACGACTAGCCACGTATAGAGGCTCGCTTAGTCGATTGTGTTTTCATTTAGATAATTTGTGACTGTCAGTCTCTGGATTACACGCGATAAGGATTAATTAATTTAAATGATGAAATCATTTAACCTTTAAATAATGTTTTATAATCCAAAGTTAAAATTAATATTGTTTATCTGTGATGAGGAAAGAATCAAAATTCAATTTAATTGGTTAATGTGATCAAGTAAAAAGATTTATTATATGTTTGTATTTGTTACTAGAAGCGTCCATATTGTGGAAATAAAATAATTAGAGTGTAAACTAAAACTGTCTTTTATCAAAAGAATCAAATAAATTGAAATAGTTATTTATTTGTGTGTAGTCAAATTAGGACAATTTTCGCGTATATTTATTTAAATTAAATTAATGAACAGAGTTAGGATAATAAATTAAATAAATTATTTGTTCGTTTCGTTGTACGTATACAGAGTAACGTAACGTCGTAGGTAACTATACAGAAAATATTCCTGTTTTGTGTGTGTACTTGGGTAATGACACATTATCCCGAACCGGTTTTTAAGACAGGAAAGAAAGAAACGGTTAAACAATTTACTTGCAAGATAAATTAGTGAGTTTTTTCATGTTATTTAGCCACATTTTTATATTTTTTTTTAAAGAAAAGAAGAACTAACGTTTATTATGTAATGATAAGTTCAGATTACACCCTCAATTTGGATATACTAATCGGTAGTAAAAGATAATCTGAAGGTCATAACTGTTCAGCTTGGTCAGAATTTCTTTCTTGATATACATGTGTACGAGGACATTTATACTAGCTCTAGTGTGTTCATTAACTGTCTTAGACGTAGCCCAATATATACTTGTTAAATGATATGAATTTTAGTTATTTAATAAGATCAAGGATTTCCACAAAATATAATAAAAACCAATTGTATTGTTTTATAAAATAAAAAGAATTATTCCGTTAATTAGTGAAACTATTTAGGTAAATGAAAAACAAAACGTAAACATTATGTTATAATTTGATAAACCTGTATAATTAGTTCTAAAAAAAGGAATAAGCAAAAACTGTGTTAATGTTTTTTTTTAAAGAAAAAAAATATATGAATAATAAAAGTGAATGAAAAATCGTATTTGAATACAAAAAACGTTCTATATTGTTGATTGACCTTTGTTATATCTGGAAAATGATACGTGCTGTATCTAAATAAATGTTGGAACGGCTTGAATCTGCTGAAATAAAATAAATTAAAATTTAAAGTATCTGGATCTTCAGTACCACTCAACATCTAATTTCTATAGAACAGGGCTATAAATGATTGAATAAGGAACTGGATTGAGGGAGTGAGATCTGCTAACACTATGGGGTGAGTCATATATTTTTTTTTATATATATATAGGTGTGAATCTGTGTGAGTGTGCGAATGCGTGGATGTGTGGATAAGACCTTACTTGCTGTTACAAATTTTATTACAAAATATTACAATGGTAATGGTAATGTGTAAAACAAGATACCCAAAAATTATTTTTTATTTAAGCTTATTACATATTGAAAGGCTAGAAAACAAGCGCATTGATACATATAAATGAGTATTTAGTTTTTATGCCAAAAACTGGTCTTAATAAGTGTAAATTTTACAACAGCATATTAACTGTTAAATTTGATGATGATTTTTTTTGTACGGTAGTAAGCTAATTGGTTTTCAACTTTTAATTATTTATATCAGCTGAACGCTAGTACGCTAGTTCTATTGTACAATAAATTTGTTTAAGTTTGCTTTGATCAAATCTACCTCGAACAAGTTGTGCATAGTGCCACTCCTAGAAAGTACGCTTATGACACTATGTATTGTCCGTAACGCATACAGTAGAACTAATAGGACAACCGCCCAAATCGTGTATTTCGGCACTGAAAAAGTTTGATATTTTTGTAAGTAATTTCAATGAATCTATGCCTTCATTTCTAGCTAATGTTTTTTTTTGTCCCTCATATAATGTTAAGGGGTATAAGACCTATGTTTAGAAAGCAATATTAAAATTTCTAAAATTTTACATAGAATCAACGGCAAAACAATACATTTATTCATTAATTTTATGCATAAAATACCTATGCTGGTGTCTTAAGTGACTTATATTTCGACAAAAAATAATATGTTGGGGTTTGATTATAGGTTTCTGAATTCTTATTACTATTACCAAATGCATAGATTAGAGGCATAAAATTCTAATCTTATTAATAGATTGCTTAAACAAAGCACCCATAACACTTTAAAGTTGCAATCCGCTTACAACAAGAGATTAACACTTATGAGACGCTGAAGGTCATAATCGATGATGATAGTGGTGTATGTGTATATGTAAGCATGAGCGTATGTGGGTATGGTAGATGGTGTGTATGCATGTACGAGTGTGTATGTGTTTGTGTGTATGAGTGTCTGAGGTGCGAAAGCGTGTGAATGCGTGACAAAGTATGGGGAAGGACGTGGTGATCGCGGTGCTTTCGTACAGGGGGTCGCCAGAGTCTACTTAATTCACTTGCCTTTTTCTTTTTCCGTTCTTAGCATGTTTTTTTTTCGCGTACAATTGTTTATTTGTGCTGAAGTAGCAGGATTTCTTACTCGTTTCCACAGATTACAGCTAGTCTGGGGCTATACTTAAATCTCGCTAGGTACGCGACCTGCTATGCCACTTCGGTGTTCTATACCGAAGCAGTGCTTCATTACAAATTGTTAAAATTCCGAAGAAAGTTAAAAAGAATTTAAAAATTCAAATTATTCAAAGATTCTATAAAACTCAATGATTCTAAAGTAGGTGCACCAATTTTCAAAAAGAACTGTAAACTGTCATGAAAATGATGTGCACGATACCGTTTACATGTCAAAAAGCGCCTTAGCGCATATGTACAAACGACTGTTAGCCGCATGTTTCACGAATATTTCAAAAGTAAACGAAATGAAATTTATTTAATGATAATAATAATAAACAAAGAATAAAAACAATGGAGAGTGAAAAAGCAGTTTAACATTTTTTAAAATGGCTGATTTAATTTAACTTTACATGAGATACTTTGAGCTTCGTAATATTAAATTGATAAGTTTTATCTTATTTTCATCTAAAATTATGTGCGAAAGAAATTTTTTTGTGAAGGTAACAAAAACATACACAAAAACTACACTTTGAATAATTAATTTTAGTAATCCAACAAAATTGTTATATTTATTTTATATTTTTTGTTTGTCATTTTTCATGTCGGTTTACTTTTAAATATAACCCAAATATTTAAATTTTTTTTTTAACGTAAGACAAATATTTAAATTTGTTGAATTCTGTTTTTATATTTCATTTCAATTGTATCGTTAAAAAATGGCAAATAAATGAACGCCTCGTTTACAAATTCAATTACACACGTATACATTTTCATTTTCCAACTTAAATATACGACCGCAATTTTCATTTGTCGTAATTAAGTTTCCAAAAATAGTATTTTAGGAGAGATTCATATTGTATTAAAAGATCTTAGTCATAAAAGTCACACCTCAAATATTTTTGTGTTTATGCCTGAAAGTTCTATGCAAATGTTTTATATACGCTAAAAATATTTTAAAATGTTAAATTAAAACAAATATATTCCACGTTAGCACTCAATTACTAGAATATTAACTGAAATATTTTAGAAAAAAACATAAAAATTATAGAAGTAAAATATTGCACGAAATGTACATAGACTCGTGCACCACGAACATAATGTTTGTCGGGAATTCTATCCCCTTTGATAGTCAAATATAATCTGAATTTGGTTTTTTAATTACTTAATGACTTCGGCTACAATACATAGGTTTTTTTTCTTTTGTTATATTTTTTCCATTTCGTTAAGATTATTGCCATCATATGAAATAAGAAGATTAATATGAAAAGTTTGATAGTTTGGTTAATATGAAAAATGTTGTCGTTACACCAGCTGAGTAATATTAAAATGGTAAAATGAAACATTCATTATTTGAAATTTAAATAAAAGAAAATGACAACTCGAGAACACTGAATCAGCTTAAACAGTAACGATAACATGGAGTCAAGAAGCGAACATGAACTGACAAACAAATCAAAAGTAAATCCCAGCGCACGCCAAATCTTCAGGAGGATTGTCACGGAACGGAGTAATTCACAGTTTATCAATACTGTCTGACCCCTGATCGAAACCAGAGACGCAGAGTGAACCCCCAATGAACGAAAAATAAACGAAAGAAACCATAGAGAGCAGAACAGATAGATTACGTTTGGATGTTTTTGGTCTGACGAACTCCGATTCTTTTGCCGTCCAGATTTCTTCATCCATAAGGCACCTTATCCATCCTAGACTCTTTTATTGCTAAATTTATGAGAAGCAATTAGTCACATCACTCACGTGATGTTGCTGCACAAAGACACGCTGTTGAGTTGAAATGTCTTTAACCGAGTTTCTAGATTTTGTACTGATGTTGTGTTATTTTGAATGCATATTAAATGTTTGTCTGTACACGAGATCTGAGTATGGCTAGATGATCTAAACGAGCCAGTAATAGATTAACTGTCTCATCAAGAGAGATTTCAAAGTTGATACGTTTTCCCATCTGAGATGGGGTGTTGTCCAAGCAACAAGTAATAAGGAGAGCTTTGTAGAGTAGCGACTCGTAAAGCTTTGACTATCCCCCCATGGAATCCCAGGTAGTATATTAAACCTCTACATAAGGATTTGCAGCGATAACCGATCTATTCACCCTTTCTGAAGCGTTACTCTGAGGATTGTAGACTCCAGCCTTTAATGTGTTGAACATTACAATCAGATAGTAGGCTCTGAAACGATTTACTCAGCCATTGTTTGCCATTTTGGTTGTAGAGAAACTCTGCTACTCTTTACGTTAAAAACACATCACTCTTGAGGAAGGTGTTCACCTCAGGTGACGTTGCGTTTCGTAGAGGTTTGAGTAATACAAGTTTAGAGAAATGACAAAGAAATATCAATATTACTAGATTCCTGAGTTTCAAACCGGGATACAATCCCAAAAAATCTATATAAACTCTCTGCCATAGACGTACAATTACGAACTGAGACTGCATCGGTAGACGCAAGATCTGGTTCGAAACCTTTGTCTGTTTGCAGATATCACAAGATACAACGTAATTGTAAACTTGTGACACCATGCCAGGTCAATAGTATAGACGTTGGCGACCTCCAATGCTTTTTTTAGTGGATAATAGCAAAGACTTTAAGCTTTAAGCTACACCTAGCCAGTCGACCGTTCAAATTTTTCTGTGAATTAAGCCAATCAGACTCGAGTGGTCGTTCATAATAGTGAATTTATGACCATCAACATAGGCCCTAAATTTCTTGACTCTCAGATTTGCCACAAAACACTAAGCGTTGAAACCGAATAATTTTATTGCGCCTTATTTAGTTACTTCGACCTTCAACATCAACTTGATATAAGACACAACCGACCACTGTTTGGCTGGCGTCACACCAAATGAAAAACTCTCTATCGTAATTTGCGTAATTTAAACTGGAGCTGAAGTCAACAATGGCTTGAGATTTTTGAAAGATAATTAGTTTTCCAAGGTCCATCATAGCCTTTTCGGATCTTTTTTTCATATTTCGATAGTAAGTATTACAACACTTGCATAATTTGAGATGAACCACTGATATCATGCCCCCATAACCAGAAGACATCGCACCTGTTTCATTGTAGTTGAAACTGGATGTGCAGCAATTGCATGTACTTTTTTAGGATCGGTTCTAAGGCTGTCATCACCAACAAGGAAACCTAGGTATCGTACTTCTTCTAGAACAAACTTACTTCTTACTTTTGCCGATGTAGATTGTCAATTAACCATATTCAACATTTTATATTCTTTAGATAGAAGTTCAAATTTTCCTGGAGCGTTGAATAGACCACCAATAAGTCCAAATAGACGAAAACATGCTCGTGAGGTGAAGTATCGTCTTATGCATCAGCCAACACATTGTCTGGGGTACATTGCACAGTCCAAAGGCAATACAATGAACTGGTACCAAGGTCTCCCCAACACTGTAAAGGCTGTTTTTTTCTCTGTTATTTCTGTTTTGCTGTTTTTTTCTTTGGTTTTGACAATGGAAATTACCAGAAAGCATGTTCAAGATGTACTTTGTGCCTGCTAGACAACATAATAGGCGGTCGATTAAGGAAAGGCGATAAGCATTCTTCTTCGCTAGAAAATTAACACGATGTGTGTCTTGAAATAAGCTAGCCTTATCAGAACCCTTTTGAATTAAAACCACATTCGAGCACCAGGAACTGTTTGACTCTTGGATTACATCCATTTAAGGCATTTGATCAAGTTCAGCAAAGATCTTAAGTTGAACAGCATGCGATGCGAAGTAATGCCTTGGTTTAACAGGGACATTTTCATCAACATCCATGACACGTTGAACCAAAAAGGTTTTCTCCAGGCCAGAGACTTCAAAGGATGGAAAAGAATAATTGACCCTCTCAAGTTCACGAAGCGGGTCAGAGGTGAGATCATCAATAAATTTAGCTTTATTTTCCCAAAAGCGTTTACAATCACAACGCTTTTATTTATATATCTTTTATCAAAAAATTCTCAAAAATTAATATCAATCAAAACTGATGGCCAAGAATTCTATTCTCTTTGATAGTCAAATATTATCTGAACTATGGTTTTTAATTACTTACTAACATCGGCTACGTTACATCGAGTTTTTTCTTTAGTTTTTTTTCTATTATGTTAATGTTATTGTCTTTTTATGAAATAAGTAGACGGGGGTTGACGCAAAAGTTATTTTTATTAACGTGAAAAACGTTGTCGTTACACTACGACTTTAGAAACCGGGACGTTGATTATTGTCGTTAAACAAGCAATCTCATTTTTCCGTAACGTATAAAATTTAATAGAAAGAACGTTTGGCAATAAATTGAAGTCATGTTCTTATTTTAATCGAGAAGCCCTGGATGGATCTTGACATTTAATTAAGTAATTTAGTAAACACACAAATTGTATCAATGTTGTTTTATTTTATTGAATGTTTTTGTCAGTTTTCTATACCAATATTTAACTATGCTAATTAGAACAAATACTAACACTAAAATTAATACTAAAACAAATCCTACAGTATCCAGTGAATTTAATTGGAAAAAATTTAGATGAATTGCATTGGACTGCATGTGTTTTGCACCACGATGCCGGATTACATACTCAACCCAAAACATTCCTGTTTTTAGTGCGGTTTCAGGTCGATCACGATACAACATGGATTCATACTTGGCTTGATCCTTATATTTACGGTTCGATACAATTTCTTCAATTGATTCAACCAATTTTTTGCCATTTATTTCCGTAAACGATAAATGAACACCCCACCCCTTATCAACAGCATTATGTGCATTAGTTATTTGATCACCGAATAATGGTATGACGATAACTGGAACACCACAAAATTTTGCTTCTGTTATACTTCCAAGCCCACCATGTGTGATAAATAATTTTATATTTTTTTGTTTCAATATATCCAATTGTGGAAGCCAGTTTTCAATTCGAACATTTTCTGGTATAACTGTGTTATCTATGCTCTCTAGTTTCCACAAAACATTTAGCTTCAACTTACTAAATGCAATGAAAATCTCGTTTCGTAGTTTTTCGGAAAATAATGTACTCTGTACATTTGAACCCAAACTAAAATATATAAAACCATTTGTGGAATTGTCCACCCATTTCTGTAACTCATTGGAAAGTGAAGGCGGTTTATCGTTTATATGAATTCCACTTATCTCTATGAATGATGGAACATGTGGTCGAATATGTCCTTCACTAAAATGCGTTGCGATTAAACTTAATGAAATATTTCTTTTCATTTCATCAAACGACGGATATGTGGGTGATGGAAAATATTTTCTGAAATTTAAAAATTAATTTAATTTTATATTAAAAAAAAATTTCATAATATGCGTACTCATAAAAAATTTTATGTTTTAACGTTAAAACCTTTTCTTTTACAAAATAATCAAAGCCATACAAAAACATATTTTTGAGTCGATTTTTTAATGAAAGCATGTCGGGAAAATAAGCGTAAGGATTGTTGACATATGACAACGCTAATGGATTACCAGTTATTCTATGAACAATATATATTGGATTGTATGATTGATATTGAACAACCGGACATTTAAAATGAGAACCAAGTCCAATAAGTCCTTGTCCTAATACTGACTCAACAATAACAAGATCAAAAACTTCACTTTCCATTATAATTTTCATTTCATAGTTTTGTAATGATTGTTCACAACGATCAACGGTCATATCGGTCATCATTTCAATATTCCAATGAAATTGAGACCAATAACCAATTCCTTTTGTTAAAGCAGGCACAAAGGCTAAAAAAATTAATTATTTAAGTAAGAAAACTACAATCTTGCAAGAGAATTTGTATTACACTGCGAAGATGGTGGTATAAAAATTTGTCGATAATTTTCCATTGAATTGTTGGACAGATGTGATGTTAAAACTGTTACATTGTGTCCTTTTTCGGCTAATCCTTTCATCAATGCTTCAACTACAATAAAATGTGATTGACTTATTGCTGAACATGCACATAGTATTTTGTATGAACTAACACTTTGAAAAAAATAAATAACAATTAAATACGATATCACCGATGTGTTCATTTTCAGATTTAAACTACAACTGATATCAGTAGAAAAAGTTATTTGTGTTCATCAACATAAATTCTTGAGATAAGCATGGCCTTAAAACCTTTTTTATGTTTTACATATATGTTGACAAATATTTGTATTTCTTAAGATAGTTCCCAAATTCATTAAAAATACAACACAGCTTGCGTGAAATTAATTTTAACTCATGAAATAAGATCTATGAACACAACAAATATGGATATCAAGGCTTATATATGAACGTTAGATTTTACTGAAATAATTGAAATTCCTGAACTGACTCTTTTGTAAAGGCATGATTCAAAATATGCAATCGGCAAAATGATCTTAAAAGAGCAATGAATGTGTTTCTTTTTTTGAAAAATATCAGTTTATTTGCTTGATCATATAAATTATGTAATCTGTATGGGATCCCGTTTTAAGATTCTCATTATTGCAGCATTCATCGTATTTTCTACGGCATCTCTACTTGTTCATATGACCTTTTGTTTGAGATAAAAGATTTTCTAGTCTTACGATTTAGCTATCATTTTCACAGCTCTTTTCTGAAGTTTCATTGATTTTTTCTATCAGATTGTCTAGAATTATGTTTAACCAAGCCTCTTTGTGTGCATCCATCAGCCTCGTCTCGTACCACTGTAATGAACACTGAACCTTAGTTACTCACTAAAAAGAATCAATCGGAGGACTGCGTGCCTGGCAGAGTTATAATCCAACGAACTTCAGCCATGTATGTTCGAACAGTAATATCCCCCAGCTCAGTAAAAATAAATCAATATTCAAGCAAAAAAAACTCAGTAAACGGAATTAAATAAGCAAAACAAAGAAGTAGAGACTCTAACGAGCACAAAAACTGAAGAAACCCAGAGAAATACACCAACACCACTACTACTACAATTTTTACATTGAAAAGTTTAAATAAATGATTCAATCACCCCATGATTGTTTTCCCGGAGCCAAATCTTCTTTCCTTCGAAAACTTAATCACCAACTCAAACACACGATTGATATTTTAAAACATGATTTATTATAATTGAATAGAAAAATAATTTTTTTTTTGTGTACTTAACCAAAAAAAATTTTCTTAACATCTAAGTTAAGGAAAAATTATTTTCCAAGAGAAAATATGGACCGTCACAACAGTAGTTATGAATTCGATTCTTTAATAGAAACAAAAACAAAGTGCACATCTTTCAATCTCCAATATATTCACGAACCTTTTAATTTTGGAAAAAAAACTACTAGCAATATAACAAAATTTTCGAAGTTTTATATCTATTATTGTGACAACAAAATAAAAATTAAATCTGTTCCGATGATCTAATTCCGATTGACTGTCCAAAAAACTGGAGTAACAAAACTTAAATAACAAAAAATCGAGGGGCATCCTGTGAAGACCCCTGGTCGAAAAAAAAAAAATTCTAAGAGAACTTTTATTTTTTATTTATGAAAGACTATCTATAAACAAAAAATTATCAAAATTAAAAGGGTCAAGTCAAAACGTTGTTGAACGTTCGTGAAATTGCTCATATCTTTTGTATGATCATGAACATCGGATGATTTTGACAGCAACGTTCAAAACAATGTTGATGTTACATATCAAAATTTAATATTCCTAACAAGGCATTGACGAGATAATGTAATACGCTACTGATCAACTTCTCAAAAACACGATGAACCCAAAATAGCATAATTTATACATTATACGAATTTACCAAATTCAAATATAGATCTATCTTACTAACACATTTTAAATTTAATCAACATAATTATCCGTCAGATTGATATGTCAATATTTTCAAGCAAATATCGACGTATTTAAGGCAGATTATATATACCAGAGTAATTGATTAATATCATTAAGTTAGATAATGAATTCAGATAATGAATTTCAATTTTAATATTATTTTTAATTTTAATTTTAGGATCACCGTTCAGGCGTGAACACAAAACAAAAGAAAAAAAAAGAAGGCAATGTTAAGGACTGCCGACAGAAGTGAAAACTTAAATCTGTGAAATAGCTGTGTTTTTTTGTATCTTCCAATTATTGTAGCATCGCAAATTAAAATTTCGGAATGTTTAAATTAAAATCATTAAAATTATTCTGGGTTTCACATCTTTCAGTATTCCAAGCAACTATTATATACATTTTTATATTTAAAATAATCAAAACATATCATATACAAATTTGCGTCTATCAACACCTTAGAAAGCATGTTGTTGTGGGACCTTGTTCTTAAAAATTTTTTATGGGTTGTTGTGACACACCTTGTAATTTCTATTACTAAATACATTTTATTTTAAAAAAATAGTGTATCATCAAAGAATATTCCATAACTTAGAGTAAGGGATGGTATCGTTGATTGAAAAAACTTCATCCACCAGCACCTTTAAGATATCACTTTGGCTAATGAGTTTGTATTGCTATTGCCTGTGGTATACGATATCACAAGATAACTCATATACCAATAGGAGGGACTAAAGTACGCGTGGTTGTCACACCCATAGATCAACAAGTTTAAATTTTACAAATCTTCCTGCGGAAAGCTGAGCAAATTCATTGGTATTAATGCGCATTGTTGCCATTTGCAAATCACTATCGGCTAAGTGCCACCATTTTTAATTATTTTATTTATCATGATTGCCATCCATATTTAATCATATATAAGCTATGCTTCTTTGTATAGAACTTAGGCGATTTCCGTCTCGTAATTGTGAGCTTAAAACCGATATAGTCGATGTTATCAAGTATCAAGTTACAAGTATTAAGTCTTCACTTAATTTTAGAAACATGTATTATATACAATTCCAAATTAACAACATATTTGGTGAAGATGATAAAATTTGTAACATCATGCTAAATTCCAACACATAAATTTTGATATACAAATGTAATTGTTTCAGGTTATACTATCTTTTTTACGTTATTTTTAATTTAATAAAAATTATGTTCAACAAAATAAAAACATCGATCAAAGCAAACTACCGTTTCAAACGATAGTTAAATAAAAAGCAAATTAAGTGTACACAACAACTTCCCAAATTTTCATGATGATTACTCTATTAATAAAGGGCAAACAGACATACTTTCAATTTTATATATATATTCAATATTTATTTAGCATGATGACTCGAATGCAAATTACAAAATACAGTAGTAATATAACTTTAAAAAACTGCGTTAAAGATCAATTTTTTAAAATTCGTATAATAGTATATTATGCTACGATCATGTAATGACGTATATTAATACACGAGCATTAACCGGGATACGAAACGAGCCATTGGCGAGTTTCGTATGGTATATGCGAGTGTATTAATAACCATTACATTGCACGCTATTTTTCTACACCCGGTAAATAACGAAGAACGAAAATTAAAACGAAAATTTCAAATTTCAATTTTTTTTCGCATACGAAAATTTCAACAAACGTCAAATGCTTAGCATGTTTGATTGAAAAGCTATGGGTTTCTTTCTATTGATTAAAAATCTGTATCGTAATAAAATCTGTATCGAAATGAATATCATTATAAAACGGATTTTGCTCATATAAGTGTATTTTTATAGTACGGGTGTAGAAAAAGAAATTTTTATTATTTTTATGAATTCATGAATAAAAAAAAAAATAATTTTAATGGTATTTAATAAAAATTATAAAAAACAATAAAAAAATATTTACCACACCAGGAATGGAACTCACTAACTACAGAACATCAGTCGAGTACGATATCCAATTTGAAACGTTAAGAAATGATAGATAGATTTTATTTAAAAAAAATAGATAGATAGAAATGATTTAAAAAATATATTTTTGTTCTTCAAAAATGCATATAAAACTTGATGACGCGAATATACAAATTTTACTCCATACAAAATTTCATAACGTGGCTAAAGAAGTTTTCACTTCAAAAATATTTTTTAACAAAATTAAATAGAATTTATAAAAAATATGAAACACCTTAAGCCGGGCATTCACATACAATAAAAACAGAAACTGAAACTGAAAACTATTCAAAATTCAAAAGTCTATTATCAAAATTTAAAATAATAATTAATATTATGTGACAGTTTCTGATCATGTGACGGTTTCTGGAACAGAAACAATTCAATTTTAATTGTTTCTGTTTCAGACAAAACAGACAAATTTTCAGTTTTTGTTTCAGATTCTAAATTCGGTTTCTGTTTCAGCTGCTGTCAAATTTGTATTCAGTTTCGGTTTGTTTCTGTTGTATGTGAATACACGACTTTATACGAATGTAAACTCGAAGGCATAGTTCAATAAATAAATGAAAGAACAGCAGTTTTAATGAGAAATGTTTATAGATGTGAACGTTTTTTTATAATGAGTTTTCGAAAACGACTTTGCATGGCTAGAATGCTAAAATGAGCTTATTTGTCTTAAAGACGATATCTTCGACAGATAGTTCAGACTTCTGTCGTGTAGGTCTAATGGAAAAACACTGTTTTCGAGAGTTTAAAGCTGTCAAGAATTATTATTTTTCGTGATGTTCTCCTTACTGGTTTATCAGTTGTGAAGCCTGAAATACTTCCATGTTGTTGATGTGAAAATTATTTTTCAGTAAAAACATCCGACCTCGATAACATAAATGTATATTAAACCCATCGTTTAAACCAATAGATCGCAAAAAAGTCTCAAATAGATCAATGACTCTTTCCTTACCAGCTTTCATTGATTTGCGGATCGTCAAAACGACGAGAGTTAAATTCGACTCGAAGACCTAGACATACAGAAACTCCAACTGTTAATCGTAAAAAATTTCAGTATTAACACCGCATTTAAAAATATTACTAAAAATGTTTCTACATTAAATACAACTTAAAACGTTTATTTACACTTTAAATTCACTTTACTTTTATTTACACAATTGGCTGTTGTACTGTACCTTTGCTAAAAAAGATGCAACACAAATACAAATTTTACAATAGCGAATACAATTCAAATTTTGTATTTGTTGTTTACTTACTAGAAAATAATTACAACAACAATTGTATTTGTTTCATAATCATTGATGATGGTTATGATCGTGAACTTGCTTTCTTGATATTGCATTTAATTTTAGTTTACGATTTTGTTACAACCGTGGCATATTGATATTTATACACTAATTTTGTGTAAAGTAAATATACTACATTCATTACAGATGTCCATATATATTGAAATTTTTGATACGAATGTGTGAACATTTATTGTTACTAATGTCACGTGGAAGTACCAATTGACTAGGCTTTATGTATAGTTCATTCACAAATATTTCTCAATCCGTTGCGACAGAACGGTTAGAACGGTGTATTTAAGGAAACTGTACGACTTGTTGCGGCAGTTAAAGCTATGTTTATGTAAAAGTGACAAGTTCAACCAATCTCAAATACTTTTGTTTTGATATGAAAAAAATCATTAAATAAGACCGGAGTCAATTTCTTTTACGGCTTCCCTCATCATTTTTCTATTTTCAGGACAAATGTTGAATTGGAGTTGCCCCAATCACTGTAAAATTGTTTAAAAGTATTGGAACTATTGAGCTTTTATTACATCTTGAAAATTAAAAATAAATGAAAGGATACACTGGATCTCTACCAGCGAATCCTTGCTAAGGAGATCTTTTATGAATTAAAAAAAAACTTTATACACAAAACATAATAAAATGCAATGACAACTTATCTAATTTTACAAATAAATTAATTTTACAAACATTACAACAGCTAATTAGTTAAAAAATATAAACTAAAACACTTGTTACACGGCACTACTAATAACAAATTCACATTTTGAATAAGATCGACATATTGATCGATAGAACAGATTGATCGATAAATGTTTTATAACCAACTTTTTCTATTTTTTGTTTCTTTCCAATTATACATTCATCACTTGATACAAATAAAATAAAATTTTAAAATGAGAAGAAAAAACAAATTATATTTATTGCCAAGTGTGCTCAGGCCAAGATAATATGTATGAGTGCAATAAGTCAATCAAAAAATTGTTAAACATTTTTTGTGAGCTTATATATTTCTGTATAAAAAATTTGTTGTATGCTCACGCAATTGCAATTTATTGATTTTTTGTCTCACATAAGCTGTAATACACGTTTACAAGTTTAAATGCAATTTACAGCGTTATTTCTATTTATATCACAAAAAATTAATATACTTGCCAATACGGAATCAAAGGCTACAATTTTATATTTATAACCGATAACCGTCGGACTCCATTATTATTATTGAGTAGGTCTTTGGGTGTTTTTGTTTTGTTTGCCATGTTGATATAAATTACTGAAATTAGGAAAATATTTCATTTTTAGGGAGTTGTTTTAGGTTGATTTTGATTCTTAATTTGAAGTAGGGTTGATCGTTACAGTATTTTTCTTTGTATGATAATAAAGCTGCTAGCTTCGGGATGGAATTTACAATACTTTTACTTCTTTTCAATGTTGTGTCTCCAATCTCCATAATTTTTCAAGTATGAAGGAATCTTTTCTAACCCTATTGGACCCTTGTATAAACCTTGTAGTATTCAAACTGTATAATCCTTTTAAAAACCGTACCTAAGGTTTAGCCTCTTTTTGTTCCACCAAATAACGTTCTTACGTTCCAGAGTGCGTATTTCTGTTTTAGCCTTTATCATAGATCGGAAGTCTTTACCGTACAACTAAAAAACATCTTTTTTCTTTCTCCATAAAATTTCTGATGTCCCCGAGATCTTAAATCATTATTGTACCGCCCCATTCGTAATTTTTTTTCCCATCAAAACTAATGTGAGTAACCAAACGGCAATCATGGTGTCGGTGGTGAGATTTGAAATTGACAATCCCTACCTCCTCTGCCGCCGATAATTTAATCAGACGTCTACGTTTCATTTTTTAATTAAACCGTTCGCTTTGTTTTTGTTGCTCTTCACAACAAAAACTAATACTCTTTAAACAATTTTTCCATTTTCCTATCAAGCCACACTCTAAAAACTTTTTTTCAATAAAATAATGATGATTTTTAAAAATCGTCACAAAACACTGTCTAACAACTGTTATATGACTTCCTATTCCGGTTTTCCTATAAAATACAAAATTACAAAGAAAAATCAACTCAACGTAAGAGGGTCGAATAAATAAAATTGTGTTACATAGAAAATGCTATATCATGGATAGGGGCAGGTACAACGAACAACAACAACAAAAAGGGTTAAGTTCGTTTAATTTATTTATAAATATATTTTCTATAAAACATATATTCGAGGGTTGAAATGAGGTGAGAAAATTAAATTCATATTCTTAATAATATGTATCTATATGTTTTTACATGTATCCACAACCCTTACCTCCTTATGAAAGAATATTATAGCGTTGAGGTTAAATATTAAATATTAGTTTAATCAGACGTGTATACACGATTAAATATTATTATAATTATATTACTATTCAACTCCAAGAACTTCATAAATTTTGAAAGTAAAACGGGTTCTTATCTGAACTATCTATCTTGCATACATTTAATATGTGTAGTTTTGGTTTAGTTCTTTTTATGATATTGAATTTTTAATGGTATCATGTGCGGTGGATTATAAATGTTTAATTAGGAATCGAAATCTGTAAGGAAATTTAGATTATTAATTTTCGTTAAATGAGATTTAGATCTGTTGAGGTTATATGATTTGTTGTTTTATAAAACAGAGTAAAGATTTCATTTTGGTTAATTAAAAGAATGCCTTTATCTATAGTCTAAATTAAGACGGTGCGGTTAGATTTTGTTATTAACTTAATAATTTTTGAGAATTTGTGTTGCTTCAAAGTGTCAATTTTTGGTTGGTACAACCAATCTAGTATTCTACCTCACAATATTCTATTCCGGATATTATATGATATTTTTCCGGACATAATTTGTAGTTTTGTAGCCTGTAGTTTGCCTCAACTCCTATATTCTGCCTCAACTACTACACATATATTCTCAGGTGTTGATGGACGCCAATTTTTCGTTTATTTGTAAGAATAATCGTATAATAAAAACTAACAGAAAAACTAATTTTCAATTCATATATTTCGTGAAGATAGCCAATACGTCAATACAATAATTGTCAATACTGTGACAAACGAATGTTATTATAGTTTTAATAAAAATTCTCACTGCTAGTTGCCTCAATGTTTACATACTCTTTTCTAGCACGTATGCACAACGTTTATTTACCATGGTATCTTATGTTCTGTTTAAGTTTTTGATCCAGGTGGGAAACGGGTGCTAATGTTTACCAGCATTTCATACTCTTTCCTAGCACGTATTCAAAACTTGTATATCTTGCTCTAATTTATGTTTTATCAAGTTTTGGGGCTAAGCTGGTGTGCCATGTATTATGCCCACCAATTGTGTGATGTCCAACATGTAGCGTGTGGAAAAATCTACAATCTAATACAGAACAAATTAAGTTCTTAGTAAAGGTGTTGGAAAAGGAGTTAGATCTTTGTAGTGACCTCTAATACTAATTACTAACTCCAGAGCAAAACATTTTTTCCCTTTTTCATCCGTAGTGCTACAACATTGCATTTTTTTTCATTAGCATAACATTTGCTCAATAACATTTTTATTAGCATGATCATGCAGTACAAATAACTTTTTGCCTCACCCTCGGTTGTCTTCATAAGATTGTTTTTTTTTAATATACATTTTCTATTATTTGTACATAAATATTTTATTTTTATTTGTTTCACATAAGCGAAACAAAAGAGTTAAAAGTGTATTGAACTCTTTTTCATTTTATTGTATTGAAAAGAAGAGCTTTAAATGTATGTATGATCATTTCCAGTTCTTTTTTTTTGGTATTAAGAAACCTCGTTGTGTGTGAACAAATTTTATTTTCAACAAATTAAATTATGGTATGATTGTATTAATTAGAGGTTGACTCTTATTATGGTTTATATCTTACAATTAGGTGAAAACAAAGATGTGCGTTTGAAGAATCAATCTGGGTTTTTTTGTTGGTGTTTCTGTAAGTGTATTAAAATCGAAAACTACAAAACGAGAGGATGGTTATGCAATCAACTTTTTTCTCTTTCGTTTAGGATAAGCAAAAATGTATTTATAGCTGCGTTTTGGTTTTGGAAAATATTTTTTGAGTCATAATTTAGATATTCAATTAAATTCATTAATTGAATCGCAGTCGGGATTTATAAATTAAAAATAAAAAAACTTTTTTTTTTGAGTCTTACTTGATATTTTCAATTAAATTCATTTTAATTGAATCAGTCCGCGTTTATATTTACGAATAAAATAAAATTTATTTAAAAATTTTTTTTCCGAATAAAATTAAAAATTTATTCTCAGTTCGTGGTTTCAGATAATTGAGAATACTAACATTTAAATTTGGTCAGTCGAGTTCGCGTTTTTATATGCTCGAAAATAAATATTTCGAGTTAAATTAATAATTATTTAATTGAAAAATTATTCGAGTTGTGGTAGAGTGATTATATCCTTTGGGTATTAAGAAAAAATTATTATTTAGTTTTTGAGAAAAGTAAATTTCTTTAAGAATTAGAGAGAATAATATTTTGTAGTTTGTATTAATTTAAATGATCAGAATAAAAAAAATTATAGAGAAAAAGAAATAGCAGTGTAGTTACTTTTTTTTGTGATTGTGGATTGGTGAAATCAAACAAATTATTTACCAGGTGATGGGTGATCCATTCATTCTTTCATCACAATTCATAGTGTTGGTTCAGACCCAAGAAATTTGTCTAAGGAATTAAATTAGCGATTAAATTTATACAAAAAAAAGGGTCTAACCACCAAAGAATGATTTAGAGCTTAAACGAAACTTTCATCAAATTCGTAGTAATCACGGTTCACATGGTTGAAATAATTCAAATAAAACAAAAAAAAGTGTAATTAGAGTTTCATTCAAATGGAATTTTGGAAGACATCATTGGTAGGGACATACACGAACGAAAGTCCCATATTCATCAACCATTTCTTTATTTTGGAAGGAAAATTCATCATCTCACCAAGTAACATATAAGCTAAGTTTATCTTTATTTTTAAATTTAAATTCTTTAATTTTTTTTTTGAATTGTTCTAGACCATCATGGTCTCGTAAATTAAATTACGTTTTGTAGAGAGATCATATCATACATGTTAAAATATCCACAATCATGCGATCCGTGCTGATGATAAACTTGGCTGACGGTTCCATAAACAACTCAGTAACAAACCAGGCCACCTGTATACTAAGCTACCTCTAATTGTATCCTGCATTGTATACGCAGGTCTCGGTGTAATAAAATGCAATATAACAACATGAGCATACAAAGAAGAAAGAGTTATCTTCTACTAATGGATTCTGAAAATACGACGCATGAGAATCTGGTCATTAGATCAATGTTTGGCAACGCATCTGCATCTGCGTGTATCAGCACTACAAACACAGGGTCACTGGTTAGCTTGGGAAATTAAATCAGGCCGCTCTAGTTCTTTTAGGCTGACTAGACTGACGTATAACGCCAGAAGGATATATAAAAAACTCTTAAACGGTAAGCGTAAATAGTAATTAAACAGATCCAGATAAAGACGCCTTAGATTGGGATACAAAACAAACATTTAATCCAATAAATTCTACTAGACCTCTGTTTCCAAAAGACCGAGAAAACAGGAAGATTTTTAAACGATCCATAGAAGAGTTGCAGCGCTAGACCTTGAAGTTTAGTGGACTGTTTCACTGATGAATTAATATAATTTCTGTTAATATAATTCGATGAAAAAATGCACCTTTGCAATGGCGTGATGCAAACTTTATATCGAATTCGATGAAAAGCTGCACTTTTGAATGGCGTGATGCACACTTTTAATGTAATTGGATGAAAAATCACGCCTTTGCAATGCTGTTGATCAAATTATTAATGTTATTCGATGAATAGTTACGCATATGCAAATGCGTTTGTGCAAACTTTTATTGCAATTTGATGAAATGTTGCGCCTGTACAATGGAACTGAAGCAAACTATTAATGTAGTTCAATGAAAAGGTGCATCTTTGCAATATCGTTAATGAAAATTGGCAATGGTAGCTGGTAATGACAACTTTTAATGCAATTCAATGAAAAGTTGGATCTTTGCAATGACGGGATTATTGTTACTGTATTATTGTAATTCGATGAAAAGTTGAACCGTTGATGGAAACTGTTATTTTTGTTAGATAAAAAGTTGCGCCTATGTAATGGCGTTTATGCCAACTATTATTGTATTTCAATGAAATTTGAGTCTGCAATTACGTGAAGCAAACGATTAATGTAATTCGATGACAAAGTTTTGCTTTTGAAAAAAGTCATTAATGCAATTTAATAATGGAATTCGATGCAAAATATCAGTAATGCAGTGAAAATGCGTCTTTGCAATGTCATATATGCACTCTAAAAAAAAATAGTGTAAATTTACCCTTATGATAGGAGGTAACTGAATGCCTCCTATTATAAACGTAAATTTACAACAGTGCGTAAAATAAAAAAATTTACACATTTTGTCGTAATTCAACAGTTCGTCTAAGTATGCATTATTACACAAAAAGTATTAGTTATAAGCCATATGTTATATAAGCGATGTATGTTTGCCTATATTTTGATGTAAATTTACTACAAATTAAGTAAATATACAAACAAAACCACAAAAAATTGTGTAAATTTACATCGGGTTATGTAAATTTAAAACCTTTTTGACAGATTCTTACACTAAAAAAAGAAGCATATTTCCACGAAACTATACTTGATTTTAATTCACTTTTTAACCCATAATCTCTTTAAAATTCCCCATAACAAAAAGTATTGATATCCTATAAAGGGCCGATGAAAATGGTCTAGGGACTTACATATAAGGAATTAATTTTAATGATAGTGGGCAATATTGCATTAATATTTTTAGTCCACATGTAATCGTAAAGGGTGATTTAAACAAAGCATTGTTCATCCTATAATACAGTATTTTCCTAGTAAAATAAATAAAATAAATGCTTTTGTTTTAGTTATTTAATAAAAGTAATAATTAAATATTTTACACTATTAACTAAAATTAATTAATGAACTTTTGTTAATTTAATTTTTAATTTTTAGTTTGGATCCAATACCTTGCAACACGCTCAATGAAACAAAGAAAAGTATATATCTATAAAATATTACATTGAGCATATACTGTATACAGCTTAGTTTTACAACGAGTGTTGCGATTTTACAATACAAATGTTTAAATTTACGTAGCTGGACGGGAACAACACAAATGAAATGAATAATACATCTTTGGGTGTACTAGATGCACAAGTTGACGTAAAAAACATAGGTTATCGCAATATTACACATTTGTTCGAATTTTTAAAGTTATGTTTTTTAGATACGAACTATTGGTTTAAGATTAAACCTTGGTTAGAAAAGTACACAAAAAACGATGTTAATTTACAGTTATTATCGCCGTGATTTTACACCTTATTATTTCTATTTTTTAGAGTGTGCAAAATATTAATGTTATTCAATGAAAAATTGCGGCTTTGATATTGCGTTAATGCAAATTTGCAATTGTGTTGAGTTAAACTATAAATGCAATTCGATGAAAAGTTGGGTATTTTCAATGGCGTTGATGGAAACTATTATTGTAATTCGATGAAAAATTGTGCCTTTGTAATGGTGTTCATAAAAACTTGAAACTTGTCCCAAAAATAGCAAGTCGTTTCAGAATTTGTTGTTCGATTTTGGCGTCAAAAATATCAAAACTGGTGTTTATAGTCCGCAAAGCAATGCGTCCGAGCGAGTTAACAGGTTGGTCCTCGCCGTAATTCGAGCTTTCGTGAAGAGTCAACACACCAAATGGGATGCTCAACTAGGAGAGATAGCCTATGCACTGCGTGCGGCAGTACGAAGTGCTACACGATACTTACCATACTACCTATTATTTGGTCAGCACCCAGTATCAGATGGGAAAACATATCATCTGATGAGATCTCTTCAAGCGCTTGGTGAAAACATTGACGAAGAGTTGGATCGGTCTGATCATATGGCCATGCTCAGAAGGCGTGTACAGCAAAACAGCAAAACCTGAATTCTACATTCAAGAAAACGCAACACAATTATAATCTTCGTGCTAAGGAGTGAACCTTTTTGCCACAACAACGCATATATGTACGCCAACACCACTTGAGTGATGCGACCAAAAAATTTTCTGCTAAGTTAGCTCCAAAATTCTTACCTGCTATAATAAAACTAAAATTGGCAATGTGCTCTATGAGTGCGAAAACGTGAGCGGTAAGAGTATTGGAGCCTCATCATGCCAAATAAATCAAGGGGTGATGTTTTTTTCGTTCAGAACCACCCTATTCTTTCACCTGGTTTTCGTCGTTGGGGTTCACACTTCAGAGTTTTCATATCACTGGCTTGTATCGAGGATTCAATGGTGTTGACGTTCAGATGGGTGCCAGATTTCAATACTGTGGTGGACCAGAAACTGAACTGATCCACCCCATTCAAACAAACACCCAAACAAACCCATGGAGACAAACGTCGACAAAAAACCATTATCCCAAATCGACTGTAATGATTAAAAGTTTAGAAGACTTAAATCAAAACACGATAACCCGCAGATGTTACATCGAACAAAGATGCTTTCTATAAATTGTCCCAATTTCAATTAATTCTCAAACAAAGTCAGCCCAAACCCAATTCTAATTATTTTTATACAAAGTATTCCTAAATCCAACTACATAAAACCATTAAAAAACTTTCATATAAAAAATCACACAATGTATTTTTTATACACATTTTAATTAACGACAAATTCCAAACAGTTTTTCCAACAGTGCAGCTGTAGCACAAATTTTAATCATCCAAAGTCCAAATAATTAAAATCCAAAGTCCGCAATTCAATCCCTACATTCCATTCAAATAAATTTTCCATACACTAATCGAAAACAACAATAATTCAAATCCCAACAATAGTTCTATTTAGTATCCGTAATTTAAATCCCAACCGCAAGCGGATGCTCAAATTCTATAATTAAACAAAATCAATTTAACTAATTTACGATGAAAATGCAATAAAGACTTGAAAAACATAAAAATCATATAACATTTCAAGAAATATTAAAAAAACAAGCAAACAAAAATTTTTTTCCCTATTTTTTATGAACAAAAAACAAAACGATAATTCTAATTGGTCAATTAGTTTTTTAAACCAAATAAAATTTTCAATAAATAGGATTAGCTTTTCCGGGGAAAAAGCAGTCTGTTAGAAACCGTGTTACAAAATCAGAAAAATAAATAAAATTAAGTGATCAAAAGTAACATTGAAGTGTGTATAATTGATTTTCCACTACATTGAGAACCAACACCATCAAAACAAGTAAGTGGGGTTTAATTTTAACATAATAACTAATTATTTGTGGGTTCCTTGTGTTACTGGGTAACACCACAATACTCAGTGTCAATTCCTAGGAACTTTGCGAGTATTGGAATTTGTCCCTCACCCGAATTTCAGTCGCTGTTGACTCGTTGATCCCAGACGAATGTTTATTAAACGCCAATTCAAAGCTTTCCCGACATAAAACTGTAGTAGTTGCATTTTCTTCCGACTCTAAAGTCAGGTATTTTCTTCCTATTGAATACGAGTCTTTCGAGTCGTGGTTGAAACGCGGCCCAAAAATCAAATTAAAAACAATTTAAATATTGCCCAAATGGTAAGCAACAACAACGAACAGAATGTCTCATCCATGCAAACCCTCTTTTAATTCCCGTAAACAACATAACGAAAAGAAAAATAAAATTAAACATGACATACCTATTTATTTAATTAAAAATAAATGTGATGACAAGAACAAAAAAATTAAATTTTAGATTACTACATGTTTAACACTAGAACAAAAAACATTAAGTTTAACTTTAATTTAGAATGGCTGAATGCCTATATAAAGAAATGTGTGTTGATTTAAGATTAAATAAAGATTATTTTGAAAACTAATGAGGGCCTTGGTTGTATATATATATTATTTGGAAATTGTTTGAATATATTGTTGGAGGCACTGGTTAAACCTATATTATTTGGAAAATTGATTGGATATATTGCTGAAGGTACTGATTGTATGTACACTATTGGAAATCGTTTGGACATATTGTTGGCATTGGTCAAACATATATTGTCTGGGAAATTGATTGGATATATTGCTGAAGGCACTGATTGTATGTACACATCTGGAAACCGTTTGGATATGTTGTTGAAGGCATTGGTTAAATATATATTGTCTAGGAAATTGATTGGATATGTTGCTGAAGGCACTGATTGTATGTACATTGTTGGAAACCATTGGGATATGTTGTTGGAGGCATTGGTTAGATATATATTATTTGGAAAATTGATTGGATATATTGCTGAAGATCTTGATTGTATGCATAATATTAGAAACTGTCTGGAAATACTGCTGCAGGAAGGGTTGGACAAGAAATCACCACCGTCGGCTGTAGACGTAAGTCAACCATAATTTTTATAATCCTTTTTTATTGTGTAAGAATTATTTGATTATTTAAACAAGTTAAATTAAATTCGTGTTCTTTTTTTTTGTTTTTGCTAATGTATCTTGACATGCTAGAATAAAAAATTTAAATAGGTTAATAAGAGATTTCCAAGTCTGGGTTTCACAGGGGGCATTCTGACTGCGAATCATCGGCACTTTGAATACATCCATAAAGATATATGGTTAAACATTTATACCTTTATATATATGTAAAAGTCCAAGTTCAGTGCAAACTATTATTGTAGTTCAATGAAAAGTTGCGCCTTTGGGAAGTTGTTTTTGCCATCTTTTCGAGAAAAAGCAGCATCTTTGTAATATCGTAGTTGTAATCTTTTAATATAATTTGATGAAATCATTTGGCAAAAATTCTGGATGAAATTATTTGTTGTTTAAAATATTTATAAAAAACATTATCTCAGCTTCTGCTTTTTATAGGAAAAAAAAGAAGTTGAAATAATGTTATTCGATGAAAAGTGGCGTTATTGCATTGTCGATATGGAAACTATTAAAGTAATTTGATGATAAGTTGGTCCTTTGCAATGGCGGGAATCGGGATTATTGTTATTGTATTTTTTGTACTTCAATGAAAAGTTGCGTCCTTGAAATTTCGTTCAATTAATGTAATTCGATGAAAAGTGGCGTGTTTGCAAAATATTAATGTAATTCGATGAAAAATTGCATCTTTGCAATATCGTTATTGCAATTTTGTAGTGTAATACAATGTAGTTAGTTGGTGAAATTTATAAAATGCTGATGTAATTAATAATTTTTTGTTTAAAATATCTGTAGAAGACACTATCTCAGCTGCTGTTTTTATAGGTAAAATCAGAAGCTGTGATAGTGTAATTCCACGAAAACTAGCATCTTTGCAATGTCGTTGATACAAACGATTAATGCAATTTGATGAAAAATTGCCCCTTTGTAATGGCTTTAATGCAAATTTGCAATGCTGCTGATTTAAACATTTAATGCAATTCAATGTAAAATTAGACCTTTACAATGACCGGATAATTGTCATTGTATTATTGTACTTCGATGAAAAGTTGCGCCTTTGCAATGGCGATAATGGAAGCTATTATTATAATTCGATGAAAAGATGCACATTTTCAATGGCATGATGCAATCTATTAACGTAATACTGTGAAATTTGACACCTTTGCATTATTAATTATTAATTTTCAATGTTTTATTGAACCACAATTTTTGATAATATTTTGAACTAAATAATTATTAAAAATCAGACAAATTTTTTTCAAATCACAAATCAAACGACTATTAAATGAATAAAGAAAGGTTAAGCTTGATTTGTAGTGATGTTTGTTGGCATCGGTATCATTTCAAATTATGCAGGTGCTATTACCTGCCAATTTCCAATTCTTACGCTCTACAGAGAGGTGACCCGTCTTCTTGGAGGCAAAGCCGAGTCCAAGTTTATGCAGTACTTGAAAACCCAGAATGGATAGTAGAAATGCTGAAATATGGTAATCTAGAACTAGATAGGTATGCTTGAATCAGCTAATATTGATGGTCTGTCAGCTATCATCATTATTAACATGGCTTGTTTGGCGAAGCAGGGTGATGTGACTATCCAATGGAGAGCAAATAAGATCCCTAATAAGGTTTGTGGTGCTGCTCTTGATATGTTCAAAGCATTTAGCAAAGTGAATAGCATAACAATTTTTGTGCAAATTAAGATGTATAATGGCATAGATGAGCAACTTTACTCTGCATTCTGAGTTTTAAATCTGAATCCAAATTTTCTGTTATTATTGATCGTGTCGTGTCGAATGTCGTTTCAAGTAATGCTGTGTTCCATAAAATGGAATTCCCATATTTTTTGCCCAGCTGATCTCGCTCGACATAGCACTGCTAGCTTGGTGTCACTATTCACCTAGCATGGCAAGTTTGGAAATGCTCCTTGATTTGGCAGCCACCACATCTGTGACTGCCATGGCAGATCTGTTCTGAACTAGATCGTTAAAGATATGATCCACTGATATCAATAAATTTTAGATATATCAGGGCAGTTGTAGATAGTTACTGGACACTGTTTTATCTGAGCAGAAGGATATTTTGATTTGTTAGCTGTTCTGCTTTTATTCTGGTCTCGCTCAGACAGAAGTTTTGGGTGTGGGAAATTTACATTATCTGATGGATCTCAGCAATTTAACATCAAAACAATGCCTTCCGGAGACTTTATCAAGGACAATGCCTTCCTGTCTATAATTGATAAAAAGAACTCCAAAAAACACATCCAAAACCAATTATTCCCCGCAAAATAATTGTCATTTAATCTCAATTTTCTATCAGACTAAAACCAAAAAATTCAATTATCTTTGAAAAACAAAAACAAAAATTAATTAAAATCACGAAACAGATTTCCCAAAGGTTAACTGCCACTTATCTAAATAAATGTTGATTGATGAGCTCTTAGAAAAAAAATGAAAATATTTTAACAAATTATTACGGCAAAAATTAAAATACTTTCAAAAAAATTTGTTTTTCATTATAATCCACTTTGTGTTCGTCTTACATCAAAATTTCACACGTTAAATTTTTAATTTATTTATAATTAATTAAATCTAATTAATAATGATTGATTTATTTGTTGTTTAAGTAGACAGTTGACGTTACATGAAAATTCGAGGTCCAACATCAAAAAAATTAATCGTAATGCTATCGACAAAAAAGAACGAGCAACAACAATCACAATCTCTAGTTAACTCTAAAACGTCCAACCCAACATGCATCACAATTTATTTCCATTATTCTCTCGGAATTGATTTTATTTTCAAAACAAAGACAATAACTTACATGCAAGCTGAAAATATAAATTCGTTGATATTTCTATTTTATTGTTCTTGGTTGTTGTTCATGTTCATTGCACATTTACTCTGTTTCCATTGCGTTTTGGTATGATTCAATCACAAATAACTAAACTACTGTGCATAATATTATGAAAGCAAAACACACAAAAAAATATGACAAAATGATTTATCGTGGTGACTTTGAACAAAAGTTTGTAATTATATCAACATACATATGCTATCCAGTTTTTATTGTAGTTTTGAAAAATGGAGAGAAAAAATATGAAAACTAATGAAACCGTTTTGTTGGAAAATTTAAACGAAGGAAAATGAAAACTAAAACGATTATTTACCATTTTGATTTATTGCAATGATAACGAACACGAGAATTTATATTGTATGTTTGTGTGTTATGTGAAGATATTTGGGGGTTCGACATGTTTTTTCTTTTAGAGATGTTGAACACTGATATTAGATTAGATTAGATTTGAAATTTGGTAGTTTAATTGCGTACTACAAGCATGTTATACACCCAACCTGAGTTTATTTTGAGATATGAATGCAAATCATTCAATACAATTTTCACCATATGAGCCATTTTCTTATACATAGCTGCACTAAAAATTCTGAAAAGTTTTGCTGAGGACTATTCCTTTGATTAACAGTATCTGAATTCGTTCTTCTAAAGGATTATTCTTGTTTTGTTTATCTTGTCTGGATTGGCCAGTACAAATTCTTCATATATTCGATCCTATTCAATCAAGATCAGTTTTTACTGGTTTTTTTACTTGGTTTTTAACTTGTCACCACCAAGGACTCAAGAAAAGGATTGTTCTAGAAAAGTTTACTTGATGCTTTAATGAACACTAAAAAATTCTTGAGAATGGAATCACTATCAGGAACGTTTGATTAAAAGCGTGCCTTGGGATTTAAATTTCTGACTGGCTACAGTCAGTGAGCTCAATTATGCCTTTCCTCAGCCCATCACAAATGCTGAATAGCACGCAAAAGTTTCACAGGAATACAGATTCAAATTAGCAAAGAACAACGACTCTGACAACCCCAACAGCCAGGGGAACCAAGACCATCACCTACATCACATCAAATATAATTATTTTATTTAAGAACTAAAATATTTCACTCGCTCCATTGTTTGAATTTGATCCAACTCTTCATGCTTCTTCCACACTAGCCAAGCGTAAAGGATAACATAGTAAGAATAGAAATAAAATAGAAATGAATCTAATAAATACACCAATTGTTGCACCAATGGTTCCAGCGATATAAATAAATCGGTGCACTAATGGAACCAGCGAATGTTGAATATGAGTTATAATAAATCAATATAAAAGTAACCGTTCTGTCAGGGTACATGTGATCGTTGAGCAATAACAATGATACAATATTATATAAATCGATATGCCAATGGTGCAGGCGATTGTTTAATATGTCAATAAAAATATTATTAGCTTGTCCAAAACTTCGGCTTTCGGTGCTGGTCGTTTTTTGATCTCTGTTACAAGAGTCTACTTTGCACATCTATAGCAAGACATCCTCTTTCTCTAGAAAATAGCCTTATTGCATCCCACTGCTCTCAAAACATCTGAAATAGAATATTAATTCTAATACTGACGTGGTTCTTTCCATGGTTCATGTTTAAGTTTGTTAAAAATCAGCAGAGAAAATTATTCCTATATACCATGCCCTTTAGTTCTGTGTAAGCCATTGCTATCATAATGACACACTGGCTAAATTCACTGTCTAATATACACTTTTGCGTCAACTTTGAAGTTGTAGACATAACTCCTAAAAATGAAGATCACGATCACGACCCTGAATTAGATTATGTAAATATTTTTTAGTTAATGGAAATCAAAATGTTGAACTCTAGCGAGGTTTTGTTTTCAACTGCACAGGATTATATGAGTTGGATCAATGAATTGAATTGACGGTGGAACTAGAACTCATCTGTTTTAAAATAAACTTAATATATAAAACGAATTTTGGTAATATTTAGAAATACTAAAATTTTTAGCGAAGCCTCGAATTACGGATACTCTTGATTGAATGAATAAATGAATTTGATGTTTAAAAAAACACGTATGAGGCAGTAGTTACTAGCACAAAGGAGCGATCTAATTACAAGAAGCCTTGCTTCGACAAGGAATCGAGTGAACTTATTTCAAAACGCGACGTCTTCTACAAATTAAAAATAAAATATCCGAGCATCACCTATTTTTCTCAAATGTTTCTCAATTTAAAATCAACTACCCAAAAGCTCACAAATAGTAAAAAAAAATTATTGTACACAAACCTCTTAAAAGAAACCTATGAAAAGCCGAGATATCTATGGTCTTGCATTTATGAAATACTCTATAACAACCCGGCAATATTCTCTGACTTTACTCCTGTATCAGTGGATGAAATTAAAAGCTTCATCTCCCAACTGGACATTAGTACTGCGAAAGGCTCTGACAATATTTCTGTTAAATTTATCAAGAGAAACCAACATTATATTTTACCTTCTTTAGTGGATAATATAAACCAAGCCTTCATAACCTCTACATATCTATCCAAACTCAAAATTGCTAAAATTACCCCAAAATTTAAATCTGGCTTCAAAACCAATAAAACAAACTATAGACCTATATCCGTCCTACCGATTATATCAAAAATATATGAACGAGCGATTTTAACTAGAGCATCAAAGTATCTTGATGAAAATAATATAATTTATAAGAATCAATTTGGATTCCAGACAAAATCTAGTACTGCATCTGCTTCACTCTATCTCGTGGAAAACATACATAGAAATTTGACAAATAAAAAACAACAGGATGTTTATTTATTGACTTAATGAAAGCATTCGATCATAAATTTCGATAGAAATTGGCGAGTTTTTTAATACAACAAAAAAATTACTCAAAAAAAAAAACTCAATTTAAAATTTTGACGAGCCCTTATCTTACAGCTAAACATGAAAAAATCCAATTTCGAATTCCTTTATTTCACCATTGTAATAATATTATAGTCATTATATGGCTCAAAGCATATAAATATTCTTTAAATCTGAAATGGTAACATATTTTAAAACTAAAAAACTGAAAAAAACAACGAAAAACAGAAATAATTTAATATTTATGGTATGAGATTTTATTTTCACTTAAAAATTGGTCGTAACTACGACGGTAATTTTTAATAGAGATGGCACTGATTTCCTTTTTTCGAAATACATTCCTACTTTCCGAAACTACCTTACCTACTTTCCTATTGGAAAATTTTGACAGATAATTTGTATTTTGAAAACATTCATAAATATTATTTCTTCCAAATCAAGGTTCCGTTTGTTATTTTTAATATAATTATTATCTTAAATTACTACAGTTAACTGAAAAGAAAAAGTTAAGTTAAACTTAAATGATTAATAATTATTAAACTTATTTGATTAATAATTGTTATATACTATCAAGTATGTGTGGAATTATATTTTATTTTCTAGTTTGTAACAAGTGAGATATATTTCTTCAAATTAATAGTGAATCAGCAAACTCTAATAAGCTACCATCTGTAAAAAATTCTATTCTGTGACTGGAATTCCAACTTTAGCCTTGTTAGAACGTTTGCTTAAGTTTTGTTTATTTATAAGATCAGTAGATCTATAATATCACGGTCTGTACAACATCTACTCTCCGAAACACAAATACTAGATATTAGATAACAATAATTGATCAAATAAGTTTCTAATTGTGTAACTTGTTAATTATATTTAATTTAACTTTTTCTTTTTAGTTATTTTAATTATGACCGTTTTGGTGGTCAAAAATTTATGAGTGAAACTCATATGATGGTATCGAACCCAGATCAGTGGATAGAACCAATGGCCGATGCTGGTGATGATCAATATACTTTTCACGTTGAACCGGTTCAAACAATTGTTGCAGAAGTTTCAAGGAAAGTTAAAGACGCTGGAATGAAGGTTTTAGCTTTAAAACCATGCACTCCGGTTGAGCTTGTGAAAGAGTACATTCCCTTAGCTGATATGATTTTAATTATGACCGTTAAACCCGGTTTCGGGGTCAAAATTTATGAGTGATATTATGCCAAAAGTGGAATGGCCACGTTAAAATTACCCCAACATCAGATATAGAGGTTGATGGAGGAGTTGGACCAGAAACAATTAATGAGTGTGCTAAAGCTGGAGCAAATATGATTGTTGCTGGTACAGCAGTTATTCGGGCTACTAATTAAAAAGATGTAATATCGCTTTTAAAAACTCTTCAGTAGTTTACACTGGTAGTCTCATAAATATGTTATTGTTCCTAATTTTAAGATGATTTGTTAACTTGGGCTGGATATGGATTTAGATATGGATATGGATGTGGATATGGATATGGATATTGATATAGGTATGAATATGGATATGTATATGAATACGGATGTGGATATGGATATAGATAAAGATATTGATATGGATGAGGGTATGGATTGGACTTCGTATGGATATGACATGGACATGAATTGGATATGGATTGGATATGTATTAAATACAGATTGGATATTGATTTGATATGGGTTGAATATGGGATTGTATATGAATTGGATATGGATTGGCTATGGATTGGGTATGAATTGGATATGGATTGGATATTAATTGAGTATGGATTGGAGATGTATTGGATATGGATTGGATATGGATTGGATATGGATTGGATATGGATTAGATATGGATTGAATATGGAATGGATATGTATTGGATATGGATTGGATATGAATTGGATATGGATTAGATATGGATTGGATATAGATTAGGTATGAATTGGATATGGATTGGATATGGATTGGATATGGATTGGATATGGATTGGATATTGATTGGATATGGATTGGATATGAATTTATTTATTATTATTTTTATTTATTTAATTTATTTATTCGTGTTTCAAGCCCATATAATATACAATACAATTAAATCTAAGGAATGTTTTAACAATATGTGAATCTTAAAACTAAATACAAATTACTAAATAAATCAAATTTATGCTAATAAAATATAAAGGAAAATAAAAAATAAAGAAAGCTAAAAATTATTAATACTTTTCATTTTCTCTTTAAAAGGATAACTAATTTTACTCTATTTTTCTAAAATAATATTTCTCTTTAACGAGTAAAATCAATTCTAAAATCAGAAATCCGAATTTATATATGTATTAATTCACAACTTGTACCGGGCTGGTAACAGAATATTAGGAACAAATTTTAACCAAGTAAATGGTTAGAGTTATTTGTTCCTTCAAAAAATTAACCAACTCTTGGCTGTTAAAATCTACAGACCAAGAAATTGCATGGAAAAATGTTAATGTGACGCGGGGTTAAAGAATATAATTTAAAAATCATCTAAATTTGATTAAAATCCAAAAATATAAAGAATGTATCAATAAAATACAAAAATCTGAAAAAGTGTGCCAAAAAAAGTTTACATTTCACTTATGTAAATATAATCAATGATCAAATAAAGAACAGGAAAGAATATTAATATCTGCTACTTAGACCAAAACTTCAAACAGACTTTCAACATTTGATACAGTAAACAACCAAGATCTCAACTGTTTCAGGAATACCATCAATGGAAGTAGATCAGAGCGCAGATTAATTGGTAGTTTATTAAATAGAGCAGGAGCGTTTACAAGAAAATATTGTTTAAAATGTGTTGTTCTAAAACGAGGAATTGAAGCAATGCAAATATTGTGTGAGCGTAGCCTACCTGAGGGGTCCAATAATCGAAACAAACGATTTCCGCTTCTACTATAAAATATTTTTAATATCTTGTAAATATAAAGATGTCTTAATGGCAATATAAAGTTATTGCAAAACACTGGCCAGGAGCTATCAGTTTGTTTCTTACCATAAATAATTCTGATTGCGTGTTTCTGTGCGGTAACTAGGGGTTTTAGAGAGCTTTTATAAGCGCCACCCCAACAAGTTATTCCATATTGAAGTTTTGACTGGAATAAGGCATAATAGATGGATTTTAAAACCCTAACAGGGCATGCAGACTTTAAGAAGTAAAATTTTGTATTTACCACCAAAAAATATTTCCTTAGGTCATCTGCATGTGCTTTCCAATTTAAAGGACTATCCAGAGTTACACCAAGGTATTTGAACTGAGAAACAACTTCAATATTTAAACAATTCCTGGTGCAGTTATTTTTATCACATTCTAGCGCATGACTGGTTACTAATGGAGGTTGTGTCAATCCAATGTTAGGACTAAAGTGAACAATTTTTGTTTTATCACTAATTATCATCGAATGAACTGAGAACCATTTATTTAGAAGATCTAAATCTTGATTCATCTGATCCGTTATCATGTTTATTTTATTTTGAATATAACATAAGGCCATATCATCTGCAAAAGCTGAAATTTTTCCATGGAAATTTAGCTTAAATAAAGAATTTATGTAGATTAAGAATAAAATCGGCCCTAAAACCGAACCTTGTGGCACGCCAATATTATATGATCTTTCAGAACTCGTTTCTTTATTAAGTTTTACTGATACTGGTCTCTGAGATAGATATGAACTAAACCATTTCAGAATAAATCCTCTAAAACCAGCTGCATTCAGTTTTTCCAACAGAAGGCAGTGTACGACCATGTCAAATGCCTTAGTGATGTCTATAAATAATCCTGATACAATTTCTTTATTATTCAAGCCAACATATAAAGAATTTAAGAAGTGAAGTAAAGCGTCTTCTGTACTATGACCAACTCGAAAACCAAATTGTGAGGGGCTGAAGAAATTAATTTTATCTAAGAAAGATAAAACCCTATTCTTGATGCATTTCTCAAATATTTTTGCAAAAACTGAGAGCATAGAGATTGGTCTATAGTTTTCGACCTTTGTTTTGTCATTTTTTTATATAGAGGAATAATTACAGCACGCTTTAATGCTTTAGGAAAAATACCTGTTTCAATGCTTAAGTTAAAGATGTAGGCTAATACATCCACTAAAAGAGGTGATATCTCTTTTATAAGTTTGTTTGTAATTTCGTCAATCCCGCTAGAATTTAAATTGAATTGAATATGGATTGGATATGGATTGGATATGGATTGGATATGGATTGGATATGGATTGGATATGGATTGGATATGGATTGGATATGGATTGGATATGGATTGGATATGGATTGGATATGGATTAGATATGGAATGGATGTGGATTGGATAATAATTGAAAAGGGATTAGTAATGGATTAAAAGTTGGATATTGATGTTATATTTTTTTTATATAGACCAACAAAAAGAAATGATATCAACGGAAAAAACATTAAAAATGTAAATTCAGCAGTTTTTTTTAAGATGTTTAATACACAATGTACGAAAACAAAACAAACAAAAAGAAATGATATCTTAGCGGAAAAAAACATCAAAAATGTAAATACAGCAGTTTTTTAGAGAGATTAGGTACACAACGTAAAAAAACAAATAAAAAGCAATGATATCTTATCACACGCACATTTCAGCGGTAAGAACGTCAAAGGAACCAAATCAGGAGTTTGTTTTTAGGGTTTAATACACAACATAAAAGTACCAAACCAAAGAAATGATACATTTTGATAAGCAGATTGGATACTGCGACAGTAAAAACATTTCATGTAACTATTCAAGCTAAAATTTTCAATAAACATACCAAGCTACAAAAATGTATGTACATTTTATGAACTAAAACTTAAAAATAAAAAATATATAAATAAATAGTCCCGATGGTCGACACAATTAAGTTTACAAAGTATAAATTTATTTTTCTTCGAATTCTAAATGTACAATGCATTATTTGAAAGTTAATCTGAAACGAGAGAAGTACAAGCCAAACGCAAAAACTCTTTGAAGGCACACAGTATTTTATTTTTGAAAGCCCTAATTTTGGGCGTTTAATGACAAGAGATCCCTTACACTTCAAAGAGCTTTTGCGTTTGGCTTGTACTTCTCTCGTTTCAGATTAACTTTCAAATAATGCATTGTACATTTAGAATTCGAAGAAAAATAAATTTATACTTTGTAAACTTAATTGTGTCGACCATCGGGACTATTTATTTATATATTTTTTATTTTTAAGTTTTAGTTCATAAAATGTACATACATTTTTGTAGCTTGGTATGTTTATTGAAAATTTTAGCTTGAATAGTTACATGAAATGTTTTTACTGTCGCAGTATCCAATCTGCTTATCAAAATGTATCATTTCTTTGGTTTGGTACTTTTATGTTGTGTATTAAACCCTAAAAACAAACTCCTGATTTGGTTCCTTTGACGTTCTTACCGCTGAAATGTGCGTGTGATAAGATATCATTGCGTTTTATTTGTTTTTTTACGTTTGTATTAACTTTGATATTCGAAAAGTAAAGATAATTAAAATTGGGATAGCTAATTAAAGTTGGAAACTGCTCTGTGACTGCCTAAAAAATCGTCTTCAATACATTCAATTAAGCGATATTCAATCAAATAAACTTAAACCAAAGTGTGAAGTACCGCAAGGATCGAATTGGGGCTCTATGATTTGCTCAATAAATCAACTATCAAATTTCGTAAGGTAATATCAGGCAGTTTAATTGCCAAAGCACTAACTCCTTCTTTGTTTTCTTTAAATCTGAACCTTGGACAAATCCATTGCAGTTTTATTGACTTCCGATATGTTAATGGATTTTGAGATGATAAATTATACAATTTTAAATGAAACGTGAAACTGTCGTAACAATTTAACCGAACCCAAGAGCACGCACGTTTGGAAACAGTATATTTGACACAAGAAGTATATCAAAGCGTTTAACATTACCCAACACAGTGTCGAATTCAAATAATAATATAATCTTAACAAGTGTCTTTATTAATAATTATATTTATTAGTCCGCCAATTTTACTGCATCGAGTCCATATATAAATATAGATAATTGCGTGTAACATAGCATTGCATCCGCGTTATTATTAACTGTCACAAATATTGAGTTCAAATAGGAAGTGAACAATTCCTATCAAAAAAACATGTAGTATTAATTATTAAATATTTGAAGTCTAAATAGAGAGTTGCAATATACGAAATAACGTACAATTCCACTCCAACAACATGCATGATTTGTTGATTTATAACAGCGTAGCTTCCAAAAAATATGTGGTATGATTTATTTACAACGGCATAGCTTTTCTTGAATAAAATTTATGTTGAAATTGTTCCAGGCTTAAAGCAATAATCCGATTAATACGGCTCGTAGGACCAAAACAGGATTAAAATAATTTTTTGAAATACTGAAACCTCTTCAGTTAAATCTCCTATCGAAAGCTTTTCTTCTATTTTTGTACGAAATTTTATTTTCCCGTTATAAAATTTCATACAAAATATAGAAGAAAAGAAGAAACTTTTGATAGAAAATTTTACAGAATAAACAACTCCAATATGTTTTTTGTAAATAAATTAAACACCAGAAAAATTGATCTAAATTTTAGTTTTTATTCAAGAAGAAAAAGAAAGTATTACTTCGGTCTGAAAGACCTAAGTATTACATTCATGAGCCAAAAGTGAAATTCTTACCCCCACTTTTTGGCATTTTTCGACGTTTTAGGACATACTGATTCTAAAAAAGCAACAAACAAAATGTATGTCTGTCTGCCGGCCGACCAGCTGTCCCTCATTACTTTCGAAATCTAGACAAACGCTAGAGGGATTTCAAAAAATTTTTTTTTCTAAAAATAGGTTTACTCAAGGTAGAGGTCTGAAAGGACGCTATGTTCGATAACTGTACCGGAAGTGTGTCAAAACAATAGCAAATTTTCATATGTTTGGCTTGAAAAACGTTCATTTTAAGTGATTACGAGTAGGAACATTGAATTTGAAGAAATCTTGATGGTAGGGATTGATATGTGAGATCAAATACGTCAAAATAAGTTTGTCAAAAAAATTTTGTCAAGTGTGTCAAAAGAATGATTTTTATTTATTTTTTCACCAAATTCTTTGGAAAAAAATAAAATTAGTTATTTGTATGACATGAAATTTTATTATTATTATAGAGAATTATGGCATTATAAGTTTGTCAAAAAATAATTGTATATTTTTGTAATATTTTTTTATATTTTTGTTATCTGATGATGAATGTTTACATTCGAAACATGCTATAATAAAATATATACTAAAAAAGTTTGTTCCGTTGATTATAATAACAATAATTTATTAATATAAATTATTGATTTTATTTAAAAAAATAATGTCAAGTGTGTCAAAAAATGATTTCATTTAATTTTTTAGCCAATTTTTTGGAAAAAAATATAGCTGTTTTAATGACGTAAATGTAATTGTGAATATGAAATTGAACATGGAAATTTTTGAATTTGTTATAGTTTTTGAAATATTTTTGGAATTTTGAAAAAAGTTGGTATTTATGATTTTCTAATAATTTTTGCAATATTTTTAGAATTTTGGAAAAGGTTTTAATTTTTGATTTTGTTATAGTTTTTGCAATATTTTTAGAATTAAAAAAAAAAATAGAATTTTTGAATTTTATATATATTTTTAGAATTTTGAAAAGAGTTTCTATTCTTGATTTTGTAAGAATTTTTGAAATATTTTAAATTTTTTATTTTATTGTAATTTTTGGCATTTTGAAAAAAAATTCAATTTTTGATATTTTTATAATTTTTGCAATATTTTTAGAATGCTAGAAAAAGTTTGAATTTTTAAGAATTTTTGGAATATTATTGGAATTTAGAAAAAGTTTAAATGATTGATTTTATTCTAATTTTTGGAATATTTTTGGAATTTTGAAAAAAGTTTCAATTTTTGATTTTGTTATAATTTTTGCAATAGTCTTAAATTTTTTGAAAAAAAATTTAATTTTTGATTTTGTAATAATTTTTGGAATATGTTTAGAATTTTGAAAAAAGTTTGATATTCTTTAATTTTTACAATATTTTTGGAATTTTGAAAGAAATATGAATTTGTGATTTTGTAATATTTTCTCGAAACACTAAATGGAGAGGCTTATGAGTAGTTTGCTGAGTGTATCATATTTTCACTAAATTAGGTTAATTTATGATCTGGAGCCCTATTCTTGAACCATTACGAAAACTTTAGGTATCTAAAATTTTCGTAACGCTATTTTCGTAATCGCAATGGCGAAATTATAAATCAGTATTCTTGAAACCATTGCGAAAATAGAAAAGTGGTGAGTAAAAAATAATGACATTTCATAATGAGGTGATTAAATATGTCAAACTATTTGATATATTACTGGAACGTTGATAAAACTTTTTGAAAAAGTTTATATAAAATAATCAAAATTCGACATTTTTAAAATTATAGATTTGATTTATTTTAAAAATTAAAATATAATAATAGTTTCCAAATTGTTTTCAATTAAATAATATAATTTATTTGTTTAAATTTTTGAAGGAATTCTTTCAAAAGCTTTCATTTTATCTAGAACCATTTTTAAGAGTTCCATTAAAAGCCTTTCGGCTAGCAATTTCCTTTATTCTACCTACCGATGGGAGATAAATGCTAAATGATAGTTCATAAACTGATATCGTTTTTGTTAAGACAGCCGAGAGCTTCTTTTGATTTCAGAAAAGTGTTTATTGTTTTTGAATAAAATAAAATATAAAATTAATAAAATACAACAAAATTGACAAGAGATTAACACAAGCCCACCTTACAGCTACGCACGATAAAAAACTTAAATGTATGTATTTAAACGCAGACACAAAGATTTTGTACATATTACATAGTTTTGTATTTCATATATTTCGTCCTGTAAATAAGTAAATATAACTGTAGGGGCCGATTGTATGAACAACGATAGATAGAAAAGAATCCGAGTATTAAGCTATATCTTCATCCGACAATTTTACTTTTCGTCGATTATATGAACACGGATGGAATTTTTTGTATATTTGTTTTTACTGCATTTTAATAGCAGTATTTTTATAAGTGGCAATACTTATTCTTTTACTTTTCTATTAAATAAATCTAATTATAAATAAAAAAAAAATTATTTGAAAACTTAAATTAGTTATATTAGAATACTATTAATTTATATCAAAAAAAAAAATTTTAGAAACGCACAAATGCTAAAGATGGAAATAAAAAATATTGTATACTTATTGGATAGCAAAATATGACTATAAGGAACAATATTTTTTGTAAAATATCATGCCTCTTATTTATAAAATTATGGCGCTTAGGAATAATAAATTATAGAACACGTATTTCTGTTCCTAGCTTTACAGGTATATAATAAGCCTTATGCACGGACAGAAATCTAGGTTTTTTATGCTTAATAGGGTATATTTCATGCTTAAATTACGTTGATTTTCAACCATGAATAAGCCAGGTATATTATATACTTCTAAGGAATACTATTTTGAAAAATTACTATGGAGCTTATTATGAATATTATTCATAATTTTATGAATATTGGGTACATAGCATACCATTAAGGAACAAAAAAAAATTTTCTGTACGAAATTAGAGAACAAAATATAACTATTTTTTATAAAAAAACATACCTCTAATTCATAAATTTATGTCGCTTAGGAATAAATAAATTATTTTGACCAGGGTTTTTTATATTCCTAGCATTTGATGAAGTCCTAAACCTGTCATATATATTTCAATTATATTACTATATCTTGTATTTATATTTATCTATTATTTGAATGAAGGAACACCACTTGCTTTTAATAGTCATACCCATGTTTTAAAGATTATGTTCACAGAAACTACCCAATGATCACTAACTAACAGAATGAAATTATTAATCGCTTGTAGTTTATATATATACAACTGAAATTCCACAAAAAATTCTAGTGAATTTTAAAATCTATTCATTATTTAAATCTATTTCATGCTCATTTTGATATACAACATGAATATTAGGTATGAAAAATTATATTTTTGTTATTTATTTGTTTGTGACTTGTAATCACAGTTTCGTTTCTTTTAATATTTTATGCGAGGTTTTTCTATTCCACGAGTTCAAAAAAATGTATGCCTTAAAGTCATGGATATTGCATTAATATTATAAAAAGTGGTTATCAGGAATTAACATTTATAATTTATAAAAATTATTTAGAAATTTACAATTTAGGAAAATAAATAATATAAATGTATGTATGTATATTTATTACTAATATATTTTGAACTTTCCCTGAAAAATAAAATCTATGTTCACAAAATAAAGTTGCATATAGAACAATATTTTTGAATATAAAATACCTTTCGACAGTTTCTTCACCAATCAATAAATAGAGAATATAAATTAACAGAGAATATAAATAAATACCGTTTGATTCTATTACCGTTTGATTGTAATATAATTATTTTGTGGTTTTAGGTAGATTTCATATAAAAATCTACCTATTGGAGTGCTTCATCTCAGAACTTCGGAAAAATTTTGGTGGCAAACGACTATGGGTGCGTTCCACTAAGCACTCAAAACGATCACGCCCACGACCGCTGTTTTTAATGTTCCACTTGCTTCTGAGCGTTGTAATTGTAAACGCAAGTGGAATGGATAATGTGATCGTTTGGGTGTTGATGTCAAAATTACAAATGGCGAATTTGACATTTAAATAATAACAAAAAGTTGCACAAATCTAATGAGTAAAATTTTTTGATTGTGCGTGAACGTGTTTTTTCCTTCATTTATATTTAAAAAAAAACAAATTTATATTTCATTTAGTATATTTAAATACGATCAAAATGTCTTTTACGGCGGCAGTAGAATATATGATGAGGCGTCGCAATAATGTGTCAGAAAGTAGTTCATCTTCAGATGAAGAGTGGAATACAATTTCTCTTAACTATTATCGTGAAAAGCGAAAACTAAGGCCTCGTATAACTAATTATGCGAACGTCATTAATCTTTATTCAGATGAAGAATTCAAAAGTCATTTCAGGTAAATAATTTTCTGTCATAGATATTAAAAATTTTTACATAACCTCATTGTTTTTTTTAGACTTACAAGGAATACATTCAATTATTTACATGAACTAATACAACCAGATTTAGTTCGACGTGTCCCAGGATGTCCAACAATTCCTTCCCGCCTTCAATTGATGGTAGCTCTTTGGAAAATGGCTACGACGGATTCTTATAGGTAAAATTTTCATAAAACTACAAACTATAATTCAGAAGTATGAAACTAAACTTTATATATTTTTAATTCTTATTATAGGTCAGTTTGTGATAGATTTAACGTAGGACGAGCTACTGCAGTAAGAGCTATACGTAGAGTTTGTCATGCTCTATTTATAAGAGCCTCAAGATTTATACAATGGCCTACAGGCGATCGTGCCATGGAAGTTATGCGTGGGTTTGAAAGAGGAAGTGGTTTTCCTAAAACAATAGGAGCTATTGATGGTACTCACATTCGTATAAATGCACCAAAACAAAATGCGGTAGATTATATCAATCGGAAAGGATTCCATTCGATTCAGTTACAGGTATTTAAAAATTATTATTTTTAAGTTGTTGTTGTAGCGACGGTGTGGTGCTACTCCTTCGGCTCCAAGTCCAGATTCAGGAACTCTGTTACTGCTCTCGGGCGGTACCATAAATCTTCCTTCGTCAAGTTGGTTGGTTTTCCTGGACAATTAAATAGGTGTTCTGCATCATGTGGCGTGCCCTCACATATGGGACACTTGTCAACAATTTCTTGGTCAATTCTACTCATGTAGTTATTTAAGATGCGAGACCAGCCGGATCTTAACTGCGCTAGGATGGTACTGGTGCTGCGTGGCAGTTTTACCTCTTCGGCAGCGACTTGTGGTGGCTTGCTATTAAGAACTCGAGGCGGGGCGTAGTTCTTTATTGTGTCTACAACGGCTTTTCTATATAGATTTTTCAACCCTCTCTGATAAGTAGGCTCGTCGATGTTACCGATGTTTTGGTTGTTTTGAACATCTTGTAGGAAGCATTTCGCAGTCCTTATGTCTCTAGGTGGTGCTGTCATGGATAAGGTGTCATTGCAGGGATGCTGCTATCTATGACAGGACCAAAGATATTGTTTGGTAAGCATTTCGTTGTGTTCACGAACCGGCAATATGTTAAATTCCTCGTGTAGGTGATCTCGGTGCGCCATCAAGTGACATCCGGTTGCAGTACGTAAAGCTGCGTTTTGTTACATTTGTGTTCCATTACTAGTTTATTTATCTGGTTGTTCAGGCCCGGAATTCTAGAATCAGTTGGATCTGCCTTACGGATGTCATCTCTTTGCGAGGACAGTACACAAGCTTCTTGTGGGAAGTTTGGTTTAATATTTTGTATTCTGCCAGCTGGAATGAAGCGAGATCTAACTTTGTTAAAATTTTCCCTGAATTTTCTTTCCCCAGAGAGGGCGTCAATTGGTAAAACTTGCTTACTGAACTCCAATTCAGTAAAATCGGTAAAATTATCGCAGTCTGCTTTGTTAAAATTAATGTATATCTTCTTCTCGGTTTTCATTTTGTTTAAGGAACGGCTTAAGTTGATTATGATCGGCACATGGTCTGATCCCAATGCAATTTCAGTTCTCCATTCAGCAATTGGCATTAATGACATGCTGGCAAGTGAGACATCTGGAGAAGAGTATGAGTTACTTGTTACTCTTGTTGGTTGTGGTTCATTGAGTACTCCAAAGTTGGAGCCGTCAATTTGATCAGCAATGTTTTCACCTCTGGAATCAGTGTTCAAGTGTGAGTGCCATAGATCGTGGTGAGCATTCATATCACAGAGAATTAGACAGTCTTTGGTATAAAATAAATGTCCTATGGACGGTTCATAACCTATATCACAGCTGCTTACTGGTGGAATATAAATATTGACTAGATTTATCTCCGTATACCCGGATTTTATTGTAATACCCAGTTGTTCTAGGTGTTTATCAGTTCCCGGTACTGCTGGTAATGTGGTTGTACGGTAGATAATGGTTTTGTGTATGATAAAGGCAAGGCCACCACCCTTGTCCTTCCTTCTATCCAGTCTTATAATTCTAAAATCACAGATACTATCACTAATTTTAGATTTAACATTTAATTTGGTTTCTTGTAAAACCGCGACTAGAATATTGTTTTTATACATAAAGTTGATGATGTCATCGATTTTGTTTAAGAGACCATTACAATTTAACTGCATAATTTTCACATCACTTGGATTTTCCGGATGTGTGTTCATTCGCATTGTGTTATGTTGCGAGCTCGTATTTGTATGTTGACTTGATGCATAGCAACATGGCGCTATGTAGTTTTTGGTCCATTGCTTATGTGTTGCAAGGCCTGAGCAGTTCTTAAGATGAGACCATTCTTTACAGCTATAACACTGGACTGATGTAGTGTTTGCATTTAAAATGTTTTTGCATATTGCACAATGCCATATTTTATTTGGTCCAGGATTTCTTTCAATGCTGGCCATGACGAGGAGGATTTGAAGCAGTGAGGCCAGTGCCAGTTGCTTCTCTATCCAAAAAAATGGATGGAGAAAAATGGAGCGTCGGAGTAGCACCTTTCGTCGAAATTTTTGTAATGGTCCTTGGTCGGAACTGGGTTCCGAGTGCTTCTGGGGCGTAGACCCGTCCATCTTAAGAAGCTGAACTTTTCGGTAGACAGCGTTAGAGTTTTGGTTCTAAACCATTCGTTTAGGCTGTTAAGGTAGGTGTTGAGAGCATTAGTGAGTTGTTCCAGGTGGTTCCCTATTGCAAGCACCGTGCAGTCGTCTGCATATGACGTGATGGTTATTCCTTCTGGTGGTGTAGGTAAGCTGCTTGGGTAGAGATTGAATAGCGAAAGTGAGAGAACTCCACCTTGTGGAACCCTTTGTTTGAGTACTCTCATATTAGATTTGGAGTTACGGAACTCAACGTATGTTTGTCGGCATGTTAGGTAGTTGCACAACCAGCGCTTTATTAGACCTGGCAGATTAGTGTTAAATATATCATCTAATAGTTGGAGTTAGTTAAATATATCATCTAATACGACGGAGTTGCATCTTTCGTCGAAATTGTTGCGATGGTCCTTGGTCGGAACTGTGTTCCGAGTAGTTCTGGGGCGTTGACCCGTCCATCTGGAGAAGCATTATTTTTAAGTAACTAGTAATAATATTTTTAAGTAATTATTAATTGTTGTAATAATAAATACTGATTTACATACATTTTCTATTTTGTTGCAGCTGGTATGTGACCACAAGGGTCTAATGAACCCATTGTTATGCCGGACATCCTGGCTCTGTTCACGATCAAAGAGTTTTTCGTTTGTCAGAAGTTGCAGATTACTTAAATGACAATGATGCATTCCCTGAAAACAGTCATATTCTAGGCGATTCTGCATATGAAATACATCAGCATTTACTTACTCCTTATCGAGATAATGGACATTTAACTGAGAAACAAAATAAATATAATTATCTACAATCAGCTGCTCGAGTGACTGTTGAAAGATGCATCGGGTTATTAAAAGGACGAATGAGAAGTTTATTACATTGTCTACCAATGACAAGGGTAGATTTAATGGCAGAGTACATTGTTGCATGCTGTGTAATTCATAATATATGTATATTAAGAGAAGATGAAATAATTGTTATCACTATACCAGAACCTAATTCAGAAAATAATAGAATCTATTCGCGTGAAGGAAGACGTGATGCAGGAGTTCTTAAAAAAGATGCTATTATGAATTCCTTGTAAAGATGATACAAATTCATTACAAACTTTATCAACTGTAATCAGAATAGCTTCCTAGGACCTCAACTAAGAATTTCACTTTGAGCTCATGAATGTAATACATAGGTCTTTCAGACCAAAGTAATTTGTGTATATTAAAGAATTGTAATAAAAATTCTAAAAAAATTTCATTTTTTATTTTGATATTTTTTTTGTTCGCTTCCTTGTATTTTATTAATAAAAATATTAAAAAATCACACAAATACTTTTTCTGAAATTTAATTTCATTTCTTATTTATTCTTCAGTTATTTCAAATATAAAAAGTTTATTTTATTTTAAATTACTTATTATTAAATTACTTATTTGAAATTTTTTCTAGGACCGTTAAAAATTTTTCGTCCATCTCCATACGCTCCTTGTGCCGTTGCATTTTGTTTTTTTCATGATCTTCTTTTTGTTGAAGCCGTTTTTCTAATAGCGAGGAGATTTGTGTTTTATTGGATTCTGGAATTAAAATAAATTTTTACATTACAAATGAAACTATCTAATGTAATCAACTTACTCATTGTGCATCCACTATCAGATCCTTCTGTCCTGGTAGTTGATAAACCAGATGAAGATGCTACTGCAACTGGTTCGCACCACGCCTTTTTGGAAAATATTTCATCCATTATCTAGCATTAACATTATCTAGCATTAACATTACAATAATTTAAAAAAATATGCATATTAGAAATTTATTATTATTATTTGTTATACAAAATTGAATTATCTTATCATAATAAGAAATTTGTACTCACTTCGTAATACTGCCAGGTCCTCCTATCATTTCCCGACTTGTTATTGTGGTCTTTCACTGACTTGTAAGACTTTTTCAAGCTTCTTAGTTTAGCAGAACATTGGGGTCCTGTAACATTATACCCGTTAAGGCATAGTTCTTCCGATACCCTTTCCCATACTTTTTTTTGTGACAACTTCCCATTGCTGAATTGTTTCTCTAATGATTTGAATGTTTCTAACAGAAACAATACACACGGTGGACTCCACCTGTATAAAGAAACTGAAATACACACATGAATTATTTTATTTATTTATTAATATTAACTATTACCTTCAGATTCTTGCATTTCAGAATCCACAAAATCGGATACTGTCAAATCAACATTATCCGCAGTATTATTATTATCACTATTAGTATTATCAAATGTAGCCTTATCAATTGCTTGTTTGAATACCATTGCAGCAAATCCTGAGTCTATAAAAAAAATTAATTTGCGATGATAATGAAAATTTTTTTATTTATAATAACATAACCTAAGTTTATATTATAGTAAAATGAAGAAAAATTTTTAAATGGCTATTGATTTTAACCTCCATTAATTTCACTAAACTTGTTAAACATATATTTACCTTTGGTCGCACGCTCAGCATCTTCCTTAGAAACATCCACTTCAATTAAATAATCATTTTCGGAATCGTACAAATTTATACTTGTTTTCTCCATTTTGAATTTTTAAAAATGCCGCAAACTTATCAACACTCACTACAACCCACCTTTTGACATGGGTCGTTGTGAGCTTGATGTGAGCGAAAATTATGACGTCATTAGTGACGTTTTAACCGCGACCACAACGACCGTCGTCGTCAAGTGGAACAGATGGAGGGTCATTTTGAGCGTTGTGAACGCTTAGTGGAACGCACCCTATATATGATAAGCGGAGGCGGAAAATAAAAATGAAAAAAATGTTTATATATATGGGTAGTTCTTTTATAAACCGAACAGATTTGGACAAAATCTGACCGACCCATTTTTGATTTGGCTGAAATTTTTTTTAGGGGTTTTTTATCGAAAAAAAAGATGTACGGGTTCGAGTATTTTTTTTTTTTTTTGGAAAATAGAGCTGTTTTAAATTTTGAGAATTTCGTGATTTTTGGCTTGAAGACTTATTTTCAAAAATTCATAACTTCGGTTTTATAGAAGATAAAAGCCTTTTCTTTTTTTATTTGAAAGTTAAAAAATGGAATTTTTTAAAAGTAAATATTTTCAACTAAAGTTATTAACAAACTTGTAATCAAATAAAATGTTAAAATTAAATTTTAACCATTGCCCCGCCCCACCCATGAAATTAATTTTTAATATAATCATCGTATTCAACGTTCAATTTCCTATAAAAAGAGTATTTTTTTTAATGGAGAAATGATATTTACTGTTAGAAATAAATTAATTTATCGAGCGCGGGACGACAAAAAAATCAATATAAAAAATCAATATAACTGCATCTCTATTCTTTAAAATACTTTAAAATAAACAGACAAAAAGTGTCTATCTTTGCCAGAACCAAAGTTATGAATCTTTGAAAACAAGTCTTCAAGCCAAAAATCACAAAATTCTCGACATTTTGAACCGCTCTATTTTCCCTAAAAAAAAAATCCTCAAACAAGTATATCGTTATGTTTATATAGAACCCGTAAAAAATACTCAGCTGAATCAAAAATGTGTTAGTATATTTTGTTCTAATCTGTTCGGTATGTAAAAGAATGACCCATATATAGATTTTTTTGTCGTCCCGCGCTCGATAAATAAATTTATTTCTAACGGTAAATATTATTTCTCCATTAAAAGAACAAGAAAAAACACTTTATTTATAGGAAATTGAACGCTGAATTCGATGATTATACTAAAAATTAATTTCATGGGTGGGGCAATGGTTAAAGTTTAATTTTAACATTTTATTTGTTTATAACAATAGGAATAGCTCTATTTTCCAAAAAAAAAAAAAAACCTCGAAAACGTATATCTTTTTTTTCGATAAAAAACCCCTAAAAAAATTTCAGCCAAATCAAAAATGGGTCGGTCAGAAAGGTGTTCGGTTTATAAAAGAATTACCCATATATATATAACGAAATAAGATATAACGGAATTTGGCGGCACTCTTACGGTCGCATTTTTCCACCCACACCAAAATAACTTTTTGTATATGTTTCAACAAATAATGTCTTGGACAAGTTCGTGAACTGGCCATATCCGGTCACCAGTTAAGCAGCTAGAGCCTAAAAAGTCGAATAATCTAGGGCGCTATAACTTCCGTTTGAATAATAATATTTTAACTAAATTTTTAATATTGAATATTTAAACATATTTCTATCATTATTATCTAAATGACAACTTTGGCGTTCCAGGTTCCTGCAAGATCAGCTGTTTTAAAAATTTGCCAAATTTTTTTGTCCTTGATCTAGTGAAAATGGCCAAGCTCACATCTGAAAACTTTTTTACACAAAGATACAATATAAATTTTTCCAAAATTTTAAAAAAATAGTTCAGGTCTAAAGGTAGACGCCCCTGGGCTGTTGAAATGAAAACAAACGCAAAAGGCAATGCTTTCATCATGTTTGAGTTTATGTTATTTAAATTCATTTTAACTTTTAAGCATGCTTTTAAACTATAGACTCACTAAATTCCAGCTTTTCAACCCAAAAGGTTCCATTTTATAAGCAATTTAATGCACCTATTGTAGACAAATCTGAAGCCATTTAATACCATAGGAAAATTAGCAAATTCTCTTTGGTTTTAATTTTTTTCACTAAGTAACCGTTCGAAAAAGATTAAATAAGAACAAAAAAACCACAACAAAGATGATTTTGAATTAAAATTGTTTGATAATGTTTGATTATAAATTATGTGTGATGGTATAATTGTAGTTGAAATTGAAATTTGTTCGATAATTCCGTTTCTACTTAGTTTTTTGATTTTAACTAATTTGATACATTGATTCTACTTGCATGCATATCTGTCTGATCAAGAAATCTACCTTTTTCTAGCGGATACACCTGTCGCTAGACATTTTGTAATCGAACCGATTGGTATTGTAAAATAATGAAATGATATGACAATAACTTCCTTTTGATATGCCAAGTAATATACAAGAAACAAAACGAAGATTCACGAAGTGAAATAAGTTGTTAGAAAATAAAATATTTTTATTAAATTAATAAATTTAATATTTGTTTAATTCACGAAGAAAGTTGCAAAAACAAAAATTAAAAATCGCACTTATAAAATACTCAATGCCTACAAATCATATACAATAACTGAAAAACAAACAATATTATTTAGTGATGATGTATGGGATGAATTATTTTATACCTTACTATTCATAAAATTTCATGCTTCCTAGTTATATTATATGCACATTTTTAAATATTAAATGATTATCAGGCATGAAAAATTATAATTTTGATATTCATTGTTTATCAATAGTAATCATTGTTTTGTTTTTTTCAAAATTTTATGCTAACGTTTTATATTCCATGACTAAGTATTCATAAAAATGAATGCCTTAAAGTCATGGATATTGCAACAATATTATAAAAAGTGGTTATCGGGAAAAAACTTATGACTTGCAATCATAGCTTTATTTTTATCCGTGTAGTCACAACAGTTTCTTCCAGGTCTGAATCCAGCTTGTTTAACAGGAATTGTGGAATCAATCAATTTTACTATTCTCTGGTAGATGATTCTTTTAACAGTTTCTAACCCACACAGAGAAGTGAAGTCGCTCTATAACTACCTGGGAGATCGTATGGTTTACCGGGTTTAAGTACTGCTCGGATTTTAGATCTTTGTCATAAATTAGTGATTTTCCCAGTAGTATAACAATTTGTAAAAAATTTTGACATCCACATCTTCACGTTTTTTGTAAAATGAAAGAAAAATTCTGAAAACAAGTTATTACATCCAAGAGCCTTACCTGCATTCAAACTTTTTATTGCAATGTTGACTTCTTCAATCGTAACGGAGTTGTTATCGAATTTCTTTAGCAACTGGAACTTTTAAGTTTATTAATAATATGGAAGCAAGAGCGTTAGGATTTACTGGAGATGTCGAATGAGACTGACATCTGGCTCCGCCAAGCTCCCTTAGTAGATCCCAAGCTCTACGATTGGAGTGAGAGAAATCCAAACTTTCCATTAATTCTATCCAACGATTTATTCTGGTTTTATTTAGAGCCAGCAAAAGTAAGTAGTAATCTTGATTCTCTAGATCTAGGAAGTAAATATGAATTCCAAAGTTCTTCACACTCAGGATTCCTATTCGGGATATACGATCTTCTGAATCCACTGCGGATGTTTCTCTTTGCTGACGCTAGAATCACACCAACAAATATATCATAGTTATCTACAGATGGAGAGATCCATCGTATATTCTTGTCAACAGAGATAGCAAATGCAGTTCAATTCGCTTTTCTAAAATTCCATCTGCACATAGGTAGTAAATTTACAAACGGAATTCGAATACCTATTTCTAGAAAACTGGACGATGTTGACTATTCGGGAACAAACTTCAGTCCATTGACTGATCTTGCTGAAGGAAGAGAATTTCCAGACTCATCTACCGATAGATTTGGATTTGCATCTGTGTGCCAACGTCCAGAATAAAATGTTCCTAGGTCTTTGGCATCAAACACCAGATGTAGTTAAACGTTAACTAACATTTAAAGTAAACTATGTTTCAGGCTCACGTTTAACACTACCGTGTTACTATTAGTGGAGCTTGTATCCTCAAATAAAACACAAAACAAATTAACGTGTAAAATATGGAGGGGCTGAAATCTCACATCTTTGAGATATCAAGACTTCGGTCTGGGTTAAGGATTTTGATATAACTTTTATGAGGACATGGTTTTTAGTTTTGGGCAGCGATGTATATCAAACATAACTCGTTGTTAAAGTACAAGTATTTTTTTATCGCTGTTTAGAATTTTATTATAAAACTAACACGAAACATTAATAGGTACGTTTTTTTTTTTTTTTTTTTTTTTTGTTTTTTTTTTTTTTTTTTTAATTTTATTAATAATTTTGCAATAAATTAATTTTACATTGCAAGAGCCTATTGAGGGTGTACAGCAAATCTAGTCTATTTATGTTACATAGAACGTGATGAACTTAATTTATAGGTGATAAACTTAAAAATAGGACAATAAATATTACAACAATAAATATAATTAGTTTAGAACAATAAATATTAAGATATTTTCGGATATAGACATTTTTTTTCTATCTATAGTAATAGATTTTCAATCCAGATTCAAAATAATAAAGTATTTAAAGTGCTTAAAAAATAAGCCACAGCTTAAAATAAATTAAAATGAAAGGGTAATAATATTGATTATTACAATTGATACAGGTTAAATTTTGTAATATTTGTACAAATGTTTTTTGAAAGCAGATATAGTATTTTCATGTCTTATATTAGAAGGAAGGGAATTAAACAGAGTCAGTCCGCGATTTAGGACATTGTGGTTTTTCATATTGGTTTTGAAGGAACCAATCTGAAATTGGGATCTCCGCCTTGTATAATGATTATGAGTATCAGCTACCGTTTGCAATAAAAAATTGTGTCGTATTAGATTGTTTGTAATTTTATATATTAATATAAGTAATTGTATTTTTATTGTATCAGGCAATGATATAACTGATTTGAATAATTGGCTAGTAGGATAAGTAATCGTTAGATGGAACAAGTATTTTATTGCTCGTTTTTGTTTTATAAAAAGTTCATTGATTTTGTATTCTGAACTTCCACTCCAGATAGGATTCAAATATGATATATGGGAGTGGATATAAGCATAATATATATTTAGTAGTGATTTTTGTGGAAGCAAATTTCTGGTTCTTTTGATAGCAAATATATACGGTGTAATAGCTGACATTATTTTATCTATATGCAAATTCCAATTAAACTTCGAGTCTATTTTAAGTCCAAGGTATGTGAATGATGTTACTCTTTCAATACTTGTATTTTCGTATGATAAATTAAATAAATTTAGTTGTTGATTACAGATTTTTTTATTGTCAAGCAATAAGTATTTAGTTTTAGATACGTTCAGTTTAAGAAGATTTTTGTTAAACCATCCTAGGATCTGAATTAAATCCTGTTGCATCACATCATTTAAGTCTTCCAAAGTATCAAACGCATAAATCAAGACTGCATCATCAGCATACAATAGTAAATATCCAATTAGTTTGAGAAGAGTTAAATCATTTATATAAATATTGAACAACAATGGTCCTAAATTTGAACCCTGTGGAACACCTTTATTATGCGTTTGTGGATCTGATATTATATCATTATTTTTGACAAATTTTTGACGGTTTGAGAGATATGAGGATATTAAACTTAAGCTACTTTCACTAAGCCCCAGTTTGCGAAGTTTATATAATAGAATTTGGTGGTCCACCGTACCAAATGCATTTCTAATATCCAAAAATAAGCAACCAACAAACTTTTTTTTATCTATACTTGTGGATATTAGGTTTGTGAGACTAAGACAAGCTGCTGTAGTACTTGAGTTTTTTGTGAACCCAAACTGCTGAGCAGATATAATGTTATTGTCGTTTAAATGTGTTAATATTTGATCATAAATGATTTTTTCGATTACTTTGGACATTGAGTTTAATACGGAGATAGGTCTATAATTTATTGGATCTAAGCGACTACTAGATTTATGAACGGGAATGATTTTGGCATGCTTTAAGCAGTCAGGAAAAATTGAATTCCTGAAGCAGTTATTAATTAATTCGGTAATGACACATATTACACGTGACTCAAACCTTTTCAGAAATTTGGATGAGATTTTATCTAAGCCAGTTGAGCAATCTGTTTTAATCTTTTTATTTGATTTTCGACTGCCATGCGCTCTACTGGTTCGAAATTGAATATTCGCTGAACATTGTATTCAAAATAATTGAAATCAGATTCTAACGGTCGTGGTAGATTTAATGAAATTTGCTGACTGCTCTCTACAAAATATTGGTTTAGCACATCAGCAACTTCTTTTTTATTTGATATTATTTTGAGATTAATTTCGTTGTTTTTGATTCCAGGGTTATTAAAGATGACCTCGCGAATATTTTGCCACAGTTTTCGTGAATTGTTAATTGCATTCTCAAATTTTACTTTATAATAATTTTTTTTTGCTATCCTGTTGACTTTTACTATTTGTGTTTGTCAACCGACCACCATAACTAATATTAATGGTGACTGATCTTCTGTCAAATCGTTTTTTTGTTTGTTTGTTTTCCTTTATTTCTCTGAGAGAGAAACCGGTTTGTCTTCCAAAAGACGTGCGAAAATTTTTCATTTGATTCAAAATTGTACAATTATTGCAAATTTCTTTTAAATCTATAAGAAAAAAACCTACCACAAAAAAATAATAGTTTCTCCCTCATTGCTTCTATATAAAAAGAAATAAGAAAAATGACAGATTAGGATTTGATTCTAACCAAACATATAAATTTTAATCTTTTATCTATTAAAAATAAACTACGCAATAATGAAAAGTTGGTCGCCAGCTAGTTTTCATAATATACTTTCAGGATGTATAAATAACTTAAATATTTGAACATTGGCATTATAAAATAATAAAATATTCACTATTATAAAATCACTGGAAATAACACAATAAATGTAAAATACTCTCGTAATTATTTTCATTCATTTTATAAAAAATAGCACAACTAAAAATAATAGATTGTACTTTTTGTTTCGTTTTAAATTATTTAATTGTTTTTAATTTATAATTTAATACAATAGTTGGTTGTTGTAAATAAACAGAAATGCAAATGGCGAAATGAGAAATTGAATATGACATTTTTGTGAACACGATTTCTTATGTCTCTCTTCATACAATTTTAAAGTTATGTTCTCTCTATATTTATATATACTCTAAGGTGTTTGTACACTTTTCAGCTCTGAAATAATATATTCGTTTCTGGGGCACCTTGATTTCAATTTTAAGAGTTTGTCGCGTTTTTTAAATAGATTAAGCATCTCAGTGTCTGTCCAAGGTTTCTTGGGCGTATTTTTATTGTGATTTATGATTTTGGTGTGTTCACATATCATATTATGAAGAAGGTTCGATAGTTCAGAAAAATTTCCAACATCATTTACTTTACTCCAATTAACATCTGAACTAATTGTTTCATAATTTAATACGGTTTTTTTTATTTATATTTTGAACTTTTGGTAGTTTTGTTAAGAAGTTAACATGTATTGCATTATGATCGCCAATGTTTTTGTTTTCAATTCTGACCTCAAAGTCAAAGTTAACGATATCTGTTAAGACATGATCTATTATAGTACTGATAGAATTTGACTGCCTTGTTGAATAGGTAGGGTCCGTGTTGTTTAGACAAATAAATCCGTTTGAATGGATTGTTTCCATATACCGTTGAACTGTCCTGTTGTTTGAGTCAGTTAAGTTAATATTAAAATCACCTAATACTATGCTATGATTATAACTATCTAAAATTGATTCTAACTTTGAGAAAAGAAAGTCAGCCGTGGTATCTGGAGATCGATAAATTGAAATTAAATTAAAATTAAGTCCTAATATTTTAACAACCAGAAAGTTACTTCCATCATACTCCTCTTCAAATAAAATTGTGGAGTTTAGCGACGATTTTATATAAATACTTGTTCCACCTCCCTGCCTTAGAGTTCGATTAGAATGATATGCTGTATAGCCAGTTAAGTTAAAAAATATATTTTCAGTTGGTTTAAGCCACGTTTCTGTAAAAACAAGTGCCTGTATATCATATTTGAATGTTTCAATAAACAACTGAACTCGGTTTAATTTATTCCTAAAACTTTGTAAATTTAGATATATGACATTGAAAGCACCGACTCTGCTATTGATTTCGTTGATATCTGTGTAATATTTAATTTTTTGAAAGCATTGATTAATATTGCTGTTACAATTATTGTTCATTAAATTATGTAAATAGAAAGAGAGAAAATCCTTTAAAGAACAACAAATTTGATTAAATAAACCTAAATATAAAATACAAAAGAAAAATAAGCAATTCTTGTTATCAGCTGATTTTAGAAAATCAGTTATTTTTTGGTGACTGGTTTTATGTTTTTATTTAGGTCTGATTTGACAATTATACGCTCAAAATCGTTTCGCGAATCAATATTAAAAACCTTGGAATGTTCTTTTTCACGGATTAGGATGCTAGCGTTCTTAATCCACAAATATTTAAATTTTAAATCTTGTTGTAGTTTTTGAGCTTCACGGTATAGTGCTAGTTTATATCGAGTGAGATGATCACGAATATAAATTTGTTGGTTATCCTGTGTAGTGTTCAATCCAATCTGATTTGAGAAGATTTTTCCGGCGATCTTCTTCTTAGCCAGCTGTCTTCTTCTTAGCCAGCAGTTCGATTTTGGGATTAATACTTTTAAATTTAACCAATAATATAGAAGCAAAATTTTTGATATTTCTTTCAGGATTTGTTTGATGTTGTGATGATATGTTTTCGTCAAGGTGGGTTGGTGTTTGTTTTTTTTCTTTCAAGAATCTTGCTTCAGCGATATCATCCAAAGAGATATTAGCGTTCAAAATGTTACAGATATCAATGAATATGTTTTTTGGATTCTTATTTGAATCTAATTCACCCGCAATTATGATATTATTAGATAATTCTTTTTGATTAGAATTATCAATGTCTGCCTCTAATCGATTGATATGGAATGAATATTCTTCTTGTTTTTTATTTGAGCGATCGAGCTGTTGTTTTAATATTTTATTTCCATCACATACCTGCTTAAATTCTTTTTGAAGAGATTCAAATTGATCAGCCAGTTGATTTTGAGTTTGTCGAACGTTCGATATCATCAGCTTAATCTCCGTAAGAATAGATGTCCAATGAGATACTTCTGTTTTGTTATCGTCCCCTAAATTTGATTTTTCTATATTGTTGGCTTGCACCAGGCTGTTAATTGGACTGCTGATGGAATCAACGACTTCAATAATTTTAGGATGTTTATTTGGCTGACAATCAGCTGAGCAATAGAAATTTGAGTTTGCTTCCAATTGAAGATCATTCGCGATTGATTTTTGACATCGCGAATGAAACTTCAATCCACAATTTGTGCACGATGATGTAGTATGAATTTCTGTAATATTTTTTTTACAGCTTCGACATGTACTTTCCATTTTGAGGTTAGACTCAACCTCTAATAAATTTCTTTTGAAACTCTAATCAGGAAGATAATTTTGCACTGATAATTAAATGAAATCAATATTGATCTATTCAATTTATACCAAATGAATACTTTTCATGTTTTAAATCAATATCTTTATTTTTATTTAATTTTTATTGCCAGAGATATAAATTTTATGCTTGACAGCTTGACAGTTGACACTTTTATTTAACTTGCCGGAAAATTATAATTTATTTACGTTGCCGGAAAATTATAATCAAAATTCCAAAAATATTAATATAATAATAATAATATAGATAGACAGATAATATTCCAAAAATTCTTAAAAATTTAAACTTTTCCGAAATTCAAAAATAGTGCAAAAATTATTACAAAATCAAAAATACAAACTTTTTAAAAATTCCAAAAATATTTCAAAAACTATAACAAATTCAAAAATTTCCATGCCCAATTTCATTTTCAATTACATTTACATCATAAAAACAGCTACACTTTTTTTTCCAAAAAATTGGCTAAAAAAAAAAATGAAATCATTGTTTGACACACTTGACATTATTTTTTTGACAAACTTATAATGCCATAATTCCCTATAATAATAATAAAATTTCATGTCATACAAATTATTAATTTTATTTTTTTCTAAAAAAATGGGTAAAAAATAAATAAAAATCTTTCTTTTGACACACTTGACAAGATTTTTTTGACAAACTTCTAATGCAATAATCTAGTTTTTGATCTCACATACCAATCCCTACCATCAATATTTCTCTAAATTTAATGTTCCTACTCGGATTCACTTAAAATGAACGTTTTTAAGCCAAAAATATGAAAATTTGCTGTTTTTGACACACATAATAATTTTTTTGACACACTTCCGGTACAGTTATCGAACACAGCGTCCTTTCGGACCTGTCCCTTGAGTATACCATTTTCAGAAAAAAATTTTTGAAATCCCTCCAGCGGTTTTCCCTGCAGCGTAGGTAATGACGGCCGGACGACAGACAGACATACATTTTTTTTTGCCTTTTTAGAATCAGTAGGTCCTAAAACGTCAAAAAATGCCAAAAAAAGTGGGGGTAAGAATTTCAATTTTGGCTCATGAATGTAATACTTAGATTTTTTTAGAGACCGAAGTAATAAAGAAAAATATTTTACATCCAGTGATGAGTTAGAGTTTGGGAAGCAAAATTATCGCAAATATTATTGCTTGATAGCTGTTTCTGTAGTATAGAGATAAATGAACAATTTCTTTTTTACTCTTTTACTTCTTTGTGGTTAGTTTGTTTTACTCGTACCCATTTCCGTAGAAGTACTGTTCTCTGTTTGGATGCTGGAGGGCAAGTTTTACGAGACAAAACAGCCTGAAATCATTAAAATAATGTACGTTAGTACCCCAGGGAGTGGGCGACCGTGTGGTAGACTAAAATGAAAGACGGGCGTAATAATCGATTTTAACAAAACCGGCTGCTATGGTGATTATGCCGCTGTTGTAAACGACTGTCGTGAATATTTGAGGCTGATTTGCTTGGCAACGCTCTTACATGGAGCATTAACACCACAATAAAAAAACATGCGTTTGGACCACGATCCGTTTTCTTGCTGCTTTTTTAATGGATTGCTGAAGAGGGGTGTTTGTAAGGTGTCAAAATCTGCGAGTTTTCTGAGATCCTCGGTACTCACATTACATACCATGTTAGCATTTAACCCATTGAAGTGGATGTTTTCTGGGTTTGAATGCCTTCTTGAAGTCTGGCAGCTTTCCAAGATCTAGTCAAAGGCTACCACTGATCCGGCTTATTTACTTGCCTCTATCGTAACCTGTTTCACGCATTGTGTTTTTGGAAGTTATCCATGTAATGTGTAGATTATATCCAGTTTAATGATTTCAGGACACATATTTACAGATTTACTTCGACACCAATTCAGACAAAAAAAATTTAACAAGAACATAAAAATCATGAGTACGAATAACTCAACTTTACCAAAAAATAGCCTATAATCATTTCAAAAACATTTCGGTTACATAACTCACACTTTATATGTCAAAATCAACATACTCCACCCATTATCACAAAGTCATTTATCAATCAACACATATCAACTTTTTGCAATATCATTCCTATAAATATAGCACAAAATACAAAAAACAACAAAAGTCTCAAAATATATCCAAAAAATTCTCACACTTTTCCTATATTTACATAACATCCTGCCACTCCTAGTAACAAAAATAAATATATATTAAACAAAATTAATTCTTATTTATACGTAGATTTTACATCTCTAAATACAAAAAAAAATTAAATTTTCTTTTTCATGCAAAAGAAAACAAACAAATATCTCAAACCATTTTCTTAACGTAGGTACAACACCGATTTTTTTGTACAAGCAAAAAAACACAAACCACCTTACCACTCCATCGTTGAATCTTTTAACACATAATAATATCATCTAAAGTTTAAGGAAAACGTATCAAAATCACAACGAAACAGTTTTAATCCTTTTAAAACTAATTAAATCTACTTTTCTGTTTCGTGTTCTTATACAAGTACGAGTACTACGAGTATATATCCTTAATTTATTTTAAGGAAATTTAAATGTTCAAGTAATTTTGTTTATATTTCTTTAGGTTGTTGCGTAATACCTCATGGGAAATGTTATAAGACTAATTTGTAATATTCCTAATAATCAGTTTTTCTTAGTGTAAATGGTATGTTCGATGGAGATTTTTTTTTTATGAAGAAAATTATGTAAAAATGGGGATGTAGGGTTTTAAATTTTCATTGATTTGGTCATGATTCCATGTGTAATGGAATATCCCTAGTTCACATATTTTTAAACTAGTGAGAATCTGTTGTAATTCAAATTATGGTAAGAAGTAATCCCGTTTTATTATATTATATTGTCTTAAATTTTTTTTTTATATTTAGTCGGGTGGTAGAAAAAAGTACCAAAACCAAAAGTTTGGATGCATAACTATTTTGCAAAACTTCTAAAAATATATTTCATTATAATCGAATTTAGTTTGAAACATACTAAGAAAAAGCTCTTTAATTTCACCAACACCATCTGTTATCCATAAACGACTTATGATCACAGTAAATATATATAATATAGGAGACGTACTAGTCCATGGTGCTCACCGGTTGTGTTTGTTATAAATTAGTATGGAATATCTCGACTCGGTTTGGATTTACGTAAGGTAAACTAAAGTTTGGGTTACAACAAAGGTGTAAAAAAAGGTAAAATTCACAATGTTTTATTTTGTGACATAAAATTACCGATAGCAAAAGAGTTAAAACTAACGAGAAGTAATAAAAATAATGGTTTCAGTTCGCGTGCTAAAAAAAATTAAAATTTGTTTTCTATTTATAACTTATACCGATATATAATTTAACGCCAATTAATTTATTCATTTTTTTCGGTTGTTTGTTTGTTGGGATATTTTTTTTTTTTCTTTGTAAAGTTTATGTTAGACAGTTTAAATAATTATGAGAGTAGATTTTGCGGAGGATAAGGCAAAGCGGAATTAATTTATGTTTATAAGGTTATTGTTTGAAATTCTATACATTTTATTGTTTGTAATTAATTTGATAAAGATGTTTATAAAATTTTTGCATTTTGTTGTTTGGAAACATATTTATTGAATTTCGATTGAAAGGTGTGTTGTGTATAAATATGAGGAAATGTCACGGAATAATTAAAAACGAACTTAATAATATTTAGACACAACACAACGAACACTGTGGCGGCTCACACGCGTCATGGAATGTTCTCACTTGTGCCATCATAGCGTGACGGCAGATGTGGTGGTAACGTGTTACACTTCGTTTTTTATTATTAATGTTCGTTATAAAATAAAAAACGAAGTGTCACGATTTTTATTTAATGATGATAAAGAGAATAAATCAAAGAATAATAAATCAAAGAATAAAAATGGAGAGTGAAAAAGTAGTTTGACATTTTTTTAAATGACTGGTTTCATTTAACTTTTTATAAGATATAATATGACTTTCGTAATGATAAATTGATAATTTTCATTTTATTTTCATCTAAAATTATATGCAAAAGAAATTATTTTGTAAAAGTAATGAAAAAATTCATAAAAAACAAACGGGCTCTTTAAATAATTAGTTTTAGTGGTTCAAAACAATTGTTATATTTATTTAATATTTTTTTGTTTGTCATTTCTCATGTCGGTTTACTGATATTTAAATATGTTTTTATATAATATTAAGAGAATTGTCGAAAATTAATATTATTTTCCAAGCCAATATTATTATTTAAGCCAAATATTTAAATTTTTTAAATTCTTTTTTTTTTCAATTTAAATTGTATCATTAAAAAATGGCGAAAAAGTGCACGTCTAAATAACAAATGCAATCACACACATACATTTTCATTTTACAACTTCGAAATACGTCCGCAATCTTCATTTGTCGCAATGACGCTTCAAAATCCCCACAAACACTGTGGCGACACAATGTTTGCATAATGGTCACTGGTTGCTCATTGGAAGTCAATGTGCAACCGCATGTAGTTATCATAGTGCCGTCATTTTGTGACGACTCAGAGTGGCAAAACATTTACGCACAACGAGCGCAAAGATACAGCATAAAGTATTAACACGCCATGGCAGTTCCATGACGCACGCGGTGTTTGTTGGGTTACCCTAGGAACACAAATTAAATAAGGCGCTTAATTATTCGTACTCAAACTGCTATGTTTTTGCAATTCTATGTGTGTGGCTTCTAATCGATTTCCATAGAATTACAATTTGACTTTTTTTGTAAAAATTTTATTCCGTTCCAAATCTCGCAATTTTTCCTACTCAGCCCGCTTACACCTGATGTATTAAAATATAACTACAAACAAAATTTTTTATCTAGTGGATTCATAAATTTAAATGATCTTGCTCAATTTTGTTTTATGATGTTTGAAAAAAGTTTAACCACTCGACATATATGGCAAAACAACATATCAGCATATCTGGCATATATGGAAAATCCACCATGTGGTGACGTATGAAAAAAACAGAAATAAATGCCGAAGAATAGACCACCTATATTTCAATCCTTATCAGGGTCAGAGTGGGCCAATACATATTACTTGTCGAGATTTTTTTTTCATCAAAAACTGCCTTAAAAATAGATACTATTATGAACTCGTAAAAGAAAAACGCAAGAATTTTAACTACAAATGCAAAATTTTTTAAGATTTATGAAACGGTTTGAAGATTCAAGTTTTTGGAAAAACAAAAGCTAGAAAGCTGTGGTTTGATAAAGTCTCTCGCTTTATATAAAAACAGCAAAAAGTTAATCAAATCGATGGCGGTCGTACAAATCTAAATAAGGTATCAAGGTTTTGTGAAAATCCGAATATAGTGTGCAAATACGAAAAATAATTGTATGCTATCAAGATTAACAAAAATAAAAGAATTGTTTTAATGTCTTTTAAAAGTGTATAGACCAAGCTCTTATTCAAACAACTGTCAAACAAGCATTTATTCAAACAACTGTCTAAAATTCAATTCAAAGCATTTGTCTAAACAAGTTTCTTCTACAACTGTTCGTCTTTTTTATTAATTTTTTTTCGTCACCCGGCCCCGAATGTCATTTTTTTTTGATTTGCTATCTGTTCACGCATTATCGTGAATTGTTAAATAGTTTACCTGAAAAATCAAAATATTTTAAATTAGGATCAAAACAAAACCAATTAAAGATTTATAAAATTATGCAAAACATTACCAAAACAATCCTTTTGAAATGTCAACGAAACTTTCAATTTTGAATTGACGTGTTCGGTATATTTTGATCATTCATTCGATATTTTCAATTTTCACATTGAATTTATGTGTTCGTTATTCTATATTATTAATTCGATAGTTTCGAGATCGTTGGTAAACTTGACAGCTGTGATTTGTAGAGTTTTGGCTTTCTATAAAATGGACTGTTTTTGGTAGTTTTGCTCTCTTATTCTTCGAATCGATACCTGAATATCAAGACTGTGTTTTTATTGTGAAAAATAAAATTGTAAATCAATGTAACAAATAAATTAGTTAATTGTTAAAATAAAGTTAAATTAATTTGTAAATCGTACAATGGAAATACTTGGTGTTTTCAATTAAAATATCATCGTAGTATTGGATGATTAACAAAGGGTTGATGAAATCACGCTGTCTCTCCGCCATTGTTAAGCAACAAACAAAACCAAAAAGCTAAGTATTCTCTAATTATTTCCGTGTCATCTTGTGATATATAAAAATTACTTGTTCCAGTTATCATTAATTATAAAGCAGTCGTGATTTATCATAGAATTCGTCGATTACAACAATTTTAACAAATTAAATGTTCCAGTCGTTGTCAAATATAAATTGTTAAATATAAGCAAGATTCTTCGTTATGCAATTTGAGTGTTCCAGTCATCGTTAATGTGAACCAGTCTTGATGTATCATAAGTTTTTAAGGACATTCACTCTTCGTTATAAAATGTTCTAATTCTTCGTCTACAGTTAAATTGTTTTGCTTCACCAATATAAGCAAGATTCGTCGATTACAACAATTTAAGTGTTCCAGTCAACATTAAATATAAAGCAGTCTGCATTTATCATAAGTTTTAGAGACATTTACTCTTCGTTTACAAAATGTTTTAATTCTTCGTTTACAATCAAATTGTTTTGCTTCACCAATATAAGCAAGATTCTTCGTTTATGCAATTTGAGTGTTCCAGTCATCGTTGTTTATGAAGCAGTCTTGATGTATCATAATTTTTAAGGACATTTACTCTTCGTTTATAAAATGTTCTAATTCCTCGTCTACAATTAAATTGTTTACTTCATCATATTAGCAAGATTCATTGATTACAATAATTTAAGTACTCCAGTCATCGTTGATTATAAAGCAGTCGTGATTTATCATAGAATTCATCGATTACAACATTTTTAAGTATTCCAGTCATCGTTAAATATAAAACATCAAGCAGTCTTGATGTATCATAAGTTTTAACGACATTTACTCTTCGTTTATGAAATGTTCTAATCGTCGTTTACAATTGAATTGTTCAAATTAAATGTTCCAGTCATTGTCAAATATAAATTGTTGAATATAAGCAAGATTCTTCGTTTATGCAATTTGAGTGTTCCAGTCATCGTTAATGTGAACCAGTCTTGATGTATCATAAGTTTTAAAGGACATTTATTCTTCGTTTATAAAATGTTCAAATTCTTCGTTTACAATTAAATTGTTTGCTTCAACATATAAGCAAGATTCATCGATTACAATAATTTAAGTACTCCAGTCATCGTTAATTATACGCAGTGGTGATTTATCATAGAATTCGTCGATTACAACAATTTGAATGTTCCAGTCAGCATTAATTATGAACCAGGCGTGATTTATCATAAGTTTTAAAGGCATTTATTCTTTGTTTATAAAATGTTCTAATTCGTCGTTTACAATTGAATTGCTTTCTTCAACAATAAAAGCAGACTTTGATTCTTATAATTTAAGTGTTCCAGACTTCGTTAAATATGAATCAGTCTTGATTTATCATAGGTATATAAATGTCTACACTTCGTGTACCAGCTGTTCCAGTTCTTCGTTAACAACTCAATTAGTTGTTTCATCATATGCCAACACTTCGTGTACTTCAACAATAGTCTGTACCAGTTTGTAATCAGTATTGAATTAAAAGGAAATTCTCAAGAGCCGAATCGAAGTTTTTTATCGTTATGAAAGTTGATGCTCCTTCAACCCTTAATCTTCAATTCCACAATACAGTCCACTAAGAAGCATCCATTTGGTCCTTCGAGCCGGATGTATACGCAGCTCGTCTCAAAATAACTTCGGAAGAAATAAGACCAACCAACGTTTTTGGATAATTTAAGGTACCATTTAGTATAATTTATAAGTAACTTAATTATTTAAATTTTCGTCAAATATCATTAACATTATGCATTTCTCTAGCATTTATATTGTCATTGTTTATTAACACGACTTGCGTGATCATATAATCGTGACTTTTTCGGGACATTCACTACTACGGGGTGTACAATATCGCTCAGTCGATTGTTTAATTGTCTATGGTGGATGACTTGTCGGATTGTTCCATTCTATTGACATATTCCGTTCTGAACAATGTTCATCCGTTTTTCTCTTCGATATTAATTTTCCATAGGTTAACATGCCGGATTCCCCTGACGTACACCTCTTGAAAAAACAACGTCGTACAAAATCTCGTCATACCTGAATGGAATTTGAATTCCAAAATAATTTTGTTATCATCGTTAATATTTTTAAAAAAATCTTTATACATCTCGTCGTATTCTAATGGAATTTGAATTCCAAAATAAATTTCTTATTTTCATTAATATTTTAATTCAGTTCGTCGTACTTTAATGGAATTTGAGTTCCAAATAAATTTGTTGTCGTCGCTACTATGTTGCAAATCGTCATTCATTTTTCGTCGTGCCTTATTGGAATTCGATTGTTCGTTAATAATTGGAGTCATTATTCGTTTCGTCGTACTTAGTAGAATGTGATCTCCAGATATAATTGTTGTCTTCGTTAATATGTTCAAAATCGTTATTCGTTTTTCGTCGTACCTTGTTGGAATGCGATTTTTCGTTAATAGTTGGAGTCACTATTCGTTTTCGTCGTACTTAGTAGAATGTGATTTCCAGATACAATTGTTGTCTTCGTTAATATTTTAGAAAACCGTTCTGTCGTATTTTTAAATCATTCGTCGTACCTGATTAGATTAATTGTTATTTTTAGGATTCTGTTATATTATGTATTATATTCATCGGATTCTAGTAGATTAAATAGCATATTCATCGGATGTTCCAATATTAAATTACCAATTTATTCATCGGATCATTTCAAAATCACCGTTTTTAGGTGTCGAGTAATTAATTATTTAATCCACATCGTTCGTCAATCAACATGGAAGTTTTGATATTGGTTTGTCCAACATTCGCTGGTATTTGGATGTGTTAGCTTCATTAATTTTTCGTCGTTCTCCTTGTTGCTATCATAATTCCAACAGATGTTCACTCTTGTCTCATTCTTCGTTGCCTTGGCAGAGTGTGCCTCACAGCCCACCTTCGTCGTATAGTCGTTGAGACAAAATCAAACAAATTTCTTCAATGTGAATTAGCTCTGACCTTGCTAATAGGCTTACATGCCTCATTTGTAGTAATTGGTTATTCGTCATATCTTACTAGAATTCGTTTCTCAATTTAATGTTCATTAATAGTTGGAGTCATTATTCGTTTCGTCGTACTTAGTAGAATGTGATTTCCGAATAAAATTGTTGTTCGTTAATATTTTAGATATTTTTCTCGTACGTTTCGCCGTACCCTAACACCATTCATCGTATTTTATTAGTTTGATTGTTATATTCTTAGGAACCTGTTAAATTATTTTATACCCATTAAATTCTAGTAGATTAAATACTATTCATCGCATGTTACATTATTGAATTACCAACTCATTCATCAAATCCTGTCAAATTCATCGTTATTAGATGTGAAATAATTAGTTATTCAATTCACATCGTTCATCAATCAACATGGAAGTTTTGATATTGGTTGTCCAACATTCGCTGGTATTTGGATGTGTTAGCTTCATTAATTTTTCGTCGTTCTCCTTGTTGCTATCATAATTCCAACAGATGTTCACTCTTGTCTCATTCTTCGTTGCCTTGGCAGAGTGTGCCTCACAGCCCACCTTCGTCGTATAGTCGTTGAGACAAAATCAAACAATTTTTTCCAATGTTAACCAATGTATACTTGCTAAATGGCTTACATGCCTCTTTTGTATTCAATAGTATCCGTCATTAGAATTCGTTTTAATTCAATATTTGGTAGTTAATAGTTCGGTAGTATCTTAACTCGTTATAGGTTTAATTATAATTTAGTAAAATGGTTGTCTTCAGTAGGAATTAAGGTCATTCGTTATTTTCACGTGTCCTAGTATCTTAAGTCGTTATAGGTTTAATTATAATTTAGTAACATGGGAGTCTTCAGTAAGAATTAAAGTCATTAGTTATTTTCACGCGTCTTTCGTCTAGTTTATGTTACAAACCGAAAATGATTTCGTTTGAATTAGAATTTTATATTTTGTCATTTCCGTCTGCCAAATTGATAATTCAGGTTGTAGCACCGAGCTTTAATCGTTGACATTTAACTTTTGCAGGCCCCCTCTATTAGCTCAAGATGCGTGCTCAAATGCAACTGACAAATGGTTCATATGCATGTTCGCGTGTTTCGTCTCAAAGCAGTCCAGTTGGAAATCGGTATTAACTCATCAGCTGATCCTTTTAGAGCTTGGTTTCGTCGTATGTATGGTATCACGTAGCGGATTGTGATGTTTTTAAAAATTCTGCTTCCACAACATTGCCAACTTCATTGAAGCTCGTAATCTTCAGCATATCCAACAAGTAGCATTCATGTGGTCTACTCTTCGTCACAGAGTGTGTCCGACAACTCAATTTCGTTGTACAATCGTTGTGTCATTTTAAATTGAGCCTATTGTCATTTCCATTAACCCAGCTGAATCCATTCTGATACGCTCAGTAGCACGAATCAGCGTAATCTCACATCTTGATGTTGAAGATCTGCAACAGTTTGTTGTATCAAGTAATTACAAACTAGTGGTGGTTTATATTTCACTAATTAATATTTGCAATCGTCCACGTAACTCAAGCAACAATGTTCTGCGACCAGTCTGTTCAGTCTGACAAGTCACTCACCTCGACTACAGTGATCCCTGAATATTCATACACTTAAAATTTACTTTAGTTGCTGTCCGTAACTGGTTTTAAGGGATTACGTAATTGCAACCATGTCGCAGCCTGGACCGTTTCATTTTGTTAAAGTAAATACTTTAAGGTCGCCAGTATGTTCACGCATTATCGTGAATTGTTAAATAGTTTACCTGAAAAATCAAAATATTTTAAATTAGGATCAAAACAAAACCAATTAAAGATTTATAAAATTATGCAAAACATTACCAAAACAATCCTTTTGAAATGTCAACGAAACTTTCAATTTTGAATTGACGTGTTCGGTATATTTTGATCATTCATTCGATATTTTCAATTTTCACATTGAATTTATGTGTTCGTTATTCTATATTATTAATTCGATAGTTTCGAGATCGTTGGTAAACTTGACAGCTGTGATTTGTAGAGTTTTGGCTTTCTATAAAATGGACTGTTTTTGGTAGTTTTGCTCTCTTATTCTTCGAATCGATACCTGAATATCAAGACTGTGTTTTTATTGTGAAAAATAAAATTGTAAATCAATGTAACAAATAAATTAGTTAATTGTTAAAATAAAGTTAAATTAATTTGTAAATCGTACAATGGAAATACTTGGTGTTTTCAATTAAAATATCATCGTAGTATTGGATGATTAACAAAGGGTTGATGAAATCACGCTGTCTCTCCGCCATTGTTAAGCAACAAACAAAACCAAAAAGCTAAGTATTCTCTAATTATTTCCGTGTCATCTTGTGATATATAAAAATTACTTGTTCCAGTTATCATTAATTATAAAGCAGTCGTGATTTATCATAGAATTCGTCGATTACAACAATTTTAACAAATTAAATGTTCCAGTCGTTGTCAAATATAAATTGTTAAATATAAGCAAGATTCTTCGTTATGCAATTTGAGTGTTCCAGTCATCGTTAATGTGAACCAGTCTTGATGTATCATAAGTTTTTAAGGACATTCACTCTTCGTTATAAAATGTTCTAATTCTTCGTCTACAGTTAAATTGTTTTGCTTCACCAATATAAGCAAGATTCGTCGATTACAACAATTTAAGTGTTCCAGTCAACATTAAATATAAAGCAGTCTGCATTTATCATAAGTTTTAGAGACATTTACTCTTCGTTTACAAAATGTTTTAATTCTTCGTTTACAATCAAATTGTTTTGCTTCACCAATATAAGCAAGATTCTTCGTTTATGCAATTTGAGTGTTCCAGTCATCGTTGTTTATGAAGCAGTCTTGATGTATCATAATTTTTAAGGACATTTACTCTTCGTTTATAAAATGTTCTAATTCCTCGTCTACAATTAAATTGTTTACTTCATCATATTAGCAAGATTCATTGATTACAATAATTTAAGTACTCCAGTCATCGTTGATTATAAAGCAGTCGTGATTTATCATAGAATTCATCGATTACAACATTTTTAAGTATTCCAGTCATCGTTAAATATAAAACATCAAGCAGTCTTGATGTATCATAAGTTTTAACGACATTTACTCTTCGTTTATGAAATGTTCTAATCGTCGTTTACAATTGAATTGTTCAAATTAAATGTTCCAGTCATTGTCAAATATAAATTGTTGAATATAAGCAAGATTCTTCGTTTATGCAATTTGAGTGTTCCAGTCATCGTTAATGTGAACCAGTCTTGATGTATCATAAGTTTTAAAGGACATTTATTCTTCGTTTATAAAATGTTCAAATTCTTCGTTTACAATTAAATTGTTTGCTTCAACATATAAGCAAGATTCATCGATTACAATAATTTAAGTACTCCAGTCATCGTTAATTATACGCAGTGGTGATTTATCATAGAATTCGTCGATTACAACAATTTGAATGTTCCAGTCAGCATTAATTATGAACCAGGCGTGATTTATCATAAGTTTTAAAGGCATTTATTCTTTGTTTATAAAATGTTCTAATTCGTCGTTTACAATTGAATTGCTTTCTTCAACAATAAAAGCAGACTTTGATTCTTATAATTTAAGTGTTCCAGACTTCGTTAAATATGAATCAGTCTTGATTTGTCATAGGTATATAAATGTCTACACTTCGTGTACCAGCTGTTCCAGTTCTTCGTTAACAACTCAATTAGTTGTTTCATCATATGCCAACACTTCGTGTACTTCAACAATAGTCTGTACCAGTTTGTAATCAGTATTGAATTAAAAGGAAATTCTCAAGAGCCGAATCGAAGTTTTTTATCGTTATGAAAGTTGATGCTCCTTCAACCCTTAATCTTCAATTCCACAATACAGTCCACTAAGAAGCATCCACTATCTGTTCAGAATCTACTCAAGTTTAAATTGTTACAAACCATTGACATCTAAATATTTTCCTTAAATATATATTATATAAAATTAAATATGTTTATATATGTACATAGTTACACACACACACACATATTCATAACATGTTTTAAATTGTTAAATTACCAAATAACATTTTTGAAAAAAGTAATCAATAGTCTCGCAGAAATTGTTTAATTCGGTTTTATCCATCAATAAAAGGGACGTTCAGAATTTCAGAATGTTTTGAAATTTTGATTTTATCAATAATAACTTCTAAACTGCCGTCGTCTGAAATTAATTCAATTAATGTAGAAAAATTGCGGCAATTAGATATTGGTGATCCAAGTTTTAACAAACCAAACAACATCGACATTTTGATCGGAGTTGATCAATTTTTTAAAATTTTTTTATCCGAAGGAATCATAATTGACGATCAAGGAGTTACCGCACAAAACACGATTTATGGATGGGTGATTTCTGGACGAGCACATGGGTCCCCAGTTAATGCCGCTGTTAGTCTGATTGCTGAAACAAATGTAGACAATTTAGTGACAAAATTTTGGGAAATTGAAGAACTTTTAACCGAACCAATTTTAATCGAGGAAGAACAAAAATGTGAATCTCATTTTCAAAGAACTGTCACACAGAATGCTGATGGTCGTTATGTGGTTCGATTGCCATTTCGAGAACCAATAACGAAGTTGGGCGATTCAGAGTGGAAAGCTACTAAACGATTACAAATTATGGAAAATCGTTTTAAGAGAAATGAAAATTTCAAAAAATTGTATCATGAATTTATGGCTGAGTATTTGGAATTAAAACACATGGAATTAATTCCAAATGATTCGGTAAATGATGCGTCTGGTAAATTCTTCTTACCAAATCATGGTGTACTAATAGAATCCAGCACAACTACTAAAATGAGAATAGTTTTTGATGGATCAGTTAGTATAAAGGACGGAGCTTCTCTAAACGATCAGTTGATGGTTGGTTCAACTATTCAAGAAGGAATTATTGTGATCATACAACGTTGTAGGAAGTATATGTTAGTATTTAAAGCAGACGTGGAGAAAATGTTTAGACAAATTTTGGTGCACATAAATGACCAAAATTTTCAAAGAATCGTTTGGAGAAGTGATCCATCTGAATCAATAAACCATAACAGATTGTGTACTGTAGCATATAGTACTGGATGTGTTCCATTTTTGGCAACCCGGGTCTTAAAAAATATCGCTTATGATTGTCAAGTACAATACCCATATATTGCCAAAATCATACAACATGATTTTTACGTCGATGATGTCATTTCTGGAGGTGATAGTCTTGAAGAAGTTCTTGAACTTCAAGGAAAATTAAGATCAATCTTAGACTATCATGGTTTTCACTTAAGAAAGTGGTGTTCTAACAATTTAGACTTTCTTGATTCAATTCATGAAGATGACAGAGAAATAAAAAACCTTTCATTGGATTCCGATTCATCAATTAAAGTTTTGGGAGTTGCCTGGAACCCGACTGAAGATAATTTTTTCTTTAAGGTAAAATTGGATGAAACATTATCTGGCACAAAGCGTTCTATTTTGTCAGAAGCAGCACGAATTTTTGACCCACTAGGTTGGCCATCACCAGTTATAATTAGAGTAAAAATATTTTTTCAACAGATTTGGTTACTTCAATTAAACTGGGATGATAAACTGCCTGATGATCTCCTAAGTCATTGGTTTGAACTAAGAGCAGATCTACGTCTCCTTGAAGATATTAAGGTACCGAGATGGTTAGGAGTGAATAAAAATGATGTCATAGAATACATGAGTTTTTTGACGCTTCTGAAGCTGGCTATGGTGCTGTTGTTTATTGCCGTATTGAGAAGTCAACGTCAGCTAAAACTTTTGTAAAATTATTGGTGTCCAAAACAAAAGTATCACCAATAAAACAATTGTCTATTCTGCGGTTAGAATTGTGTGCTGCTGTTTTGTTGGTTCGACTTATAAAGTCTACAATAAAGTCAATGGAGTTCAATAATCCCAAGGTTTATTGTTGGACGGATTTAACTATTGGTTTGTCATGGCTTCAGTCACACTCTCGGGGTTGGAAAACATTTGTTGCAAACAAAACATCCGAGATACTTCAAGATTTTCCAAAATCTAATTGGCAACATGTTCGATGGAGTGAAAATCCGGCCGATTATGCGTCGCGCGGTATCAGCTCAGCGGAGCTTATTAATTGTGGTCAGTGGTGGCATGGTCCAACTTGGTTGGTCAAATCTAAAGACGATTGGCCCATTCAAAATACTAAAACCGAAAGTCAAGAAATTATTGAAGAAAGATGTCATTACATTTAGGAGAATTTCATTGGTTTAAATTAAAATAAAAGGCAAAAAATTTTCAAAGTTATTCAACAATCAATTTATGCTGATGAACTTCAGTCTTTAAAACAAGGGCTTGCTGTGAAATCTTCAAGTAAACTCAAAAACCTGAATCCATTCATAGATGACAACGATCTTATTAGAGTTGGTGGCCGCTTGGACAATTCTATGGCTAAATTTGAGACCAAGCATCCATTAATTTTACCGGGTAATCATGAGTTTACAAGAAAACTTTTAAGTCATTTGCATGAATATAACTTGCATGCTGGAGCTACGCTCTTTTTGGCTATTTCAAGAGAAAATTACTGGAGTCTGTAATTTAATACGACAAGTTATTCACTCCTGCGTAAAGTGCTACAGATATAGAGGTCAAGAAAAACAACAGCTAATGGGTAATCTTTCAGAATGCAGGGTCGTGTATGAATGACCATTTTTGAAAACAGGGGTGGATTTTGCCGGACCTACACAGCTCAAATTACAAAAGGGTCGCGGTAAAAAAACTTATAAAGGAAACATTGCTCTGTTTGTGTGTATGAGCACTAAGGCTGTTTATATAGAAGTACTTACCGATCTAACAACAGATACATTTATTGCTGTACTTAGACGTTTTTCAGCTAGAAAAGGTAATTGTACTGATATATACAACATTTATGAGTCCAACTTTATTGGGGCCAAAAAACATTTCGTTGATTTATTTAATTTATTGAAACAAAACGCTAATGAAATTTCAAATTCTCTACTATTAGATCAAATAACTTGGCACTTCATTCCAACATTAGCTCCACAGTTTGGAGGCCTATGGGAGGCTGCTGTTAAGTCTGCAAAGCACCATTTAAATCGAGTTTTGGGTTCAACAGTACCAACCTATGAAGAAATGTGCACATTATAATGCCAAATTGAAGCTATATTAAACAGCCGTCCTCTATGCGCAATCAGTGATGGAGACACTGATATTCTGACACCATCACATTTTCTTATTGAGTACAAATAATTCTTGATGTTGATTTAAGAGAAGTCAAGGATTGTTACCTATCGCGGTGGCAGTTATTACAAAAACTTACACAACATTTCTGGAACCGATGGCACAATGAATATCTGACGTCATTACAAGCAAGAAACAAATGGTTCTGGAAACAAGATAATCCAAAAATTGATGATCTTATTTTAATCAAGGAGGATAATAGTCCACCACTTGTAACGAAGTAAGTACGACGCGGTTGGATAATTACCTGATTCATAGATTCACTACTTTATCATATATCTCAAATTTTCATTACACGCGACTTTCGTAACTAATTTTTTTTATCATACTTAATTCATAGTCCTCAGTTAATATATTTTCCGCTACACTAATTTAGTATTCCATTAAAAATAATGTTTTTTATGTGTAATGCACTGATTTGAGTCACACTGCATTCTCACAAGCATAATTGCACTATAATGATTAATTTATTTCTCCGTAAACTCAAACCATAACCGCCTTTCTGCTATTGTTGTCGTGAAACCTAAAATAGTTGTGCATATTTATCAATTTGTTTTCCTACCTTAAAATTGTATCCGGCAATCAGTATAGAAATTATTCTCGAACCTTTATATATATTATTATCGATTCTTCTTTCCGCTATATACATATACATATATGATTCTCGCAAGCGAGATTCTACTGTAAATCAATTGTAGTTTGCTATTTTAATATTGGTTGTAATACGTAATTATCAGATACCCTAATAATACTTGGTTCCAAATGGCTGTTGAGTCTAGATTTGGTTTTATAAAACTACCGAATTTTAATTATAAATGATATGATCAAGTTGGCAGATATTGTTTAACGTAAGACTTTCTTACAGATTATTTAGAATCAACCTATTGATTTGGTCAAATTAAATTAGCTGTCTAAATTGATTTAGTCCCTGTAGTTTTCTATTAATTAATAAATCACTGTAAACTATCATAATATCGGTTGTTCATTCTCCTTAATCTATACTCATGTTAATAGTATGAATATTTCGTTCAAATGTTTTGTAAATAGTATCTATCTTTGAAATACTTTTCAATTTTTATTGCAACCTAATAACCAGTATTTCTTGATAATTTTTAACGATAATTTTTAAATGTAAACTCTACAAGAAACTTCCGTATCGATTCGGTTTTAATCACCTATATATAGCAGCTGAAAACGTCTAGTCTCTCTCTTATTTTATTACTTTTGGTGATATTCTATTGTAACTCTTATTCGCTGATTATTCAATATTCTGATTGGATTTGAGTTCAAGTTTTTTGACAGTGCGGCTGTATTCTGACTTTTCACTTTTAAAAATGGTGATGGATATTTTTTTTTGATGAATACTGAAAAAAAGAATTAACACATGTGTTCCGCCTGGTTTATTGACATTTTGCTGATCATTTTGGGGAATGGAGAAACTGATCAGATCAAGGATAGAATTGCTTTTAGAAAAGGATTATTGGATATCGGGAGATGAGGTAACATTAAAATTTTTTTTTAGTTGTCTTCCATAGTTGGTTGTTTGACAAAAATGGTCGAAAACAAATACGTGAACTTTTTTTTTGTTATGTGCGGTTGCTAGTTAATTTTTTTAAGTTTGTGGAGTTAAATAATTTCTTAGTAGAATAACTTTATTGTTGTGATTAGTGCATATATGAAAACCAATGAAGAAAACAAGCTCATTTTGATAGTCAAGTTTTCTCTGACGGAAAAGAACTTAAACGAGGGAACTTTTGTTTGATTTCGATCGATCGCTAAAGTAAAATTCAATAGTTCTAAGGAACGTAAATACTTTCTGATCAGTTAATAACGCAATAGGGTATTAGATTTCAAAACTAACGAGTGTGGCTCTTCGGATGAGCTTATCTTAACCAAACGAAAATTAAAAGATATAGAATTTGTGTATATATCAGAACGTTGTGCTCGTAACATTGTATTAGGTGATTTAAGTGAGTCATAGTGCTCTCAAATAAAAAAAATAAATTTCTGTGTATAGATAAAAAAATCATGTAGACTAATTAGTTAATTTAGTTGTTCCACGTAGCATATAATTTATAGGCATAATTAATATAACCTCGGGTTATATAATAGGCATAATTAGTATAAATTGGCATAATTAATATAACCTCGGGGTTGGACGTGCTGATCGCGGTTCTTTCGCCAAAGGTGTCGCCAGAGTCTCATTATGTCACTTGTCTTTTTTCTCATTTCCGTATAAATCATGTAATTCGCGTACATTTCCGTTTTTGTACTGGAGTAGCAGGAATTACAACTCGATCCCAATGCTGTCGCTAGTCAGGAGCATATAAATAACCTCATCCAGTTACGCGACCTGCTATGCCTATTCGTTGTTCTGCAACGAAGAAAGCGCTTCATTACACACCCAAGTGGGCACTCGGGCGAATAACCGAGTTACATCATGGTAAAGGCAAATTGTGTGAGAGTAGTTAGCATCAACGTAGCTAATGGGATCTTTAAACGTCCAATTCATAAAATTTGCATAATGCCTTGCTCATTTGTTAAAAATAGTGATTCAAGGCGGGCGGGATGTTCAGAATCTACTTAAGTTTAAATTGTTACAAACCACTGACATCGAAATATTTTCATTAAATATATATTATATAAAATTAAATATGTTTATATACATAGTTACACACACACATATTCATAACATGTTTTAAATTGTTAAATTACCAAATAACATTTTTGAAAAAAGTAATCATTAGTCTCGCAGAAATTGTTTAATTCGGTTTTATCCATCAATTGTTCAACTTTAAAATCAATAAATTATAAATTCTTTTAAGCTTTGCTCTCGCTGCCGCTTTCACTATCTCTTTTTTTTGTGATGTTGGTTCATAAAATGTTCTTGATTTTTACTTGAATTTTCGGTAATTAGAAGATAGTTCTGTGATTATACTCAAAGATAATGGTTTGGAATTTGTAATCTAAAATTTAAAGCTTAAATGAGTCAAATTAATAGTACAATTTTTTTGTCAAATTGATAATGAATAAAGAAAAAGATCGTATATATGATGATTGTTTCATTATAAAATTTGATTTAGAAAAAAAGTTATTAAAGTTTTTAAAGCAACGGTTTGCCAAACCATCTTTGCCACCACTTAGTCCAATTGTGCCTCAAAACTAATTCCGTTTAATCTTGTGACTTTAAATGAATAATCAAAAAAGAAAATGAACACACGCTCACAGCAATACCAAAACGTGGAACAAAATTATTTTCCTTGTCTAGGTTTTGTGTTATTATTTTATCTAAAATCGCCCCGAATTTAATGAATTTAAAAATGACGAGCTTTGTTAACTGCTTAGCTTTCTAGTAAGTAATAAGTAACTGGTATCTGGTTTCTGATTTCTGGTATTTAATGTCTGGTATCTGCTATCTGGTATCTGGTTTCTAGAATCTGGTATTGGCTCTCTGGTATCGGAAATCTGATAGCAAAAATTTGGTATGTGGTATCTGGTTTCTGGTATTTTTTATCTGGTATATGATATCTGACATCTAGTATCTGGTATCTGTAATCTGATATTTGCTCTCATGCATCTGGAATCTGGTAGCAAAAATCTGATATCTGTCATCTGTCATATGCTTTTTTGTTTCTTTTATCTGAAACCTGAAAAATGTGAACTGTTCTGTGGTACCTGGTATCTGGTATTTCGTATCTGGTTTCGGTATTCTGGTATCTGTTGTCTGGTTTCTGCTTTCTCTTATCTGGTATTTTCTATCTTTTATCTGCTATATCTGGTATATGGTATATGTATATGATATCGTGTTTCTGGCATCTAATATCTGGTAAATGGTATCTGGTATTTGGTCTTTAGTATTTGGTATCTGGTATCTGGTATCTGGTATCTGGTATCTAGTATCTGGAATCTGGTATCTGGTATCTGAAATCTGGTATCTGGTACCTGGTATCTGGAATCTGGTATCTGGAGTCTGGTATCTAGTATCTGGTATCTGGTATCTACAATCTGGTTTTTGCTATCTTTTATCGGGTATTTGGTATCTGGCATCTGTTATCTAGTATCTGTTAACTGGTTTCTGGCATCTAATATCTGGTAAATGGTATCTGGTATTTGGTCTTTATTATTTGGTATCTGGTATCTGGTATCTAGTATCTGGAATCTGGTATCTGGTATCTGAAATCTGGTATCTGGTATCTGGTATCTGGTATCTGGTTTCTGATATCTGGTATCTGGTATCTGGTTTCTGGTATCTGGTTTCTTGTATCTGGTATCTGGTATCTAGTATCTGGTGTCCAGTATCTGGTATCTGGTATCTGGTATCTGGTAATTGGTATCTGGTATCTGGTTTTCTGGTATCTGCTATCTAGTATCTGGTGTCTGGTATCTGGTATCGGGTATCTGGTATCTGGTATCTGGTATCTGGTATCTGGTATCTGGTATCTGGTATCTGGTATCTGGTATCTGGTATCTGGTATCTGGTATCTGGTATCTGGTATCTGTTATCTGGTTTCTGGTATCTGGTATCTAATATCTAGAATCTGGTATCTGGTATCTGCTATCTGGTATCTGGTTTCGGGTTTCTAGTATCTGGTAACTGGTATCTGGTGTCTGATATCTGGTACCTGGTATTTGGTATCGGGTATCTGGTATCTTGTGTCTGGTACTTCACTTGGTGTTCCGTTTGGGATAAAGACTACTGCGGCTTAATTCTGTATCTTAAAGCGATTCATATAGTAAATCTCCCTTACTTTTAATATTCTCTTTAGTTAATGCTAGCATAGCAAATTATGTTTCATTTGAGATCTTCTGCTATTGCTATTGTTCAATGTCATACTATTCCTTTCCTTTTGGTTTAACTATTTTTCCAGTTTATATATAAAAACCTATATAAGATATATATATATATATATAAAAGCCTATATAAAAACCTAAAAAATTAATTATAATAACCACATCTGTATTTTTTGGATCATTCATCATAGAATGAGTGAGGATAAAAACACAAGACACAAAATTCATGAAAGAAATATTTTAAGAAATTAACAAAACACATCTGTTAATTGTTTTATGTGCGTTTATGTGTGCAGTGAATGTGTAAATAGCATACTTTTGTTTATAAATTTCCATTTCTTAAAAATTTTATCTAAAAATAAAATAATTTTAAATTTTTCTTTTTTAAATCTAATTCTATTTTGGATTTTTATTAAAATTACTATTTTGACATTTAAAAAATATCATAAAAAACTACTTACCGCTTGATTTTTGCTGTTTCTATTTTTTTCAACTAAACACAAGAAGAATTTGAATATGTGGTTGAAAAATTCCTATCATTGTATGACAACAGTAAGAAACTAAGAAGGAAGAACAACTCAGCGTAAACGCCGCCGTCTATTAAAATTTTAATTCAATATTCTTATATAAAGGCTATTCCGTTAAACATGCAAACCTGCATTTGTACGGATATTCAGTTTAGTTATATTTCCAATATCGTTAAAAATGTTAAGTCTTAAATCAATTTTTTTAGTTTTCTGCATAATATTATCTCAGATAGCAGCTTATACTTGAATGAATCCATAAAAAAGTGTTAGAAATAAATTAAAACTATTTGTGCAATATTGAAAAAAATTTTAAAATCAATGGTCTGGTTCATATGTAAGACTTCAACAGAAAACTATTGATTAAATTTGTTGAGGTATATTGAAGTACAATTGGATGGTATTATTTTAGTGTTAACCGTATAAAATTATTTTACTGCTTGTCAAGAGAATTTTGATTCGCATGAAGATGCAAATGAATTCAAATCAGTCAACACTAAGAACGGTAGCAAAAGTTACAGTTTTAAGTCGTTTAAAAACGCCCACTTACAGCCCTTATTGGTATTTACGACCTTGAAAAAAGTCTCAACGACAAAATTTGAAGAATATTTGTCCAACCGGCCTTCTCATGATTTTGAAGGAGAACTATCCGACATCTAAAGTGATGCAGAATGATACTTTAAATACTATAAGATATTAGCATTCAAGTACCAGAGATTCCATTTGTTTTAGAAAATAATGATCAGCGCTATTAGAGACAGTATCCCATATCATGGGATCAGACTAACATTTTAGTAAAATTTTTGTGTGAATAACATAGAATGGCAGACCTATAGTTGATAAAATCTAATAAAACAACTTGTCATAGCTAAGAGTCATCATTAGTCATCATCATAGCTTAGAGTCATCCAAGCCTTGTTCAATAACACCTTTGCTCACAGAAAAACTGGTTGTGGGGCAGATCTAAAGTTCTTAGAAAAATCAATACATAATTTAAATTGTGAGTTAGTATTTGTTCCAAGGACTTAACATGCAGTTCTCTTCACATCCATCTTCCCAACACATACATAATAACTCTTAAGCTCTGGTTCTGATCCAAAAAATGTGAATGTTGTTTAAATCCGCTTTCCAGAACGCTCCTTACATATTCACTTACGTCCGGAAAACTGATATGATATGAAAAATTGATAACTGGTAAGGATTAGAATGTTTTCTTTATCAAAATTATATTGACAACCAAATGATCACCATTAAAATGGAGATCAACCAGAACTGGTTTCGATTTATCATCTCATATATGGCGAATGATCACCAAGAATCACAGGATTCAAAACTTCCGTATTCTGTTTCCACGGAAACTAAAGCAGTATCTAGGGAATGGTTACATGCAGTGTTGTCAATACTCATCACGTTAATGGGAGGGCGTAAATGACTCGCATGCACTAAGCTACTGTTGATTTTGATGATAAATTTATAATGTGGAGCAAATGACGGGCATGCACTAATTAATTGTTAACTTCGGTGACAAATAATAAATTACTGATGTGCAGCAAATGACTACCTTGAACTAAAAACATAGCACATTAGCAAAAATAATTACACGGATCCAACCAGAACCTTCCAACATGGTCCTTGATAAATAAATAAATTTAAACTTATGATAAATAAATAAAGTTAATAGTCACGGCAGATGTACAGTTTTTAATTTTGAGGCAACATTTATTGCACCTTTAATTTAATACAATATTTGGGTACAAGAATATTACTTATTCTTACACACTGTAATTTTAACATTAACATAAACTAAATCGTTCGATGAACTTAAAAGAAAATTTTCTTGAATAATACAAATTAGCTAAAAACAAACAGTTTTTTATATATTAAATAAATTGACATAAACCAGTTGGATTGAAAAAAGGAACATTTTCCTATGATTTAAATAAGATAACTAGCACAGAATTAGAAACTTCACCCACATAAAACGGCAGAAATTTCTCATTTACAATGTAACAATCACGCTCAAAATTGGATTGGTGGTGAGCTTACAACCAGGCAACCTCAATAAACAGATCAAACCTAACTTTGGTTTAATAAAAATCTGCCGAACCGATACTGAATTTCAAGACATTATTGTTTGTTTCATTGGTATTTATCAGGAAATTAACAATGACAGTTTTGTCAAATGACTGAAATTGCATAGTTAGCTAGCTCAGTGGGATCAATTTTATTTATTGTTATTGGTTATTGGTGAACATGATATATTATGAAATAATGAAACAATTTGAGTTACTGATAATTCCATTTTTTTGCACTTATTGATCTGATCCTGGTTTATTTTATAAAACTATATCAGTAATGGAATGACTTTGATAGTGGTTGATGACATGACCAATTTATTTTTACTGTAATAATATTTGGATTGCATGACGATTTTGACACTGTATGTTTTATGTATCCTAATGGTAATTAAAACCAGTTTATTATTACTAATAATCTAATATATTTAGGTACATATTTATAACTAGGGGGTATCCCGCGGGCTCCGATCCCCTCCCCCTCCCCAAAATACTTTCAAATGAAAAAACAATTTTAATAAATACTTTAGAACAATTAAAAACCAAATTAAAATGTAATCAATATTTAGGCAAACTTACGAAAATCAAATTTGTTGCTGTAAATTAAGTACTGGAGTTGCTAGAAATCAAAATTTCTATTATAAAAACTATAAAATCTATGGACAAAAGTTGTCTGCATGTCATCTGATTTAGATGAATCTTGACATATATAAAGAAAGGGATGACAGAGGCATAATAGTTCTGACATTCCTTTCTTTATATATGTCAAATTTCATCTAAATCGATTCAGCCGTTTCAAAGCTTATCCCAAACAGACAGACAGACAGACAAACAGATACTCGAATATTATTTATATACATTGATGTATTCCAGTTTTTGGTCATTAGTCGAAATCCTCTATCTCCACTTATTTCTCATACGTGCATAACAATGTATATAATTCAAAATACGGCCACACGTACACAATTTTTATTTAAATACATTTATACATAAACTTATTTAGTCATTAAACTCTTAATTTATATTACAGTGAAGTCAAACCTTTTTATATAATACAAAGTATGATGATTGGATAAGGCACTCCCACGGAAATCTCTTAGGAGTGGATTCATGTGGTATCCCTTCAATAATGATTACATTATCGAGCAACATTTTCAACAGAAGGTTACCGTTTTCCTTACCATAAAGAAAACATACAAGAGGGCGTGAATAAGCGAAAGGTATCACGGTTATAGCTTAACTTCCTCCAGAAAACAAATGGTTGATTAGTTTAACGTATGAACAACGGGCTTGTTATTCAAGTTCAACGTTCGATAATGCATTGATGCGCGAGACTGGCCGTTTTAAGGTATTCAAGGCTGTCTTAACCGAGACGACTTGCACCTTACTGTTGCTTCCAGTGTTCAATGCTGATACCCTGCCTCATATATATTTCATTAGGGGGGGTTATTTTCGTGCAACACCACTAGTGAACCAATCTTAAGCTCAATCGAGTATCGATTTCACTTGTTGCGATGTTGTATAATTCTGCCAGATAAAATGGATTTTGCGCATCAAAAACGCTACATAAACTAGGGCAATCTCGGGAATCTTGACAGCCTAGTAGTCTTTAAGTCAAGCAACAACGGCTCCGGGATTGAAGTCAATGGTGAACCTTTGAGGAAATAACCTGGTGATAAGGCGTCGAAATCAATTAAATCATTTAACATAGCGGTAAAGTGATGTTTGGTTCTCTTGATCGCCACCTCCTACAACCCACCGAAATGAGTCGAACGTGGCGGAATCATTTTCCATTGAATGCTTTGATCCGCACAGTAATGCATTGTTTCGTCTTAAAATGACTGAGAGGTGAACATTCGTTTGAGTTCTTGGAGTACCACACGCACTTCAACAAAATCGGGGGCGTTATCGGAGAAGGCACAAGTTGTTAAATCAAATGCGAGGTCGAACTGCACTGCCTTGGTCCCAAATCACACGAATAAGCATATGTAACACTTGATTTTGATTTTCGAATGCCATCTTGAGATAAAAGGAAACGCAAAAGTCAATACCAACTACCAAGATTGGCCGAACAGATTTCGTCACTCTGTCCGCGGGCAAATCACCCATAAATTGATGGCAGACTTGCAGTTTGCTACGGAAGCAACGTACGCAATTGTGTATGACACCCTTACACAAGTTCTGTCCTATACTATAATCCAGTAAGTCTAACGCAGGTTATTCAACAAGACTTGTGGGGCTGCATGAAGCAACTTTACATGAACGGGCAGAACAATTGGATGTTTGTGATTTTCGGTGATTGATGCATTTCTGAAATGGCCTCCTACTCGCGAGATTCCTTGAAAGTCAAGGCAAACTGAAAGTGAGAGGACCGAGCTCTTGGTTGAGATAGGTTTTTCTGTAGTCAAAGCCTGCTCCTCGGACGAGAAATGTTCACATTGAACTCATTTAACCAATGCGGTGATAGCAGTGGTTAGTTCTCCGGATTGGAGATGAAAAGATGTCAAAGCTTGTTTGAGTGAGATCTTTATGTTAGTATTGCTTGATAATCTCAAAATATATGCCACCACTGGAATTAACAACCTCCCCAGGAGTCCCTTGTAGATGATGTTAACAGGGTTGATCCGCGGCGGTTGCCAATTGAATTTTAGAGATACAGTTTGCTACGAAGCTATCAAAAATGATATCTGCGAGTTTGTCTACAAATATGTAGAGGTCAACTCAATATCGATGTTTCATTTATCTTTTTCGACCAATTCAGACAACAATGCTGCAGTACATACTCTCAGTCTGGGAATAGTCTCGCGTTTTAACGGAGCTACTCGTGATTTAGGATTGTATGAATAGTTTTGTGGTAATTATGAGGAGGGGGACAAAAACCTAATGGGTCGAATAGCTGGCATATTTTGGAAAGCATGGTGCGCTTAGTACAAACTGTTGAGATTGGCAATATATTCAACGGAATTCCCAAACAATCATGCTTGGTATGCTACATAATGCCCAAGAATAATGTGGTGGCTGAAGTGGATGGGTTCTCTAAAGCTACTAGAGTTGCGATAGAAAAACACTTGCGTAGGAACCAACCACATGGTAATAACTTGTCTAGGTCAGTTTTTAACTAAACAGCTTCGTTTATAAAGTTATCGTCTGTAAATACATCTTCTAAATAGAAATCATGTTCCAGCACTTGATGGCCTTCGGAAAGCTAGGCCGCTCGTCGGCTGACTGTTGCTTTAATGTGCGACTAGCCAAAAAAGAAGCCGTATTTAATTTGCCAAATTACACTAACAGTTTCATGTATGCAAATCCAAATCCAAATCTGACAAAATAGTGGGTTTTGAAAAGTCAAAATTGTATTTTAGTTCGCATACTCAACACGTAATTCGATATCCATAATTTTTTTTTTCTAAAAGTTGTCAGAATTTTAAAATTTTGAAGGTTTGACAATTTGACTTTTGTATATATTAATAAGTATAAGAAGTTTAAGTAAGTACAAGTAATGTAAGTATATTAACAATCAGGACTATCAAATTATAACAATAATAAACAATTAAATAAATAAGTTTGCTGATTTTTTTATTTTTTATTTACTTTCTGAAAAAGTACTACCAACCTCCAGAAAACACTTGATATCGAATTCTATGGTTCATTTTATTTGAAAATTGCGATGTGACAGGTTAATCGAATTCCGATTGGGCAAATTAAATTATACTGTAGTCTCTTTGTAAATTTGAAATATTTTAGAGCAAGGATAGAACGAGTTTTAATAAAAAAGTCGGGTCAAGTGCGAATATAACTCGCTCGCCGAGGGTTCCGTGTATATAATAATATGAAAAAACAGTATTTGCTGATGTAGTTATACGTTGGGTGGAATTTTACCCATAACTGTGACATAATGGTGGCAACATTTTTGAATTTAATTCGTTTATTAGTCAAACATAAATACAGTTTTTCTCGAAATCATTGAGAATTAATGGAATGCGTACACCGATAACAAACGGTTACAATTCTTGGACCATGAAGATTACTAGATTACAATGGTCAGCCCGAATAATGTTTTTTATGCCGAGTCCATCTGACTAGCCATAATCTATTCAATATTATTTTAGAACCCTAATATTATAAAATATTTTCTGAATTAGTTACTAAATTATACATTTGCTGCAAAGTAACAAAATTGATCCTCAAAAAATTGATCAAAGAATTCAAAATTCTACGTGAAATTCTTCACAAAAACACGATTCTAAATCGAAAATGGTGACTTTGAAAATTTCGGAAAACGGTTTTAGACTAGAAACAAAATAACCTTTCATATAACACCCCACTTGTCAAGGTCACAAATAACTTCTTTTCGAAATTTCTTCTCTCAACCCCCTTCTAAGGAACATTTGAAATAATGAGATAACCGCTATAGTTTTCGTTCAATCTTTACAAAATTACCTATGACTGTGAATTTTTTCAATATTTCGCTTTTGTAATGTTCGATGATAAAGGGTGGGACAGAATCAAATTTTCACATTTTTATAAATAAGTCCAAAACCGTGTTCTCGAAAATTACAAAAAAAATATTTTGAACTACAAAAAAAATCACCTTTCATATGACACCCCACTTGTCCAGGTCCAAAATATTTTTTTTTCAAAATTTGTACTCACAACCCCCTCCAAAGAACAATTGAAATTATAACGACCAAAAAAAATTTCTCATTTTTTTTTTGCCAAGTTCCTACAACCGTGAATTTTTTTAAATTTTTTCTTTTGTAATGTTCGAAGATAAGTGGGGGGGACAAAACTAAAATTTCACTTTTTCCAAAATAAGTCAAAAACTGTGCTTTCGAAAATTACAAAAAAAATTGTTTTAGACTAGAAAAAAAATAACCTTTCATATGATACTTGACATGACCAAAAATATTTTGTTTTCGTAATTTTCACTCTCAACCCCCTCCAATGAACATTAGAAATTATAAAAACCAAAACAAAAAAACAGATTTTTGTATGCAAAATTCCTACAACCTTGAATTTTTTCAATTTTTTGCTTTTGTAATGTTCGAGGTTAAGGTGGGGGACAAAAAAATAAACACACGTTTTTGAAAATAACTTAAAAACTAAGCAGTCGATAATTCATTGAAAGGACATTTTGAAATATTTGATTTTTTTTTGATTTTTTTAAACCAAACTCGATTCCTTAAAACAAACTTTTGTTTTACTATCTCCTTATCAATGTCCATAAAATATTGATAAAAACAAATATTCATAATTTTCTTGTTGTCAGTAGGCGTGGACAAATACATTGTATAACTGTAAAAAATTTCAAGTTGATAGCACTTATAATTTTTGAGAAAATCGATTATGTAGAAATTTGGACGGACACCGAAGTCTCACCAATAGGGTACCGTTTTTACTTTTTCAAAGTACGGAACCCTAAAAAATTATAATTCACTTGATCTTTGACCCTAGCACCATCTTTAAAAAACTTTTTGAGTATTTTAACTTTTTTTTCTAAAGATTACCTAAATACCAGATTTTATTGAGATTTGTTTCTATACGATAGCACTGGATCTAACCATTATGTAGTTTAGAATTATAAGACACTAGAAAAGAATGTATTCAGTTGAATAGAATGAAAAATTGCTTTGAAAATCGAAAGATCCGTAACAATCCTAAGTACTTGTTATTTTCTTCATCATCCTTAGGCATCACAAGTATATCGTTTTGTAAACAAATATTGTGAACTTAAATCTTAGGCAACTTCTTTCATAAAGTGTTGAAATGGCTGAGTTTTATTTTAAAAAAGGTCGCATTGTGCGAAATTCAAATAAGTGAAATGGTGATGTGAACACAATGTGAGTTTCACGTCTGTGTTCATAAGTCATCGGTAATCTCTACTAAGTCTACCGTTGGTTATTGATTTTTTGACCAAATTAAGTGGAGATGACATATCGTCACTGTTATGCCCGAGTCATGAATGTGCAAAATTGTAATTTTGAGATAATAACATTTTAAAGTTTGCAAACGCTACTAAAATTCAGTTTTCTTGTTGTTTTTTATTATTCCAGCAAATTTTTTATTCAATTGTTTTATTCAATTTGCTGGAATAATAAAAAACAACAAAAAATCTGAATTTTAGTAGCGTTTGCAAGCTTGTTTCAAAAATACAGTTTTGCACATTCGTGGCTCTGGCATAACAGTGACGACTGTCATGTTAAATCTCATATTTTTTAACTTGGTTATAATGGAGGCTGGCGAAAATAAAAGTCAACCTACTACTACAAATGGTGAAGAAAAGTTGCGTTATTGTAGATGACTGAGAACAAGACCATTTTCAATCGACTTCATAGTTGGTTTACAAGTAGTTCAGATGAAATTAAAAAAACGTTGTTATTTTAAAAAAATTTAAAGTATTTAATTTGAGAACAGGGTGGTCCGAAAAATTCAGGTTAGCCTAGAAATCAAATTGCATCAATATCCACTGTTTTAATTGCGTTTGAAAAATATTTCACTAGCCTTTTAAAAAGATATACACAGCAAAAGGTTTGCTTACAATATCAAAAATATTAGGAATTAAATATATTAAAGATGAGGCTGATGTCATATAGACCAAGCATAGAACATGTTAAATTTTAAAGAGAGCAATTTTTTTGTTCTACAGATATTAATTTTTGAAGATGTATGCATCTCAGGTAAAAAAAATAGTTTTCGGTCAGATGACCGATTTACTTCATACTTGGCATAGTTATAGCTAAAATAAAGAAAAATATGGTTTTCAGAAACATAAGAACATTTCTGTAAATTCTAAGTCAGGGTAACATTTAATTCAAAATACAGTAGAACGGATCACCCGATATCAACGGTTTATATGTGTTGGAAAGGTAATTGAGACTAGTCAATCGATCTATTTATAAAATACACATTAAAGTTTTTGCCTACACTGTTAAACAATTTTTAAAATCTAAATTTTAAAGATGGCGCTTAACAAACGCGACTCAAACCCTTACTTATATTTTGCACTGTTTTAGAGGAATGTTGAGACTTACATATTCGATAAAAAAAGTTCAAAAAATTCGTGTCCTACCGTGTCAGAGCCATCTTTAAATATTTTATTTGTCAATGTCTTGAACAGTGTAAGCAAGCAATTTACTATGTTTTTTTGTATAGGTCAGTGTTTTATATTACCCAATGCACATAAAATCGCTGGTATCGGTTAAGCCATTCTCTTGCATTTTGATTTCTAAGTTATCCTTAATTTATATTTCTAAAAGTCTTTCGGACCACCCAGTTTTCAAACTAAATACTTTAAAAAATTTCTAAAAATCACTTATTTTTTATTTCTTGTTTCTTCTCTATTTATTGGTTTTCATGTATTAGGCCCTTCAAAAATAGTCGGGTTCAGCGTCGGTGGTCCAGACCTCGAATTTCATCGAAAACTAATTATTTTTGACATGAGATGCACATCTTCAAAAATTAATATCTATATAACAAAACATTTGCCAATTGATTTGTTGTCAAACATTTAAGCGAATATTCACTTAATACCGGGCGTCATAGGTCTTCAAGCAGTTTTATCGCTGCAATATTTATTCAAATGAACTGAATTGATTTGTTAGAAAAGAAACGAGTCTTTGTTGTTGCTGAAATTTTTGTTGCTGATCTCTTCAGTTTCAATTAATCAAGCTTCCTTGTTCTTTTACTCATTTCACGAACTTGAAGATAAAATGGATAATTTGAGGGATAAGTGACCATGTTAATTGTTGGGCGCCACAGTAACGTACAGGTGACCGAAATCAATGTGTAACGCTGGCGCTGTTATCTTTACTGAATCGCTAATTTTTCGGCAGCTTAAGAAAGGTGTTTTTATTTCCAGTAGAAGAAAAATATCTAGATAGACCGGGTAAAAAATTCAATTAAATTATAAAACATTGGTCACACCTAGTCACACTGTCAAACTCCCACTTCTCTCTCAACACAAAAAAATTAATTATTCTACAGGCTACAAACAATATATAGAATATATAAAACTGTTCTACTGTACATACCTATACCTCTCTGACGCAGCCGAAAAATGAGCGGTCCAGTAAAGATAACATAGAAATAAATTCTGTTACCGTTACACAGTAATTTCAGTCTCCTGTACTTTACAAATCTTTATTGCGCTCATGGTTTATTTTTGTTCGTTACGGTCACTATATCGCTGTTCGTTATGCTTCTCTTTAAACAACTCATCGTGCAAAATTAAATTAAAATTACAAGCGCCTTTGGCAATGAGCGGATTCTTCTCAATTACCGAGCAAGATCATTACTTGCAGTCCTTTATTCGACCGTAAGTTTTAATATTTTATTACAAAAATCAAACAATATCATTTTAAGCAATCCATCTTGTTTTTATTAACCACATTTCCTAAAAGAACTGTAAGGGCATCGGACAAAAACATCAAAATAGTTCTTTTCCATCATTTTTTTTTCCATCACCTTGCATGCTATATTACCAGATTTAACGATTGTTCTTATACTTCCAATTCTGAAGAATTGAAAACACAATTAATGATATTCCAATTTTGAAATCTTGCTGGAGTTGGAAAACTGAACGGTGATTACTCGTAACTTGAATAACATATTTGGAAATAGCCACGAATTTTAGACCTCCAGAGCATGACTTGATGTATATGCTTCGAAGACTTAGCAGAATTAAAAATTATGGAAATAGCCAATCTCTATTTCGCTTATGTTACATATTTGTCTTGGAACAACTCAGCGCGTAGAATTAAAAAAATTGCTGACGTCTATGATGTTTAGTTCAACTGAACGCATTTAATCGTTTACTAGATCTCGTGTTATTATTGACAGCAGTGTCTGTGGGAACTGATAAGACATCGTACAAAATTTTCAAAATTGTTCCTTCCCCAGGAAGAAAAAATTGTAATATTCAAACGCAACACCTGCATTTTGATTACATTACTCGTCTATGGCTAAGGATTGGTAAAAACATCTAACATAATATCTCATAATAACTTCCACCTCTCTTGTAGGATACTTTCATGCATCGCAATGTATAACTTTCTCATAACATTATTTTAATTCCACAAAGTGAATTTATGTTGCCTGTAAATTTACTTAACTAATAACAAAATAAATAAAAGTTGTAATAATAAGACAAAACAATAACATAAGTGTATAATGGTAATAAGATTTCATAATAAAAATATCATGTCAGATGCCAAGTAGATAAAATATATTGTACAACCATAACAACAACAAGAAAATGTTTAACAAAATATTATGGTATTTAATTATTTAAATTATACAGACAGAAGTAACAAAACAAACAAATGAGTAACAACTGTAGTGTGTCAAATCACTTAACACTTATCTGCTTGTACTGCTTAATTTATGTGTAGTATGGCAATGTAATTTTTTTTAATTCATTCATAAACATATTTCCAAAAATTATATAGAATCATTTACTCACTTAGATTGATTGAAAATTAGGGCAGTGTTTTGTTAAACCACAAAATCAAGTTCCCGTCCTCCTACCATCTCCACCTTATTCGATAGAATTTTAGCAAATATGTAAATATAACAAAATCAAAAAAACAAAATTTTCCATTTCATTTCCCAATCAGTATCCAATTTATTTATTTGATTATTTAGTTTAGCAAACGACTGCAACAATAACTAATAAAAATACATGAACGTATAAAAAATTACAGGAAATTACAATTTTTAACATTTTTTTTTACGCGATTTAAAAATAAAAACATAAATGAACATTTATGTGATTGTTTTGTCGTTGATTATTGTCAAAGTGATGTTGATGGAGATAGTTATTACATGACGACTAATGTAATTACAAATATTTTTAATTTATTTAAAATGTTTACAATTTAATTGTCTTCATTGATTGGAAACTGGAATATGCGTGTTGGGCTTTTGGTAGATTGGTTGAAAAATTTTCAATCACCCACCTTTGTCTGCAAATAAGCATCAACGAATTAAACAGAATGAATTAATAAAATTACAATAGTTAGAAAATTTTTGAACGTCACAAAAGAAGTTTGGCATAATGGACTAAACAGCCTACATGCTTTTTGGTGACGAATTCATTTTCACCAACGTAGATGTGGTTGAAAGTGTTACAATTTTTTAAATGTCATTTCATTATTAATGCTTTTGTGCTCAAATTAGATTACCTTAGCATTATAACGTATCGGGTAGTGCAAGGAAATCTGTTGTTGTCTACATCAACCTCAATCTTATATGCTAATTAGCACAGAAAAAAATCAACGAATCAAATGAGTTTTCAATCAATAAACCTAATAGAGAGTCAGAAAACTACTCCAATTGTGTTATTGCTTCTCTTAATAACAACGTTAAGAAAAATGATTTTGAAATATTTATTCAAATAATTTACATAGAGGCATAATACGTGCAAACTGTTTCGTTGACAAAGTCAGCTTGCATAATTATTTTTATTTTATGTTATCCTAACCTCACCATACTAATTTTTATATGATTGCTTTTGTCTCTTTTGTGTTTCTTATGTCTCGATTGTCCGTTCCATAAAACTTGTTGTTTCCAGTAAATAATGTTTTCCACAAGTCTGTACCAATGCTTGCTAAACACTTGCAAATATTAGTTACCATAACATTTTTTCTTAAATTCTGTTGTTGATTCATTACAAAATAAAACAAATTTTATTATTATTTCCACCATACTTTGTTGCAAATGTCAGGGAAAATGACTACAAAATATACAAGCGTTATATCTATAAAATACTTAACGGATAATAATTTTACATTGAACTTAATTTGTTTGACATTTTTACAGTGGTTTTATTGCTTTTCCGCTGTTGTTGTTGCTGTAACTGGCAAATAACTCTATTCAGATAAAAATTAACCAGAAAAACATTAAACTAGATTTAATATACTGGTCGGAAAATTTGATTTTAATTAATGTTGTGAAAATTTACGATTTCATTACAAAAATAAAAATTTACCAACAATATTGTAATTAGTTGGAATTAAAATGTTTAAAGATTTGGTTATGGATATATAAAATTAAGGTTTAACAATTTTACAAATCAATACCAGGTTTTGTTTCCTTCCATTTTATTGAAGTATTTTTATTTTGTTTCAGGTAAGCTGACGGTTTTTTAAAACAACATTCATCAAATAAACTAATAATAACTTGTAAGTATCGTTCAATATACATCTTTAAAATATTTATTAAAAAAAATATGTATGTTCATTCCAGTGTAAAACTTATAAAAACACAATTCACAAAAATAAATTCCGTTCGATCTTTCTAAGTTTCGTGAAAAAAAAAATAAACAATATAACTCCTTCACATCAAATTTTAAATCCAAAACAATTGTTTCTTGATGCCTCGTTTCAATTTAAACATCCATTCAATTAAATAAATCTCTTTCAAATCCTTTCGAATTTCAAAGCTTTTAAGTTCTAACGTAAAATTTCTTTTTTTTTTCTACATATAGTTTTTTTTTCTGGACGGTAAGAAGGATTTCTAAATTTAACTTAAAGATTTTAAAGTTCTTTCTTTTTGATTTTTTGATATATGTTATGGATGTTAAAGTTTTCAAAAAGTCGGGTAAAAGCAAAAGATATTTTGTTCCAATGTCGAATTTTCTCATTTTGTGTCTGTTTATAAATCTGAAAAAAGCTTTTAAGGTTTTGTTTCTGTATATACATCTGACATGACTCTGACTCTGACTCTGACTCTGATTCTGACTCTGACTGAATCTGACTCTGATTCTGACTCTAACTTTGACACTGACTCTGACACTGACTCTGATTCTGACTCTGACTCTGACTGTGACTCTGACTCTAAATCTGATTCTGACTCTGACTCTGAATCCGAGTCTGACTCTGACTCTAACTCTGTCTCTTTCTCTGACTCGGACCCTAACTCTGACTCTGACTCTGACTCTGACTCTGACTCTGACTCTGACTCTGACTCTGACTCTGACTCTGACTCTGACTCTGACTCTGACTCTGACTCTGACTCTGACTCTGACTTTGACTCTGACTCTGACTCTGACTCTGACTCCGACTCTGACTCTGACTCTGACTCTGACTGTGACTCTGACTCTGACTCTGACTCTGACTCTGACTCTGACTCTGACTCTGACTCTGACTCTGACTCTGACTCTGACTCTGACTCTGACTATGACTCGAACCCTGACTCTGACTCTGACTTTGACTCTGACTCTGACTCTGACTCTGACTCTGACTCTGACTCTGACTCTGATTCTGACTCTGACTCTGACTCTGACTCTGACTCTGACTCTGACTCTGACTCTGACTCTGACTCTGACTCTGACTCTGATTCTGACTCTGACTCTGACTCTGACTGTGACTCTGACTCTAAATCTGATTCTGACTCTGACTCTGACTCTGAATCCGAGTCTGACTCTGACTCTAACTCTGTCTCTTTCTCTGACTCGGACCCTAACTCTGACTCTGACTCTGACTCTGACTCTGACTCTGACTCTGACTCTGACTCTGACTCTGACTCTGACTCTGACTCTGACTCTGACTCTGACTCTGACTCTGACTCTGACTCTGACTCTGACTCCGACTCTGACTCTGACTCTGACTCTGACTGTGACTCTGACTCTGACTCTGACTCTGACTCTGACTCTGACTCTGACTCTGACTCTGACTCTGACTCTGACTCTGACTCTGACTCTGACTCAGACTCTGACTCTGACTCTGGCTCTGACTGTGACTCTGACTCTGACTCTGACTCTGACTCTGACTCTGACTCTGACTCTGACTCTGACTCTGACTCTGACTCTGACTCTGACTCTGACTCTGACTCTGACTCTGACTCTGACTCTGACTCTGACTCTGACTCTGACTCTGACTCTGACTCTGACTCTGACTCTGACTCTGACTCTGACTCTGACCCTGACTCTGACTCTGACTCTGACTCTGACTCTGACTCTGACTCTGACTCTGACTCTGACTCTGACTCTGACTCTGACTCTGACTCTGACTCTGACTCTGACTCTGACTCTGACTCTGAGTCTGAGTCTGACTCTGACTCTGACTTTGACTCTGACTCTGACTCTGACTCTGACTCTGACTCTGACTCTGACTCTGACTCTGACTCTGACTCTGACTCTGACTCTGACTCTGACTCTGACTCTGACTCTGACTCTGACTCTGACTCTAACTCTGACTCTGACTCTGACTCTGACTCTGACTCTGACTCTGACTCTGACTCTGACTCTGACTCTGACTCTGACTCTGACTCTGACTCTGACTCCGACTCTGACTCTGACTCTGACTCTGACTCTGACTCTGACTCTGACTCTGACTCTGACTCTGACTCTGACTCTGACTCTGACTCTGACTCTGACTCTGACTCTTTACTCTGACTCTGACTCTGACTCTGACTCTGACTCTGACTCTGACTCTTACTCTGACTCTGACTCTGACTCTGACTCTGACTCTGACTCTAACTCTGACTCTGACTCTGACTCTGACTCTGACTCTGACTCTGACTCTGACTCTGACTCTGACTCTGACTGTGACTCTGACTCTGACTGTGACTCTGACTCTGACTCTGACTCTGACTCTGACTCTGACTCTGACTCTGACTCTGACTCTGACTCTGACTCTGACTCTGACTCTGACTCTGACTCTGACTCTGACTCTGAATCTGAATCTGACTCTGACTCTGACTCTGACTCTGACCTTGAATCGACTTCTGACTTTGACTGACTCAGACGATAACTCTGATATAAGGACTAACGTTTACTCTGACTTTCACTTTGACTATGATTTTGCGTTTAAAACTGATTTTTGTTCAGAGCTTTCAAAGTTTATCTTACTGTTATTCACAACCATTTAAAACTCACAAAACCATCTGACCTTTCAATTTTATTTACCTTATCAACTTCATTTTTCCTAATCAACATTTTTCCACTATGAACAACAACCGTAAATTATTTTAAGAAAAGTCAAGATGAAGGAATACAACTTGAAATGATTTTCAAATTGTAATGAGATGAGAGATGAAATCGTATGAAAAGAAAAATAAGAAGAAATTATGGATACAACAAAGAAATCTTATTGTTATCGTTCGTTCTATTTAATTTAGTTGAATTAAGTGAAGTGTGGTTTTGTATTCTCGTTGTCTTTTTTCCCATATGAGATCAAGGCAAAGGTGTGTTAAGATTTATTTGGGTTTGTAATGGAAGCAAATAAAGTAATTTAGAATTTTTTATTGAGTTATTCTTAAGGGAATTTATTGAGGAATCTTAAGGGCGATTAATTGACATAAAAATTAAAATTTTAAATCAAACCTGACGTTTTTCTAAAAAATTTCATCAACACCCTTACGGAAAATAATTTGGCTAATATATAATTCAAAAAATCACTTTGACGTAAAAAAAATGCATAAATTATCAAATATGTTTAAAATTCTAACCACATCGCAACCAAAAAAAACGTAACAAATAATAAAAAATTTAAACTCAACCAAAAATTCGTTAAATTTTTCAATTCCATTCCTGATGTTTCAAATATTTGATGAAATTTCTCAGAAAAATATCTCACTCCTCTTATACGTGAAACGACTAAGATCTAACGCAAGAATAAATAATTTTTTTTGTGAAATTGTAAACTCAAACAAAGGCATATTGTACGCATTTTGGAATTTCCCACAAAAAAAAATATAAAATTATATATTAAAAATGAATTTGGGAAATGATTTTTCAGAAAATTTTCATTTGTTTTTGTTGGCCGATTTTGTTTTTTTTTATTATGAATTATTGATAAGCGGTTTCAAAAGAATTTGACTGGTTCATATAAAAACAATTTAATCCTAAAGATTTTCATGGAAATGAAAATATTATTGTTTGATTTGATTGAATTTTAATGTTGGATAAAAAATATGGTGAACGTTTAATCTATGTATAACGATTTACAGTAGAGGTTAAAGGTTTACAGGTTTAAAGTACGGTGCACGTCTCTTCAGCCAAAATATTACTTAATATGAGATGCACTTGAACTTCTTAATATACGATATACGGACATTGGTTGTTTACATCCAAAGAAGATTATGAAAATCCTGTATCTCTGGTTATAGTGGTGCAAGTGTCCAGTATAACAGGTGGTTAATCAAGATTAACTCTGTTTATTGGTGGATCTTTTTAGTTTGTATTCATAGTTGTGTCAGACGAACAACTTGTGGTATAGTTCTAGTCACATACATTGTTAAGTTTTCTCTAAAGTTTCTGCACTGATTATATCCAGCTCGCAGGACCATTGATCTGGTAAAACTGAATGTATATTACACCTTTATTTAATAAAACTGATCTGGTTTCACAAGCACAAAATTTTGTAATCACTATAATTATTTACTTTATTTTCCCTAAAAGTTGTAAATTGAAAGTAGAAGTTGGAAGATTGTCGTTGGCAAAGAAAAGCTGGAAACTGAAAGCTTCAAGAGGAAAAATAAAAACTAGTAGTTGCAAGCTGGAAATTGGAAATTAGAATTAAAATATTGAAAATAGAAATGTAGACTGTTTTAAATGAAAAGTATGCTGTTTTAAGCAAGATTTTGGAAATAGGAAAATTGAAAGTTGGAAGAGGAAAGTCGAAAAGTGGAATTTGGAAGGAGGATAAAATTAGAAGTAGGAAGTACAAATCTCATTAATGGTAGTGATAAACTTGAAGTTAAAAGTCTCAGCTGGAAGTTTAGAGAGAAATTGGAAGATATTAAAAGGAAGTTGGCCTTGGAAATTGAGAGTTATATACTAAGATGCGAAAATAAGATGTTGGACTTTGGGGGTTGAAAATCAGAGGTCTTTAATTGGAACTTTAAACCAAATAAATTAGAAGCTAGAAAGATGACAAATGAAAGTCGGAAGTTGGAAGCTGAAATTTGAAAGTAGAAAGTTTGTAATAGGAGGTCTTATGGGCCGGAATTTGTCCACTAGCTGGTCAGGCGTGCAACATCACCCTGAGGTTAGCTCAATTTACGATTGGGTTTTTTCAACCGACCAAACAAAATAAATAAACGCTACATCTCCAATCCAGTCTCAAAAAAACCAACAAATTATTGTCTATGTAATGATTAAGTTTCATAAATCAATGATACAAAGTAAAACGAAGCTTTTTATTCTATATAAGAAATCAAATTTTTCGAATAAGAAAATTCGTTAGGTCGCATTTTATTGTATTTCATGTGGTATCTGTTGCTAGTAACAGTACCAGGCAGATATTAAAAGTAAACAAGAATGGACGTTTTCGTAAAATAATTTGGTGAATGTGTGAACTGTTTTTAAGAGATGCGGTTGAAAAGTAAAATAATTTAATGAGAAATTGTTGTGCACTCACATAACGCGTTCTTGACCATTACAGGACAGGACGAAGTTAGAAGGATGGCAGACTACTTTCGTTCTGAGAAGTACAAGAATGAATTTTAGTGAGTAAAGTATCGAACCCAAACCCAGAGAAAAAGTCTTATGCTCTATCGAATGAGCTAGCCGGGCTGACGCAGAATACATTAAATGATACGTTTATAAAATTCTTTACCTAATATTAGTGAAAAAATACGAGAGAAATATAATCGGAAAAGTGATTTAATTAGTAAGAAAGTAAAATATTAGCATTTCCTAATTGAAACAGTATAAGTGATTCAATTACTTTAGGGAGATGTCATAAAATGTGGAGGATAGTTTTTATAAAAAAAACGATTTATTTAAAGAAACGAAAGATCAGTTATTCCAAATTGGGAAATTATAAGTGCCCTTAATAATTTAAATAGAGGAGGTTTTGTTAAAGAACGTGTAAGAATAGCAACTATGTGGATGTTTTTGATAGCGAAATTAAAGATCAGTGAGAAGTGAAAAATCAGCAGTTCAAAGTAAAATAAAAGTTTGTAATAAGTATCATTAAATTCGATTCCCCAAGGAAACTCGCACAAAAACCAATTAAACTAAAATACCATAACAATGGCTGCGAGTCATATAATAACGAATTCTGTCATCTACCGCCATCTAATTTTATAAACAAAATGGGTTTTAGGAAGGTGCTTTGGTGAAATCAATGGAAAATTAGAGGACTGGTTGTCATGACCTTGTTGAGAACCTGTGAACCTGGTAAAATCAGAAAGGTTCATCACATGTCACTTTACCACTTTAAGCCCCTTCTCAGTAGTTAAAGAACTTCCACTCAACTGAGGTACTTGGCATCCTCAGAAAGACATTTCTTACCTTCGTGGTTTCAAAACTAAAGGAAAACAAAATAGATTCCAACACAACTCAACTATTAGTGTTATCTTTGCTTCATAGATTTTCGCATTTGGGCAACCACCGTTCTCTCGGAATTTAGGCAACTCACACAAAAAAAATAAATAAAACACAAAAATTGTCTGTGCGTCAAGACTCATACAAATCTAGCGTTTCGCCAATAGAATGAAATAAATGAACGAAACTTAAATAACTTTTTGTACGTCAGCACATACAAAAACCTTACCTTCCATCCATAAAAAAAAAATTAAAACAAAATCATACAAGAAAAATATTCAAATATTTAAAAAAAAATTAAAAAAACTTTTTAAAAAAAAATAGAACCGACTTCCGAAAAAACAAAAGAGGCACAAAAAAGTGAAAAATAACTCAATTGTTGCCCTTAGAAACAAAAATACGTTACATTTTGATTAATTTAATTTAATTATACCTTACTATAGACAAAAAAATTACGCTATTATACAAAGTTACTATATTAAAATAGTTACTTTTTATTATAATTATTATAGTTATTATAGTTGTTATAATAGTTATTATATTTTAAAAGTTATTTGTAGTACAAAACTGTTGGAAATCGGTGCCAAGCCCGAGACATATTAGTCGGTTTTTCGTCTATGTGGCACCGACTTCGAACAGTTTTGAACTACAAATAACTTTTAAAATATAATAACTATTATAACAACTATAATAACTATAATAATTATAATAAAAAGTAACTATTTTAATATAGTAACTTTGTATAATAGCGTAATTTTTTTGTCTATAGTAAGGTATAATTAAATTAAATTAATCAAAATGTAACGTATTTTTGTTTCTAAAAGCAACAATTGAGTTATTTTTCACTTTTTTGTGCCTCTTTTGTTTTTTCGGAAGTCGGTTCTATTTTTTTTAACCGACTTCCAAAAAGAAGGAGGTTCTGTGTTTCACTGTAAGGTTTTTTTTTATGTATGTACACCGATTTCTCAAAAACGGCTCGTTCGATTTGGATGATTTAAATTGTGTTCTATTTGGGTTTATTCACAGAGGGTCCCATAATTTTTTTTATGATGTGAAAAATACCGTTATTCAGAAAATTGGAAAAAACCATATTTTTTATGCATTTTCGTTGATTTCGTCAAAACATATTATTCTGTTTGTTTGTTGTGGGCAGTATTATATTGCTATACTTGTCGAGGTTATCGTAAATAATTTTCTATGATGGGTAATGTGTATGCCGTTTGTGCAAAAAATCATAAAACCATAATTAATAGATTGTCACTGATGAAAGTTTTTCCGGTATTTGAAGTTATTACTTTTAAAAAGCATTCTAGCCGACATTTGCTTTATGACTACACTAAAAATAAAAAAATATAAAAACCGTTTTGAAAAGAAATAGAACCGACTTCAGAAAAAACAAAAGAGGCACAAACAAGTGAAAAATAACTCAATTATGGCTTTTATAAACAAAAATACGTTACATTTTGATTAATTTAATTTAATTATGCTTTACTATAGACAAAAAAATTACGCTATTGAAAAAGTTACTATATTAAAATAGTTACTTTTTAACCCACTTCAAAAAAGCAGGAGGTTCTGTATTTCACTGTAGGTTTTTTTATATGTAGTACACCGATTTTTTTATTTTTTTTTAAAAAGTTTTTTTATTTTTTTATTTTTAGTGTAGTCATTAAGCAAATGTCGGCTAGAAAGCGTTCTAAAAGCAATAACTTCAAATGCTGGAAAAACTTTCATCAGTAACAATTTATTAATTATGGTTTTGCGATTTTTTGCACAAACGGCATACATATTTCCCGTGATAGAATAGTATATTATGCTACGATCATGTAATGACGGTTATTAATACACGAGCATTAATCGGGATACGAACCGAGCCGTAGGCGAGTTTCGTATGGTATATGCGAGTGTATTAATAACCATTACATGAAAGTGGCATACGCTATTTTTTCTACACCCGCTAAATAACGAAGAACGAAAATTACAACGAAAGTTTCAATTTTCAAATTTCAAAGATCAATTTTTTTTTCCATACGAAAATTTCAACAAACGTCAAATGCATAGCATGTTTGATTGAAAAACTATGGGTTTCTTTCTATTGATTAAAAATCTGTATCGTAATAAAATCTGTATCGAAATGAATATCATTATAAAACGGATTTTGGTCATATAAGTGTATTTTTATAATACGGGTGTAGAAAAAATTATTTACGATAACCTTGACAAGTATAGCAATATAATACTGCCCAAAATATCCAAACAGATTAATATGTTTTGACGAAATCAGCGAAAATGCATTAAAAAAATATGGTTTTTTCTAATTTTCTGAATAACGGTATTTTTCACATCAAAGAAACAATTATGGAACGCTCTGCGAATGAACTCAAATAGAATAAAATTTAAATCATCTAAGTCGAACGAGCCGTTTTTGAGAAATCGGTGTACTACATATAAAAAAACCTACAGTGAAACACAGAACCTCCTGCTTTTTTGAAGTGGGTTAAAAAGTAACTATTTTAATATAGTAACTTTTTCAATAGCGTAATTTTTTTGTCTATAGTAAAGCATAATTAAATTAAATTAATCAAAATGTAACGTATTTTTGTTTATAAAAGCCATAATTGAGTTATTTTTCACTTTTTTGTGCCTCTTTTGTTTTTTCTGAAGTCGGTTCTATTTCTTTTCAAAACAGTTTTTATATTTTTTTATTTTTAGTGTAGTCATAAAGCAAATGTCGGCTAGAATGCTTTTTAAAAGTAATAACTTCAAATACCGGAAAAACTTTCATCAGTGACAATCTATTAATTATGGTTTTATGATTTTTTGCACAAACGGCATACACATTACCCATCATAGAAAATTATTTACGATAACCTCGACAAGTATAGCAATATAATACTGCCCACAACAAACAAACAGAATAATATGTTTTGACGAAATCAACGAAAATGCATAAAAAATATGGTTTTTTCCAATTTTCTGAATAACGGTATTTTTCACATCATAAAAAAAATTATGGGACCCTCTGTGAATAAACCCAAATAGAACACAATTTAAATCATCCAAATCGAACGAGCCGTTTTTGAGAAATCGGTGTACATACATAAAAAAAAACCTTACAGTGAAACACAGAACCTCCTTCTTTTTGGAAGTCGGTTAACAAGAATATCAGTTTGCACAAATTACACTCAGCATTAAAGTTGGCCAAGGCAAAATTAGAATAGGAGGCCATAATAACTCAAGGGTGAACCAAATGTAAAATAATTGGGGAACAAAGAAACTAAAGATCAAAGATCACATCACCAAAAAGTGTGGAATTAGTCCGGAGGAGATTGACGAATCGGGTTTCAAAAAAGGTTTTGGTCGGGCAAACGTGAGCAAGGAAATTACTAAAACAAGGCAAAATTAAAGAGAGTTAGGAGTAGAGTTGGGAGAGACATTTTGGGAGTAGAATTCCAAGAACAAACAAAATAATTTTGCTCAACTGTAATTTAGGGATACTGCTAGAGTTAACCGAAAGTTTTCAGTCGAAAAAAAAATGGCTAACGGAAATTTCATTTTTACGATCTTAGCCAAAACTGTTAAGTTTCGGAAAGTTTCCGAAAACCTACATCCGAAAGTTGATAATGCAGATTAAATTACTTTAAAAAATAAAAACTGTACCAAATATCAGCCGAAAAATTAATTGTGTAAAAATGCTGCCTTTAAAGTGTTATGACTGGAAACGGATAGAATTGAACAAAGGTCCATAGTAATCTGTGGGAAAAAAATATTAGATCATGTTTGATGTGTAAAAACAATATAAAAAATCGAATTTTCCGAGTTTTTCCTCATGAAATTTGACACAATATTTTTTCCTAGAGATTACTATAGAAGGTCATTGTCATCAATATGATACATCTCCAGACATAACACTTTAAAGTCAGGATTCTTACAGTTTTGTTAAACAAATGAAGAAAATCAAATTTCCAGATTTCCCACATGAAACTTGACAAAATATTTTTTCCCAGAGATTACTATGGACCATTGCTATCAATTTGATCCATCTTCAGACATAACACTTTTAATTCAGGATTTTGACACTGCTAATAAAAAAATGTAGAAAATCGAATTTGCGCCGAGATTTCCCACATTAAACTTACTCAATATTTTTCCCATAGATTAGTTTGGTTGGACTATCTATAAAATCTTCGCTTTTATTTAGTTAGTGTTTCGGATGTTATTTTATTAACAATCTACCTTGTCGACTTTCGGTTACAAACCTTTGGGTAATTTTTATAAGGTTATTTAGGGGACGAAAAGAAAAACATCGTTTTGAAAAAAATAACAATATGTGAAAAATAATTGAATTAAGCTTTTCAAAATAATTTTTGGACAAATCGAGTTGCATCGAGTTGCATCGCGTCAAGCAATGAAGCTGAGTCCAAATTCCACAAAAAAATTTTTAAAATAAATTTAATATTCAAAACAATTTCAAAAAAATATAAAAATTTCAAAATGATAAAACGCCAGTTGAGTTGGCTTTGACAGTTGGACGTTGAATAGCATAGTTGATTCGGACTTTAAAAAAAATTTTAAAAAAGCAAAAAGAATTGAAATTACAACAAAATTGAGATTTTCAAAAAATTTAAAGATTTGAAAAAAACATTATTAAAATATTTACAAAATTCAAAATAATTTATAAAAATTATCAAAATTAGCAAAATTCAAAATAATTTTTAAGAATTATTGCAATTCAAAAAAATTCAAAAAGAATTTTAAAATTAAATTACCAAAATTCAAAATTAATAAAATTCAAAAAACTCACGAATTTCAAAATGACTAAAATTCTATAAATTCACGAAATACAAAATAATTAATCCAAAAGTACCAAAACTAGCTAAATTCAAAATAATTTATAAAATTTACAAAAATTACCTAAAATTCAAAAAATCCAATAAAGAATTTAAAAATAACAAAGCTTACGAAAACCAAAATAATTAAAAATTACAAAAATTCCCAAAAGTTCAAAATTACTAAAATTCAAAAGTTTCAAAAAAATCAAATAAATTTATAAAAATTACTACAATTTACAAAAATAATTTATACAAAAAGCCAGGGCAGAGTTGTGGTTGACGGCACCCATTTTTATAAACCTGGAGTGTATTAGAAAATTGTTTCACTACCGGGCGTTTAAATGGTTGTTACGGTGATAAATTCAGCTATGGCACAGAGAGCCAATTGCTATAATTTTATATATGAAGGAGATAAAAGTTGTTACACCAAGTGTTACTTTGGATGCAACAACGTGGCACGAAAGGTAGACGTCTACATCTCTGTTATCGTTCAAAGATATTACTTCCAAGAATGCCCTAGCAGGCAATGCTCTAACTAATGGATTTGAAAACAGAGTAAAAATTTGTATCCAATGTAAAGTCTTCATTCTGCCGAGGACTCAGGGCTTAACGAAACATCAGAGGCTAGGATACAGGTTGGGTCACTTATGAGCTCTTTAGCGCAACAAAAATTGTGCTACAACTCGGATTCCGCGAGATAGTAAAGTCCCGATAGGCATTAGCCCGAAGGGCAGATGGAGGTGGGAAGTTGGACGATATAAGCTAGAAGTTAGATGGAAAGCTGGAAATTTATGTTGGAAATTGGGAATTAGAATTATGATGCTTTACTTAAGAAGTTAAGAAGCTTTAAGCTTGAAAATGTAAGTGGACAGTTTAGAGAAATCAATTGGACGTTGGAAGCTGGAAGTGGGAGACTGGAAGATGGCATCTGAAGACGTCAAGCTGAAGCGCCAAATTAGAAGTAAGATGTTAAAATTTTTGAAGTTTGAAGCTGGAAATCAGAACTTGGAAGTTGAAAGCTGAAAATAGGATTTCAGGAGTGGTCTGTTAGAAGGTACAGTGCAATGAAGCGCTGCTTCGGTATACACACCGAAGTGGCATAGCAGGACGCGTACCTAGCGAGATTATTTTTTAGCCCCAGGCTAGCGGCACCCCTTGGGATCGAGTAAGAAATCCTGCTACTTCAGCACAAATAAACAATATAGTACGCGAGAAACATGATAGGTACGGAAATGAGAAAAAAACAAGTGAAAGAATGAGACTCTGGCGACTCCTGGGTAGAAACAAACCACGATCACCACGTCTAACCCCCACAACTCACACCACACCTTCGCACGGTCTCACACCACATACACCCACGCACCCTAACATACACAAACACACCCACACACATAAACACTCACCCTGATTCAATGAAATGCGGCCGTACGATCGTGGATAATCATGATTGAGTACTTATATAATCAATGGTCAATTTTAGTCCATAGGATTGGGATTTTCGTTAAGTATAATTGACCTTAAAATTCGGAACACAAAAGTTAGTTGGGATCAATCTGATTTCCTCTAGGGAAATTCAGCCATTGTTCTAATTTCATATTATTTTTAAATTTATTATTGTTATAATGGTCCTTGTTAAGGTAAGCAATATACTTTATTATATGAGTTGTACGTTAATAACCGTACCCTGCTACAATTATTAACATTGTGTAATTAGTTATCTTTTATTTTTATCAAATGCCTTACAGTACAACAAGAACGTAACAATAATTTTGATAGATATTCATATAGTTGAAAATTCCACAGTTGTATTTACAAAAAACAGAAATATTCATAAAGTAATTTTTGGACACACAATTATAAACGGAAATTGAATTACAGTCTAAACCAAAACAAACTGAAAATTTCCATTCCTTTTTTGTTGCTTTTAAAATATCGAAATTTGGCAACGTGTTTCTAGCCAATGATAGTTTAAGTCAAATCTAAAATTCTAATTCGTGTTTGTCTGCTTCTGTTTAGAATATCGTAAAAAAACAAAAAAAACAGAGGCAATTATCCATTAAAAGTCAAAAAGAAATCGACTAAGAAAATTTAAACTTTTAGGCTGAAAATTATGCGAAGAAATGGTTCGTAGTGAATTGGTATAACCACATCTATATCAGTACCATATTGTCTGAAGGATGACGTAGGCGTTTATAAAAGTATACAACCCTGAATAACTTCATCAAATACAGTAGTTCCACGTCCAATATGATCAAATTTCCTTTTTAATAATTCCACTAAAATATCTGATAATCCATATCTAACTGCAGACGCTGCTATTTTTAGTTCATCATTTTTTTTTATCGATATAAATAAATGAAGTTCAAAATTGATAGTGAATCACAAACATGCATCACATGAACCCTCCCACATACTCACTCATATACACACGTATTCATACTCATTCATACCTCTAATTTAAAGTAAAAATAAAATAAAACTCACCCCAAAGTTTGGCCAGGCCCCGCTTCCTCAATCCGACTCCTCACTTACTCATATTACGCCATACATGATCAATGATTTATCAATTCCATCGGTGACGTTGATTAATTTAGTCGATGGCACAGCACAAAAAAAAAATGGAGGTTAATTGTATAATCCAAAATACGACAGAAACAACACAATAATTGTAGAGGTGATAATAATAACTTTATATTCCAGAATGCACGACAGCTATTGTAAATCTGGTCTACTTAAAATTCGGACACAATACATCAAACACAATACATAGTTTAAGAATTTTTTTTTAGCCTTTTGTTTAATCTTAGCTATACTAAGTTATAATTTAATATTAATAATTGAACTACAATTGAATCCATTAAACAAATGTTTGTATATAAAATTTTTACTACAAGTTCGATAAATTAGACGTCACAAGACACAAATAAATTATTTCTTTTACATATATTATTTTCTTATACACAAATGCAATTTTTCTAAGTTTTCAGTAATTATGAGACCGCCATTTACAAAAACCAAAACTAACAAAATTGGTATTTGATTGTTTTTGTTCTATTTCTTTCTGACGACTCAGCCACATGGATTTTGGTTTATTCTTTAAATTTTACTAAGTTACACAAATAAATTTTGCTAAACAATCACTAAGAACTTAGAATATAACTCACGATTTTTATTATAATTCTAAGGAACTACACACGTACATATATAAATTTCTTTTTTTTTGGATATTTTAACACTGCACATAGGTTTGACTACCAGAATGGATATTAGAATCCTTAGTCAATTTCAACCGGATAATTTGTTGTTTTTTTGTGCAAAATCTATCCATAACTTAATGATAACTCATCAAAAACCAAAATTGTGAAATTAATGGTAATCCGAGACTGAGAAAAATAAGAGACCAAAGCCAGCTGTCATCTTCTATTTATAGTCAATTAACGCCGTTATTTTGTTTATTCAACAATAACGAATCGATAAGGTAGTTTCTTGGGAAATTTTATTTTTGTTTTATCGTTAGCTGTTGTACCCATTAAAGAGTATGGACTGCTAGTTTGTAATAGAAATTGGAAAAGATTTTTAAATAAAACATTGTTTACGAAACGATTGTACGAATCATACATGTAAATAGCGCGATTATGGATTAATGATAATGCACAACCGTTTTCTGACAATTTTATAGCGATTAATGATTACAAACTAAATACAGGAAATCACATTGGAAAACATTATTAATTGATAGACGGCTGCAGGAAATCTATATGAAAATAGCGGAAGAACGAAATCAAAGTGAGTAAAGGAAATTGCCCTGGAGAAATATCAGACAACTAGTTTATGTTCACCTATTTAAACGAAAAACGATTGTAGATGGCAACTACGGGTTGAGTTTAAAGAAAATAGTTATGTAAGTCTCTGCTAATGCAAATTTGATGCGTATGAAAAGGTAGTGAATCTATAAATCAGGGAATTATACAACCGCGTTAGGATAATAATTTTTTTTAACGGAATCCACAGTAGATGATGACTATGGATTGAGTATAAGAAACTATGTGTTTCTGTTAACGCATGTTTTGTGTATGTGGGACAGTGGTTCGAATTTCAATCCCGACGTTTGAATTACCCTTCATATCAACAGTTTGAAAATCAAAGTTCCCAACCCACATTTATTGAATTGTCCCTAAATACATTTAAACTCTAGTTTGGAAAAATGCAAATTCCATTGAAAATTTTCTCTGTCCATTTCAACGGAGAACAAAAAAAACGTTTTCACTTCAAAGCTAATCACAATACAAAGTGTATCGTAATCTATCAAAATACTTCGAATAAATCGTTTTTAAATTCTTCTTATTTTCAGTGAGTAATTTGATTTGAATTCTTAAACAAAAAACCATTTACCAAATTGATAGTAATCATTTTTATATCAATTTTTATGATTGATAGACAATTCATCATGTTAAACGAAAGCATCATTTGAATTTGTGAAAGATTTATATAGGTCAAGATTTGAATAAATAACAAATGAAAATTTGTATGGTAAATTGAATGAAAACTAGAAAAAATGGAAAACAAATTTCAAAGCTAAATCAAATATAGATATTGATGTTATATTGAAAATTATTATGTAGAGGCTGATAGGTACTAGTACAACAATAGAGCGATAAACTCTGTTTGATGAAACAAGAAAAAACTAACCATAGAGTAGATTATTTTGTATAATCAGCGAGAATGGTATGTGAAAACAAAAAATTGTCGCACTCGGTACAGAATAATTCCATTGAACAACGACTCATTTGTTTTCATGTCACTTAAAATATATTTTTTCTTTCACATACTTATCCATCTTAACACTATATATAAGTATATCCACTCAATATAATCTACTATTAAATTAGAAAACTTAAACATTTTACTACTTTTATTTTATTTTCTAAATTAACTTCCTTAAATGATAATCGATAAACTTTTCTTTTATTTTCAAAACAAACAAAGATCGATGAGAACGAAAAAAAAATACTTTGCGTGACATTATACTTTTTATTGTAGTTTTCCTATTTCCAATTTTTTTTTTTTAATTTTATTTGTCGTTCATTAATTTTCTCATTCTTTTAAAATGATAACAAAAAACCTTATAAAAGTTCACATTTCAAAACTGAGGTGCATGTATATAGTTTAACATAATTTAACTGAACAAAACATAAACTGTTTTACAGCCTTAATAATAACAACAACAAAAAAACTAATAAAAGTACATCAAACCGATTAAATTTTAAATAAAACGAGTACAACAACAAAAAATGTACAAATTACACCTTCTAGTTAATTTATAATTCGATTTGTGTATACTTAATTGCAAAATTAATATTAATAAATAATGTTGTGGTTTATGGAGATTGGGGTTGTACGTAGTATCAGGTGTGAATAATTAAAAGAAAATTGTTTTTTAACTAAGGATGAATGACTGGAAGAATTAATTATATATATGTATGTTATTTGTTCGTAATTGATTGGTTTATAATGGACATTTTATGTACCACAAAATAAACTAGTGGCGTTGAACCTTCTGGTTCAACTAGGTGGTAACGCGGAAAGTTTGCTTATTAGCCGCTTGAGTGATCCAGATTTGGTTTTTATAGTAACTACTCGAATAAGTAAGTCAATTCCTGGGTGCAGTTTATGCATTGTATGGAAGTAGATTTTTGGTTTTATTATGACTACGTAGTTTAGTATGATATTTATTTTTAATGTGCTGTGTATTAGAAATTACAATACGTGTCATAACAAAACGTAGTAGACGAGATGGGAAAGTTGTCAATTGAGACTGTAGGCCGAGATTGATAACCCATCGTTTTATCTAAACCATCAGCTTTTACATTAATTTAAGAAATAAAATATGAAGGGGCTGAAGTCTCACAGCTCTGAGATATCAAGACTTCGGTCTGGGTTAAGGTTTTTGATATAGTTTCAAAATACTTATATGATGACATTGTTTTTAGTTTAAGGCAGCGATGTACTAATAATAATAAAAATATTTTATTTTACAGAATAAGCATTACACAATTTAAATAACAAAAATAAACAAAAATATTATAGACAATGGACAATAAAGTCGTCTGTCGTGCTGGTACTTGATATAATTAAACAAATAATATAAAATAGAAAAAAAAGGAAAAAAAAACAATAATAAAAATATTTATTATAAAATTAATTAAAATAATATCGAGAATAAAAATAAGAGTGAAATATAATAATAATAATAAGAGTATTAATAAGAGCTCCCCTCGTTTTAGATATCACCATTATTTTATGCGACGCGATCTTGTCAATGAAGTATTTCGGTACATTTATATATTCAAATGCCAGATTTAGCTGCTTTTAGTTTTTTTTTTAAATGCGGGTGAAAGGATGATTTTGGTGTTGGCTCTACGCCTAGAAAGTTGTAGGATTTTATAATTTCTATCGGTTCTCCACTAAAACGCCAATGTTCATTTAAAGCTCGTCGACCACCACGGATAAAAATGATTATTTTAGATATGTTTAAATTCACAGAAAGATTCCATTGTTGACAGTAAATCCCCTGTTGGTCAATCATTTCTTGTAAGGTTTTAGGATTGTTTGCCCAAAACTAAATCGTCGGCATACTTAAGTATTTTTATCACGAAATTATATTATGGATTTTTTAAACGACTCTGGCGATAACCCTGAGTTATAAATTATATTAAATACTTTTATCAATTTATCCAAAAACATTGCGGGGGCATTTTTATAGAACTCATACGGAATTCTATCATAGCCAGGACCTTTTTTAATTTTGGCCTTTTTCAGCACTGCTAGAGTTTCTTGTGAATGGATTTCGCCATCAAGTGCAGGAATTAATATTTCGGGCTCGGCATACAAAATTGGCTTTGTAGCGTTTAATGGGTTCATAATACGCTTAAAATGTTCTAATAACATATTCAGTGATATATCTGTCCCGCATATAAAATTTCGACCTCGAATTTCCCTTATTGCCGCACCGCAGAAAATTAATGCCGCAGAAAATTAATTTCTTCCTAATTATTCCTTTTGAATTCTTCTTAGAATTCTAAACTACATAATGGTTAGATCCATTGCTAAACTCTTAATAAAATCTTGAATTTAAATTGGTTAGTGGCCATTCTCCACTAGTTGGGATTTGTCTCCCATATTCGTAGATCCATAATGTTCTTCATTCAATGTCAACTTAGTTGAGGACCGTTCTTCATGGTAAAACGTGTTCGTAGAATAAATAAATAAGACAAACAATTGACATTAAAAATGAATTAAATAATTGTAATGGTAAGTCGATCGTCCAAAAACCAAATTTTATCTCGTCGCTGGTCGAGTTGGTTAAATGGTTAACCATATAAACTTTGATCAGAGGGACGCCGGTTCGATTCCCGAACCGACCGGAATTGAGATAAAACTTTTGTTACGGATCTTTCACTTTTCAAAGCAATTTTTCATTCTATTCAATTGAATCATTCATTTCTAGCGTCTTAGAATTCTATTAATTTCTTGTTTCAAAAAACTATTACGAAGACCTAAAAAATGTCATGCGATTAAGTGCTTGCTCGTTTACGTTGTTCTTGCCGGCTTTATAAATCACTTTAAAGTCATAATCCTCTAAATATATCTTCTACACTACAAGACGAGATTTCGATAGTTAAGTAATTAGGTAAGATTATCTCGATTGAGAACTGTACAGGAACAACAATAGGAAAATTCTCTGGATTGGATTTAATACCCTTATCAGTTACCACATGCCCAAGTACAATATTTTTACTCAAAAATCTGCGCTCATTTATAGGATTAAGTTTTGAATTTAAAAATCTCGTTAAAGTGATAAAATATATGCATTGTAATTCATTGAATTTACCTCAATTACTATGACGTCATCTAAATAAACTTGAGATTTCAAACAAGTCAGATCAGATAAAGAAGTGTTCAACAACCCATGAGAGATTGATGTTGCGTTCTTAAGACCAAACGGTATTCGTCAAAACCAAAAATAACCTAAAGTAATACTAAATGCTATTTTACCCCGACCGTCTTCACTAAGAGAATTTAATGACACTTAATGATATTTAATGATATCTATTTTATTCAACATGTCTAATGTACTGAAATACATTGATTTAGCTAACTGTTCTAAAACCGCAGTAATATTCGGTAAGGTAAACACCTCACAAATAGTTATCTCATATAACTTCTGAAAATCAATAACCAATCTCCAGTTTTTTCATTATCAACAGACTTCTTTAAAACGACAAGCAAAGAAAAGTTTTAAGAACTTTTACTAGGCTGGACAACACCATCGTTCAATATTTCAGAAACTTGTCGTATTTTCCGTATTTCCGTAGAGTGTTTTCCGATTATGCCATCGAAGTGTGGGGTGTTGTTTTAACAAGAGATACCCTATAAAACGAATGAGAAAACACCTGAAATAACTTTTCATAATCTTCACCAACGGTTGAATTTAAGAAGTTTTATCAATTCTAGTGATAAACCAAACAGTGCATTTCTAAAAATAACATATTTTATTCTATGGCTGAACATTTTTGATACCACCGAATCAAGATCCCAAGGATTATTATTGAACGACAAAACAACTATCGATGTTAATAATAAATTCATCCAACGTTCAAAAATCTCAAATATTATGAAAGTTAACACTGTCAATCAGCCATTGCTTTCATCAAAAACTGATCTCAACATGGCATTTTTGTTTTAAACGCGAGAATTTTAAAAAATTTCAGCGAACTACCGATTGGAACGTTTTGAGATGTATATGGAAAGGAAAACATAATTTTTAGTGGAGCTTTGTCAAACGTTAAATTTTCATCAGTCCACATTACTTGTTAACACAAAAATCAATGGTTATGATTGATCACCTATTATGGAAAAACAATCGCCTAAACTCATTTTTTATCCACATTAACCCTAAATTTAATATTCTTAAATTACTATCAATTTTCTAATTTCAATTAAAAGAAAAACAAAAAGAAAATTAACCCTAATTTCCAAAAAAAAAATCAATTAGCAATTAAATTAAACCCAATAAAAGTAAAAAGGTGTGTCAGTATCAACTTGACCCACCAAACCAAAAATATACTGACAACCTAAATATACGAAAAAATAAACTAAATTAAATTACATAGGTAGATGTGCGAGCGAAGTGGTAAGAAATTACAAAGAAAAAAATTTAAGATTTTATTAAGAGTTTAGCAATGGATCTAACCATTATGTAGTTTAGAATTCTAAGACACTAGAAATGAATGTATTCAATTGAATAGAATGAAAAATTGCTTTGAAAAGTGAAAGATCCGTAACAAAAGTTTTATCTCAATTCCGGTCGGTTCGGGGAATCGAACCGGCGTCCCTCTGATCAAAGTTTATATGGTTAACCATTTAACCAACTCGACCAGCGACGAGATAAAATTTTGTTTTTGGACGATCGACTTAACATCACAATTATTTAATTCATTTTTAATGTCAATTTTTTGTCTTATTTATTTATTCTACGAACACGTTTTACCGTTCTTCATACCTCAACTAAGTTGACATTGAATGAAGAACATTATGGATCTACGAATATGGGAGACAAATCCCAACTAGTGGAGAATGGCCACTAACCAATTTAAATTCAAGATTTTATTAAGAGTTTAGCAATGGATCTAACCATTATGTAGTTTAGAATTCTAAGACACTAGAAATGAATGTATTCAATTGAATAGAATGAAAAATTGCTTTGAAAAGTGAAAGATCCGTAACAAAAGTTTTATCTCAATTCCGGTCGGTTCGGGGAATCGAACCGGCGTCCCTCTGATCAAAGTTTATATGGTTAACCATTTAACCAACTCGACCAGCGACGAGATAAAATTTTGTTTTTGGACGATCGACTTAACATCACAATTATTTAATTCATTTTTAATGTCAATTTTTTGTCTTATTTATTTATTCTACGAACACGTTTTACCGTTCTTCATACCTCAACTAAGTTGACATTGAATGAAGAACATTATGGATCTACGAATATGGGAGACAAATCCCAACTAGTGGAGAATGGCCACTAACCAATTTAAATTCAAGATTTTATTAAGAGTTTAGCAATGGATCTAACCATTATGTAGTTTAGAATTCTAAGACACTAGAAATGAATGTATTCAATTGAATAGAATGAAAAATTGCTTTGAAAAGTGAAAGATCCGTAACAAAAGTTTTATCTCAATTCCGGTCGGTTCGGGGAATCGAACCGGCGTCCCTCTGATCAAAGTTTATATGGTTAACCATTTAACCAACTCGACCAGCGACGAGATAAAATTTTGTTTTTGGACGATCGACTTAACATCACAATTATTTAATTCATTTTTAATGTCAATTTTTTGTCTTATTTATTTATTCTACGAACACGTTTTACCGTTCTTCATACCTCAACTAAGTTGACATTGAATGAAGAACATTATGGATCTACGAATATGGGAGACAAATCCCAACTAGTGGAGAATGGCCACTAACCAATTTAAATTCAAGATTTTATTAAGAGTTTAGCAATGGATCTAACCATTATGTAGTTTAGAATTCTAAGACACTAGAAATGAATGTATTCAATTGAATAGAATGAAAAATTGCTTTGAAAAGTGAAAGATCCGTAACAAAAGTTTTATCTCAATTCCGGTCGGTTCGGGGAATCGAACCGGCGTCCCTCTGATCAAAGTTTATATGGTTAACCATTTAACCAACTCGACCAGCGACGAGATAAAATTTTGTTTTTGGACGATCGACTTAACATCACAATTATTTAATTCATTTTTAATGTCAATTTTTTGTCTTATTTATTTATTCTACGAACACGTTTTACCGTTCTTCATACCTCAACTAAGTTGACATTGAATGAAGAACATTATGGATCTACGAATATGGGAGACAAATCCCAACTAGTGGAGAATGGCCACTAACCAATTTAAATTCAAGATTTTATTAAGAGTTTAGCAATGGATCTAACCATTATGTAGTTTAGAATTCTAAGACACTAGAAATGAATGTATTCAATTGAATAGAATGAAAAATTGCTTTGAAAAGTGAAAGATCCGTAACAAAAGTTTTATCTCAATTCCGGTCGGTTCGGGGAATCGAACCGGCGTCCCTCTGATCAAAGTGATAAAACTTTTGTTACGGATCTTTCACTTTTCAAAGCAATTTTTCATTCTATTCAATTGAATACATTCATTTCTAGTGTCTTAGAATTCTAAACTACATAATGGTTAGATCCATTGCTAAACTCTTAATAAAATCTTGAATTTAAATTGGTTAGTGGCCATTCTCCACTAGTTGGGATTTGTCTCCCATATTCGTAGATCCATAATGTTCTTCATTCAATGTCAACTTAGTTGAGGTATGAAGAACGGTAAAACGTGTTCGTAGAATAAATAAATAAGACAAAAAATTGACATTAAAAATGAATTAAATAATTGTGATGTTAAGTCGATCGTCCAAAAACAAAATTTTATCTCGTCGCTGGTCGAGTTGGTTAAATGGTTAACCATATAAACTTTGATCAGAGGGACGCCGGTTCGATTCCCCGAACCGACCGGAATTGAGATAAAACTTTTGTTACGGATCTTTCACTTTTCAAAGCAATTTTTCATTCTATTCAATTGAATACATTCATTTCTAGTGTCTTAGAATTCTAAACTACATAATGGTTAGATCCATTGCTAAACTCTTAATAAAATCTTGAATTTAAATTGGTTAGTGGCCATTCTCCACTAGTTGGGATTTGTCTCCCATATTCGTAGATCCATAATGTTCTTCATTCAATGTCAACTTAGTTGAGGTATGAAGAACGGTAAAACGTGTTCGTAGAATAAATAAATAAGACAAAAAATTGACATTAAAAATGAATTAAATAATTGTGATGTTAAGTCGATCGTCCAAAAACAAAATTTTATCTCGTCGCTGGTCGAGTTGGTTAAATGGTTAACCATATAAACTTTGATCAGAGGGACGCCGGTTCGATTCCCCGAACCGACCGGAATTGAGATAAAACTTTTGTTACGGATCTTTCACTTTTCAAAGCAATTTTTCATTCTATTCAATTGAATACATTCATTTCTAGTGTCTTAGAATTCTAAACTACATAATGGTTAGATCCATTGCTAAACTCTTAATAAAATCTTGAATTTAAATTGGTTAGTGGCCATTCTCCACTAGTTGGGATTTGTCTCCCATATTCGTAGATCCATAATGTTCTTCATTCAATGTCAACTTAGTTGAGGTATGAAGAACGGTAAAACGTGTTCGTAGAATAAATAAATAAGACAAAAAATTGACATTAAAAATGAATTAAATAATTGTGATGTTAAGTCGATCGTCCAAAAACAAAATTTTATCTCGTCGCTGGTCGAGTTGGTTAAATGGTTAACCATATAAACTTTGATCAGAGGGACGCCGGTTCGATTCCCCGAACCGACCGGAATTGAGATAAAACTTTTGTTACGGATCTTTCACTTTTCAAAGCAATTTTTCATTCTATTCAATTGAATACATTCATTTCTAGTGTCTTAGAATTCAAAAAAATTTACTATCTACAAAGTAATTTAGATTAGTTGTTAATAGAATTATCTTGTATATTTTATTTCTTAACGTTTTTGTTTTCGTTTTTCGTTAATAAACTAAAATAAATTATTATTTTTTCATTCTCATTTTCAATTAGCATCAATTCAGTTAAATACGAATGATATTTAAAATATGTTGGACTGTTGATAATGAAGTGGCGATGGCTAACTATGACTCAGAGTTCGAATGCTTTAAGGTTTCGAAATTACACAGTTTGTTTGACTTGGCATTTCAACGTTTCAGTCAGTAAGTTGATTGCTAATGGCATTTGGGATCAACGTCCAAAAAATCTTTTCCACTTAGATTATTTTACGGAATTAATTTTGATTTTGATCACGTTGTTTTCATTTTTACAAAACATTTATATATACTGCAGCTAAAATTAACTTTTGGTATGGCACTGGCGTTTACTTTAACTGAATTGACTGTTTTTTTGTTTTAAAACATTCCTTGTAAATAAATTCGATTTTAAATGATTTAAACTTCATAACTTAACTTGAACCGGGCTTTATTCACCGGGCATATAAAATTGTTAAGTAATAGGAGTTTATTGAGTAAGTGTTTAATAAAATATTTTATATATATAGTTTTAGCGAGCACTGCAAACGTGCGAGAGAAATAATTTAAACACGAAACCATTAAAACGAATAGAAGAAACAAAATTAATATATTAATAATTTTGTATCCTAAAACATAATACATTTTATTAAAAAATTCGTACAATTAATTCCATATGAACGAATAAACTTTATTCAACTTAAGTACATATTTGCTATAGCAAAACACATAAGAAACAATCTCACAAAAAATTATTGTTTTTAATATTGGAAATTCAATTAAAATAAATTCATAGTAACCATTTAAAATTTTATTCGAGAAAAGAACATGCTCATAAGTATAAATTTAATGTTTTTTATATAATATTAAATGAGAATGAAAATGTTTTGTCGATTTCTTAAAAATACAATCAAAATGTTTATAAAATATATCTTTAATAAATCATGTCAAAATTCAATACAATTAAATAATTTCTTAAAAATATTGGTTCAACAAAATAAAAAACATTTATTTATTTTATATTGTTATGCATTATGGTAGTAAGAAAACAAAAAACAATTTTAAATATTGTCGGACTGATAAAAGTTACTTTACGTTACATGGCAGAAGATCAAGTGGTTCATAGTTAAAGCTGTAGTTTTAGTCAAATCACTACAAATTTCTAAATGGTCCTTCGAGCCGTATATGCGGAAAATGAGCTTGTAGTATGAGAATGTATATGCCGAGAACGAGCGCAATATTTAATGTATTATCACAAAAAATTTAAGTATCATTTTTATTAATGTATTATTATTATAATCGTATAAGATATGGTTAAAAATACTTTCCTTTCAAATAAACGATAAGCTAAAAAGAAATTTTTTTGAAAATCCAGTGTCCATGAAAAAGACAATTTCATTTCCTAAATAAATAATAGAAGAAGAATTAAAAGGTTTAAATTCTATAAGAAATAAAATTGAAGCTCGCCATCTGTGAATCTCGCCAACTGTTATTAAAGGAGACCCAGAGTAAGGCTTTAAAACAATTGAAAATCTGTTTAATATTTATTTTGTTCGAGAGTAGTCTTTATTGAGACCTAAAATAAAAATATATACACCAACAAATCACAAATTAGATAATTGTTGTAAACATCTGAGAAAAAAATGAAGCTCGAGGAGCTTGAAATTTTAAAAAGACATTTCTAAATAAAATCCGAAGCCACAAAATCTAACCTAACTAATCACACAGAACCTCATGATATAGAAACAATATTGTTATGAGCTTTAAGCAACAATAAACTATTTTCAAGTTGCTAATTTGGCTCTAGATTTTTTCAATCGTATCTTTAACAATTTTTTTTTGGCTATTGATATGCCATTTACTTCAAATAGTTTCACAGATTCCAATCCTACTAATGAGCCACCGCTCGGCATTATTTCTTAGAAAATTTATAGAGAACACAAATTCTTTAAGGTTAAGGATAAAAATGGAATATGTCGTGTTGAGCTTCATTAAAAGCTGAGGTTCAACCGCCGTCTGTATCCGAGCATTAGGATAGTATTTCTAGAGAAGAACTAGTCTAGAAAGTTTGTATTTATCAAAGTTAGATACTGGAATCAATCAAATCCAAATTCTTTATTCATCCAAACTAACATCAGATCTTTCAGCATCGAACATTAATATGAAAAATAAAAAAATTCATTAAGGACCCACAACTTGATGATCCAAATTTCAAGTCAAAACGACTCTTTAAAGTAAACTGGCATTTTAATCGTCTCTGACCAGTTTTTTAATGTTCTTTGTGATAGTCAGATCATAGGATTGCTAATAACACAATTGTCCAGTAAACTTTTATTTCGCAATTTATTTTTTCTGGGAATCTTGAGAAAAAATCTAACCAAGCAACATGTGGAAAACGCATGATAGATACAAGCAAAGCTCGGCTATTTAGAAAATGTTTGTAGGGGGTAGAGAGACTACATACTAAAAATATTTTTGTTACAATAACACAAAAACTGTGCATTGAAAAATTCTAAAAAAATTGTAGTGTTTCTTAAATTTAGTGCTCCTTTATATGACACCCTACTCATTTGGGTTCAAATCTCTCCCCACACCCATCCCCTAAACACACAGAAATATAATTATTTGAGACTTCGCTTTGATTTTCATTCAAAATTTACCAATCTTTCTGTGAATTTTTACAAATTTTTCTGTCAATTAGTGTCGAAACGTAGGGGAAGGGACGTTCTGAATTCTGCGCTTTTTTGGCAATAACTCAAAAAGTGTGCACCGCAAAATTCTAAAAAGCATTGTGTCAAAAGTGTCATAGTGTCAAAAAATATTGTTTTTTACGCTCTCCACCCCCGTCCCCTAAGCACCCAGATATATAACTATTTGAGACTTCGCTATAATTTTCATACAAAATTTACCAAATTTCCTAACTCTGTGAATTTTTCTGTCAATCAGTGTCGAAACGTAGGGGGGGAAACGGTCTGAATTTTGCACTTTTTTGACAATAACTCAAAACCTGTGCACCGCAAAATTCTAAAACACATTGCAATAATTTTTAAATTAGGTGCTCTTTGACGAATGACGAATGACACCCCACTCGCTAGGGTCAAAAAATGTTTTTTTACCCTCTCCACCCCAGTCCCCTAAACACCCAGAAATATAATTACTTGAAACTTCGCTATAATTTTCATACAAAATTTACCAAATTTCCTAACTCTGTGAATTTTTAAAAACTTTTCTGTCAATCAGTGTCAAAACGTAGGGGAACGGTCTGGCTTTTGCGCTTTTTTGACAATAACTCAAAAACTGTGCACCGCAAAATATGTTAAAAATGTCAGGGTCACTATTAATCCGCAATTAGAAATAAACCGATATCCCACTTTGAGACATATAAAATTGTTCTATAAGTTGCAAGCAGGTCGAAAATTCTCCGAAATGGAATTTCCTGATGCGCGTTATAAGCTGAATTTTATTGCAAGCCAAAACAAATGTTAGTTTAACATTTCGTTTAAATTTTTTGAGCATCAGAGCCTCTCGTTTGGAGTTGCAAGCACCTCTGCTATTTATGAACGGTTTTGGAGCAAATAATAGGCCCAAAGTGCAATTTTGTTCGGATTATTTGAATGACCTGATTGTAAATCGGCGAAATTAAGCTGAATGTGGTAGCTGACTTCGTTTTAATAAAAGCAAATGTACATTTGCAGCTACAGAAATTGAAAATGTGGGTCAAATTATTTATACAAATAGTATTTTACTCTCTTGTTCATCATTGTGGCTTACAATATTCGCAGCGTTGACCAAATATAAATGAAATTAAATCGTTTATTGGTAAAATAAATTTATTGAAAATTTTTTTGCGACTGCATTTTGTCGTTTGTTTAAATCGATTTAGTTGAGCGTGTAAATTGGTCTTTACCTTCATGGTAAAAAGTAACGAAAACAAAAAATCATCGTATAAAAAATCATCGTATAAAAGTAAAAATTAAATTAATGACCAGATTTAATCTGGTTTTCAAGATAAAAACTTCGTTAGCAAACTATTTGGTTATTGTTCTGTGAAAGATTAAAACTTAAAATTAGTATAATAATTTTGGCTATTAGCAGGCATTATACTTTCAAGAAATGGTAGATGTAAGGTTGAATCGTTGCACAAAAATTCCACTTGGATTCTGACAATCAATAGGTAGCAACGATATACCATATATCCGCTGTATTACAGAATTAATGTAACTTTCTATATAATGCAATCCGCCAATATAATGCCATCAACACAGTATAATGCCATCAACAATTTTGTGACCAAAACCAAGAAAATGTAGTCGACTAAGTATCATGTTTTTATTTTTCACTCAGTAACATAGCCCTCGGTTATTGTGTTATTACTTAAATCATTGATTATCCAACTAATATTTTCATATATTTTCCCTTTATCGAATAAGTTTCCCTTTCCTTTTCTTTTCTAACTCCAATTCCAAAAATTATACTTTAAATTGGAATTTCACTAGAAAACCACCGTATATATCTTTCCAGTTGGAATCACAAAAAATCCAATCAATTTTTTTTCTTTAAACCAACACCGAATAAAAGATCATCCATTACACGTGTCATAAACATATTCTTCTTTTTATTTTTATATCAATTATTTATTTTTCCTTTTCTTTATATAGGCAAACAATTATTTCACGATATAAAACAAACACAACAGATAATAAGTTTTTTTGTTCTAATATTTTTTTTTTCTTTTTAATCCACAATCAATTTATTCTAATTTATATTTAAAAAAATCTTTATAAGGACATAACTTTCAGAAATGGATTCTATACAACCGATAAAAGCCCGATTTAACAATATGAATTTAATTAATTTCTTTCGAAATATCATCTATCAATTACTATTTACAAAAACAATATCTTTTGATTCAATTTTAAATTACAACTCAAATAATTTGAAAAATATTTTTCTTTATGTAATTTCTAAAATTACAAAAAACAGAGAAGGAAGAGCTGATTTGCATATCATGTTAATTCGTCGCACATATTGTTTGTCATCAACACATTTATAATTTAAAATGAAACCAGTTAATAACAGATTGGCTCATTTTTTCCATCACATTTTTCCTGTTCTTCCATCGATTTATAAAACATAAACAAAATAAGACCCACCTGTTCATTAGTAAATCAATCGGCGAAAAAAAAACAACTCACACATCGAAACGTTTCAATAGAGAAATTTTAAAATGAGAAAACATACTTTTAGTATGTTTCATCACAACAAAAATGAAACGAAAAGAGTTTGTAAAGAGACTGCAAGCTTAACAAAAACAGTTACAACCTTGATGACTCTACAGTAAGCCTAAAATTAAGTACGCTTTCCAATCATAATAAAAAGTGTTAATGAAAAGTGAAAGGAAGTCGTATCACTAATGAAAAATAGAATTGGGTGATGGCTGATTACTAATATAGTCTTTATTGTTGGCGCAGCCGTAGCTGTTTGAACTACAAAGAGCTAAATTCGCAATCAACCACCTTTATTCCAAACTCAAGGGTTCTTATTAGATGGTAGGTTTTTGTTCATACGATTCATGTTAGACATCGCGTAATTTGGCAGGCATAACAGCGATCCGCAGGCCAATTTTGATATTTTTTTATTTATAAATTTTTATTGTGCTTTTTTATATGTATATTTTTTTTCCTGATTTTTTTAATTTTTGTTGGTGATATTTTGTTGTATTCAGCACTGTACGATAGTATTTCTCTTGACTTTTGATAGTTTTCTTTCACGTTTTTGCATGGGACCGTTTTTGATTGTTTTCAATTTAATTCAAATAAGTCAATTTATTCTTCCTACGCCTTTTCCTGCTCTTCCATAGTAAGACCAATACATGTATTAAAGTAATAATATTTTATTTTGTTTTAATATTACACGATAGTTATCTGTTAGTTATATTTACCAACCCTTGCTTAAAAAATTCCTTCAACTACGAATAAAAAATAGAACCGATAAATAAATAAAATTATTGTTCGATTAAGAAAAACTTAAGTAATTTTCTTGGTTGCTTTATTATTTTTTTTTCATTAAGTTTTACGTCTCATGTTATTTTATTTAACTATGGGTTGATAATTGCCTTCATTAAAGTAAATTGATATAGTTTGAATAACAATTTGATGAATAATTTGTAGGATTAGAAAGTAATTTGAAATTGTTTGAATATCCTTTGAACATTTTGTGAAATCGTTTGTTTATAAAAGGGAAGTTTGGGTAAGTTTAACACCCTTAACAAAGACAAATTCTTTTCAGATAAACAACGCTTTGTAAAAATCTTTGACTAACTATTTCTATACTTAGCTGAAGTACTGTAAGAAGAAGTAAAGAGACCCATTTTAAATACTCCAATATTCATTGCTAGATATATATAAATTTTCCTAAATGTGGGTCAATTTTTTTTTGTTGAATTCCAGATTATTTCAGTTTCTCTTTAAAATAATAATAACATATTTCACATGCACGTCCATTTAAAATTTGATCAAACGAAAATAAAAAAAAAAATTAATCCCATTAATGGCATATCTGACTCAATATTAATACGCCTGCCTTAACACTCAAAAATATAGGAAAATATATTAAAATCCATTATACAATCTTATTCATATATTTTAGCTCTTTTGTATTTACAAACATAAACAAAATTTTATATATGAGCTTTTTCAGTTATTTGCATCAATAAGTTTAAAAAAATTAAATTCGTAATAATTTGAAATATAACTATGGAATATTAATTTATTTAATGAAATATTTCAAAAGATTTTATTTTTCTGTGTACTCAAAGCGTGATATAAATTTATGAATTTTTTTTTATATAATCTGTATAGCTACTGAACTATAATAGTTAAATTATGATATTTCAGAATTCACTCTGTCAAAGTCGAAATCTAAGATTAATTAACGTTTTTGTTGGATTTCAATGTAACAAAGTCCTATTTTCCTGAAAACGATACAGAAAACCTTCATAATCCAAAAAGCTCGATTATCCTTTTTACTGTCTCAAAAAAAATCGTATCTAAATTAATTAATCAAGAAAAACTAAAACTTTTTTCCCATAACCTTTCTATTTAATCTGCGATATTGCACAGCACCTTCTTCATCTTTTTCTATCTGAAGGTAATTTTTTCTGTGTTGTACTATAAAAATTTTTATATAAAAATCGCCAAAAGGAAATTAATAATCGACCGATAAAACGGAAATTAAAATAAAAACAAAAATATATTTAATAAAATCGAATTTTTTTTTAAAATTGAATCGAAAAAAAAAATTTATTACAATTCACCGAAAAATAACAACAAAAATTGAAATCGAAATTAAATTGAATTCAATTGAAATTTTTTTAAGCTTCTTTTCTTGTTTGGCTGATGCAAGAGTTGGATGGTTTTCGCACAAAAGTGTTTTTTTTAAAATAAAATTTTAATCTCTGATATAGGAAAACCGAAAAATAAAAGAGCAATATCGAACATTTTTTAATTTTATTTGTATATGGCTGAGGAAGAGTGGATTAGTCGTTCTCGTGCTGGTGTTTTTAAGAAATTTTTAGTATAATTTGTTTTAGATTAAACCAATTGTTTGCATCCAAAGTTTGTTTGTTTTCGTTGAACAAAATATTTACTTATGGAAACCGGGGAGAAACCTTGGAGTCCAAGATTTTTCAATTCAAATTCATATGAGAACAAATGTTTACACTTAAACTATGTAAAAGTTTTAAGTGTTAAGAGTAATTTCAATCTTTAGATTAGAGTTTAAAAATAAAGTCGCTTATTGGGTGCCAGACTTTAATTTTTTTCAATGATTTTTTTCCATATGACTATGGTAAAACTAATTATGTTGTGCTGGCTATCTGATATTCTGTTGCCAGACGTACTTAATAAATAGAATGAGCACCCAGGCACCAGACCATTACCTTTCAGGGTGATGGAACCAATTTCAGAGATTTTGTAAGGCCTGGTGAAAAGAATCAGTTCTGTTTGGTAGGGCTATTTCCCAACTAACATTTCTTGACCAAAGTCGATGTTATTGCAAGATTATTTTTTTTTGATAAGGAGAATTTATTAACGAAGACGTAAGCCATTGTTAAAAGATTTTATCTACAACCATGTAACGTAGTTTTGTAATGAACACTGGACCTTCTGGCTACTAGTAATGTTACTTACAGGAAGCAATCGGAGAACTTCGTGCCTAGCGAGGTTTTGTTCGAGCGAGCTTTAGCCATGTAGACGTTATTTTCCTCTAGTTTAGAACAAAAAATCAGATATGCACGCAAATGAGACTGTGTAAACGAAAACAAAGAACAGTGACTCCTACAACTTCCTTGAATTCCTTGAATTGAGCACACACGAAACCAAATCACACAGTTTTTTATTTAATTTACCGTGCAATTATTATAAACTCACTATACTATATTAACTTTATAGTTTATTTTATCGAGACGATCATCAAAATTATATTAGAATCAAGAAAATCAATCCACAAAAACAACGAGCGACTAATTATATTTAAAATTTTCAACCAATTTATAGTTTTTAGCATTTTCACTGAACTTAACAATTGATTTTATTCCGAAGGACTGAGTTTTAAATATCAAATGTCCATGATCTATTACAAAAAAATTATGAATCAACAACATATCAAAATGAGATGAGCAATCGATGAAACCAAAATCATTGCAAACAGGGTTGGGATAGATATGAATAAATAGACGATAAGTTGTAGTGATTGCGTTGATTTATGCAAACGAAAGTTGGCCAGACAAATGAAGTTTTAGGGGGAAAAACAGCTTAAGAATGCCAAAATTTACAGAAGTAGAAACAAGAGCAACTGATAGAGATTTTTACTGTTATTGCTAGCGGTATGTGTTGTCACCCATACACTTACACGCCAATAACAGGAGCTGAACTACACGGGGTTGTGTTTGTCCAATTTTGGTACTTGTGTCCAATTTTAGGTTGCCAGGAATGTCACTATAACCTGAGACTCACTGCAGTGTGATGTTGTTGAGTTGCGCTATCCTACAAAGATTTTTTCTATATTCATTAAATTGTTTGGAAGTAGTCTCCAGGATAACCAGTGCCCTAATAGATATTTACATATTAAAACAGTTTTGTCTCTGAAGCTGCAAGCAATTTATTACTTTAATGCATTTGTTGGTAGCATACACCTCTGCTTGAAGAGCTCTACAAAGCCGCCAAAGAGAAAATTTCTTGCTATCTATGACATTATTTGATTCTAAGTACAAGCTAACTCCTGCATTTCAAGAGTGACTTATTTGTTTAGATGACTTAGATCTCGCTGCTGGACCAGTCGGACCTCTCTAGAAGAGATGAACAATTGAGCATGTTTCCTAAAGTTATAAACGTTTGTCATAAATTCACTATGTTTTTCCATTTCCGAAAAATCAGTCCTTAGTCTTTCAAATATGTGACCATGACCGTATTTTCCCCTCTGTGTGACCTTGCTCATTCCACAAATTTTCTGTAGATAGTCCTTTTAGTCATGTTCTCATCATGTAAAAAAATAAGACCAAACATGACACTCAACGACAGTGTTTGTGTAATACGCAATGAGCTAGTAATACCTTCACATTTTATTCTCTACATTATATTTAACTAAGAACGGATGTACTATTTCTCAGTCTTTGACCACCAAACAACACATGCAAAAACAAGTTTTTTAGGAATAAGACCCAAACAGCGTGCAAAGGATCGACGGCATTGCCAAAAAGAGACAAGAGTCTTTAAATTTTTTTTGTGAAAATGAGAGTTTCAATTTAGTCTTTTATCGAGAATAATGCCTTAAAACATAACATCCGCTGAATAGATTATTACAACATACTGAAAAGATACAAACTTTGTGTTGCAGGAACTCTTCTCTTATTGGCAAATAAGACACATGTAATTTGGAAGGAGAAACCGATAATTCTTGCTCACCAAATCTCCATTCAACCAACCTCATTGAATTTTGCATCAGATCTACTATAGTACGAAGGTCTTCCCAGTCACCAGGATGACAATATAATCAATGCAAACACCTCCTTAGAGACAAACTCGTTTGACTGAAACTGAGACAGTTGTATGGCCATTTCATTCAAAGATCAAAACGACAGCGCCACAAAGACACAATTTAAATAGAGATCGTGCTACTAATTCCATGTAGTGATACCATAGGCCTTTTCCAGAGATTTTAATCACAACAGAGTTGAAACTTATTGGCCGGAATGACCTGGTTTTACCTGGTTTTGATATAACTACATCCCAATCTTACCGCCACGCTTCTGGGACGTAGCCAAGTGCTAGACATGCCTTATATATATATATATTCAGCAATGATTTAATGAGGCCGTACACACTATTCTGCAGCATGCATGGATAGATTCCATTAGGACTTAGAGATTTACAGGAGTCGAAGGAATCTATGGCTCGTCTTAGAAATTTCATGTTCACCTCATTCCCAGCCAGTATTCATTTATTTTTATTTAGGATGTACAGTAAGTTGTAAATTCACCTCAGCCAATTTGTACAAATCAGATGCATAAACCTCCTAAATGGCATAAGCAGTAAGCGGGGTTAGTATTTGGGTTATTGGAGAGTGCTTTTTGAAGTCTTGCAGCCCCAAAATAACTTTTAATTGATTCACAAAACCTCTTTCAAGTGCTCTTTCTCTCTTTCTCTAACACTTCGGATATTGAATCTATATATTATCTGAAACTATCACCATTAACAATTCAGCCGTCGGCATTCTCTGTTTGCTTAGCATATTTTAAAAGTCTTCTAACTGTAGATCTCAGGTTTTACATTTTTCTGTTCCATTAGGGTGAATTGCCTTTAGGATGGAATGCTCTAAGTTGACAAGATTCTTCAAAAACATTGACCATATACTCTTGAATCCGATTCATAACGTTTCCAATCTTTTGTATGCAATTGATCGACGGATCAAAGTCCAGAAACATTTGGCTAAAAAAGTGATTTGTAGACATCCCAATTTCAAATCCTTTTCGTTAAAGTTAGGCTAGTAAGAGTGTTGTCAGTTATTCGTCTTTAATTGCATTTGAAAAAGAGGGAACATTTTCCTTATTTAGATTCTCTAGATTTGTACTATGAACAAAATAAACTACGTCTTTTCCTCGTCTGTTGTTATCTGAACTGCACCTTATTCCATGATGCGCATTTGCATTGCACTTCAGGATTAAGGGCAGGTTCTTGTTGTTGCCGAATTTCATCACTTTAACAAGATTTTGAATTGAAATGGCATCATCATACGGTAGATACAAAGAATATTTCAGTGCCAACACCCTCGATTTTGCCGTAACTTTAACAACAATATTGGGATATACGGATAGGTATAACACATAAGAATTAGCTGCTTTTAATTATTAAAACTGCTGGATTGCTCAGAGAACATGTGTTACTAGATTCCTCTGACATTGCAACTGATAAAAAACTGACATTTACCGTAGTAGCTGCTACATTTTTGATGCTCTGACGAATGATCGTTAGGAGGCAATCTGGAACAGAAGAGTTGTTTGTGATATTCTAAGAACTCTGTATTGTATTGGGGATATGATTTTTTGGAAACAGACGTACCAAAACGAGGAACACACGCACCCAGACTTCATTCACCAAGGGTTAATGCCCATTTTGTAGAGCAGTAGTGGTCATTGGTCCTTCCATACGTTCCTAAGTTGGGTGATGCTTAAGGATTAAATAGAAATTGGCTGCCAATGCAATTATCTTTTTCTGGCATTTTTTAATCAACCATGTAGATATTCTCGTCCTTATTTCACACTAAACGTCTTGGATGGATGGATGAACCGTTTGTCTGCATTTGTTTAGGGTAACTTTTAAGCTAACATATTGCGTTTTTGATTCTAATTTTTGACTCCCAATATACTTTAATTTTCACAAAATTTTCCTGTTTTTATCATATTAATCGGATACACATTTTGCGACAGAGTTATTTTACCGGGCTGTAATCTAGGAGAACCTAGGAATAGTAGGTGTTGCACCATGCTCCAGCTCAGTCAGATAAGGTATAGAGAGGGAAGAAAAATGATTTAAAGAAGCAAGGGAATTTTGGAGTGTTTGGTGGGTGTCGAACCCTTTGATGGATATTTGTCCAGAATTATCCGCAATGTACTACCTACTTCCCGCTCAGGTAGAAAACATTCGAGCCAACAGGATGAATATTTTAAAGTTTAAAATATTTTGAACAAGCTACATTCACTCTACAATGGTGCCCGTCCCAAACAGCTTAAACATCTTATAGTACGACAGTTTGATTAATGATAGCGTTGTTTAAGGGTGGGTAGCGTAAAACTCCTAAAAACTAAACTCCTTCGACGAACACAAATTGATTGTTGTTGTGACACTTTTTTACCATTTTTCTCGATAACGATTTTGCAACTTGACCAAATTGTCTATTCCAGTTTCATTTATTGAATTCGATTATATTGCACGTTAAGAAGTTGTGTGTGATTTTATGATACTTTTGGTTCCTGTACCGTAGTTGACCAATTTTGGCATGGACCATTACCTTTTGAATTTTTATAAGCTTCTATAATTAATTTGAAATTGCATAATAATAATTTATTAACCATTAAAAGTAAAGCTTAATTTTAATAATAAAATTAAATTAGTTAATTTTTGAATAATTTAGTGTCCCTATAGTGACAATTTTACTTTTGGAATACATATTTCGGATTACTCTTTCTATACTAATTTTTTACCAATAACTTAAATTATTTGTATTTATTTAATACTAGTTAGTTATTTATTGCTAGTTTATATTAAAACTAGTATATTTTGTTTGTTTTTTTGTTGAGTTTTTCACTTAATATTTTTTCATTATTTTTATGTTTATTGGTGTACAGTTCTTCAGTTTTATCTGAGTCACGCCTCTTTTTAGATTTATTAATTTTTTCTTATTTGTTGTAATTGGCACAATTTTATATGCAATGAAATATCAAAATTTTGTCAATGTGTTTTATGTTTCACTAAAATTAAAATAGAAAATATAATAAATCCCAGGCAAACCACGGATATTGAGTTAAGTGTTTATAAAAAACATGTCACTAAATACAATCAACAGCCAAAGTACCTGGGCATTACTCTCGATAGAATTCTTTCTTTTAAACTCCACCTAGAAAATACGTCAAAAAAACTTAAAACGAGAAACAATGTATTGCACAAACTGGCAGGCTCGACATGGGGTGCTACTCCAGCTACCCTCCGCACAACTGTTCTAAGTCTGGTTTAATCAGTGGCTGAGTATGGCGCACCAGTCTGGTTGAATAGCACACATACTCAAAAAGTTGACTGCCAGCTGCATGCCACGATGCATACTATAAGAGGTACTATCAGGTTTACTCCTTTACCTTGGCTCCCTGTATTAAGCAATATCACTCCACCTGCACTCAGACGCTTACATGCGCTTATGCGTGAACATAAAAAGGTAACCAACAACATCACGTTACCCTTACATGAATATTACGGTGACCATACTCGTTGTCAAGAAAGCCTCCACATAAAACTACCAGCAACCTGTTGGCAACTAATTTTAATATCTTGGATGCCTGGGACACCCCCTGGCGTCATTACAACACACCTAGGCCTTTTTATTACTAACCCGACTTCTACTCAACCTGGTTTCGATTTGCCACGTCATACCTGGACTACACTAAACCGAATAAGAACGAATCATGGACGTTGTGCTGATTCTTTCTACAAGTGGGGCATTTCAAAGTCCTCCCAATGTGACTGTGGAGCTCCACAACAAACCATAAAACACATTGCAACTGTGTGTCCAATTCGACGATATAATGGCAACATCGCAGACATCAATTTGGCAACGCCCGATGTAGTAACATGGATAGACTCACTCGATGTAAACATCTAATGTTCAAATGTACTGCCCAAAGTTCAAATAGTTTTACTTTTTAACTAAAGACGCGCAATCAAATTGATTGTTAGCTCATTTAATGTGTATTCATGTTTTGTTTTAGGTAGATTTTATAGAAAAATCTACCTTTCTTAAGTTTTATTTGTTAATGTGTCATAAAAACCATACGCTAAATAAAAATAAAAAACATGTGTTGATTTCTGGAAATTTTATATCGGCCAAATAATTTTATATCAGCCTTTGAACATATAAATGACATTTTCAGAAGATTTGATCCTTAATGTTACAAAATATTTATATGTATCGCATTTTAGTGCTAAATTAATTAATTAGTTTTTGCAGTTTTTGCATTTTGCATTGAACATCGAAAATATTTTTATAAAATAATATTGAAGTTAAACTATTGAAGTGAAGATAAACTCATAAGGTCAAGATTTATTCCTTTTATTAAACATTAAATTGGTGACCTCAACGTCGGAAGCTGGCTCGCAACATAATGTCTTATATAACATATGTCATATATAATAAATAAACTCATCAACTAAGGTAGATACCTCCAAGGATTTCTGGGAGTGAAAAGTCTAGCATCTTCAGTTTTTCAATTACTAATCAGTTATGTCTAAAAAGCTTATTTGAATAGTATTCAAACTTTCAATTGGTGTTGAACCTTTAATCCTTTTAATAATAAACACAAACAAATAATATATTGACCGTTGACACCATCACGTTCAACTTTAAAATAGAAAAAAAATTCCATATTTTTCTATTTCCATTTTCTAAACATAAAAACTAAATCTGAGATGAAAATTTATGGAAAATTTAATGAAAACCACTATTTGACTTTTATATTTTTAATCGTGTGCCTGTCAAATGTGCTTTGTAACAAATGGGGATGTGTTTATTTTATCCACACACAAAAATTCAAAACAAAAATGATTTGGTTGCATGTAGTTATAGAGAGGAAATTAAAAATGGTATTTCAGGATGATAATCCTTGTCAGTCTGTTTAATTTATAACGAAAATCTAAAATCTACAAAAAGGCAAAGCAAAGAAATAAAAACGAAATTCAATTTGATGGAGAGATTGATGAGTTAAATGTTTAAATTCATTTTCAAATTTTTATTTTGTATATGTAAGGATGATGTGAATGAAAATGTTTTTTTCACATCTTTATGGAAAATTGAATTTTTTTGAAAAGAATTTTATACACAATTTCATAATAAATAAACGAATTTTAAAATCAGTTTCTTCCATTAAGACTTTTATCGACATTTCATTCTCAATTTCTATTGGTTTGTGGTTGATCGTTCAACGTTTTTCATTTTTTTTTTTGTAATGCAACAATGTTCTTCGTGATTTATATATTTGTTTTTGAAATTTCAATTTTCAATGTGGTTGTTTATTCTTGTACAACTTTTATGTCTGAGTTTGATTAGATTGAATTGTAAATTTTATTTCTGTTGTTTTTTTTTATATCAAAATTGAAAAATTTCCAAAAAAGATGAAAAATGGGTCGTTAATCAGGTTGTTGATAAATATATATGTTGATTTGGTGTTGATGAGTGCGTTCCATAAATTCTAGGTTGTAACGTACCCACAAATGTTTGAAGTGTGTTCTCAACGTGGAATATGCCTATGATTCTTAATTTAATATGCTAACAAAAAGTCAACTTTGGTGCGTGTTCGTACTGTTCTGAGTCTCATTCTGAGCTTTGTAACCACGTCTGAACAAATGCCAACCCTACGCGAAAGAAAATGGGTAAAGGCAATGATATCTATGTCCACTAGGTCTCCACCACGTCCCCCAACGACTTAAACAGCCTTTTGACGAAACAGTGTAAGCTTAAAAAATGTCTGATAATTAAAACAATTTCTTAAACCAAAATCATTTATGTCTAAAATCACTGATTACTTTAATTACAACAACAATAATAAACAAAAAACATTATGAAAAAATATAAAAGAAGATAATCTGTAATTTCGTTCTAGAGTAACATAACATTGTCCTAAAACACTTACGATCAGCAATAGAAATCGCATAAAGTTTTATTATTTTTACACTTCTGTTGGTTCGAGTTGCTGCTTGTTATATTTCGTTTTATTATTTACTTTTTTCTTCTCATTTATATTTCCTAAATGAAAAACTCATTTACTACAAAAAAAATATCTGTATGAAAATGCAAAATAAAAGAATAAAATGGGGAAAATAATATAACATAAAAAAAAATATAACTAAAGCAAAAATCCTTAAAGTTATTATTTGACTTTCCGATTATGGAAAATAAAAATAAAAAAAAATTTATTTCAATACAATAAACATATTCCCTCGGGATAATCTTTAAATATTAAAAATGAAATAAAAACAAGAAGAATTTGAGATGTTACGATAGAGATTTCTGGAATTATGTAAACACAAATCTTTTATGTGTAGAAAAAAAATCGAACGTTTTTTATATAAATGTTATCAAAAGAAAATTAAGTTTGTTGTTGCTATTCTTGATTTGATTGATAAGGTGTTCGACTGTGTGGGTTATTGTTGTTATTAAAAAATTCTGTCTATCTTTAGTAACTTTTTGAATATCGAACGCGTTTTTTGTTTGAGAATGAAAAGAAATTGTTCTAGGATAGATGAAACATTTTTATATATTATGAAGTGGGGATAAATCAAAACTGATTGATTTTCGATATAATTCGATTCCAAAATTTTTAATTTTCTGATTTTCTAATTTTAAATTAATTAATTTTCTAATTTTCTTATTTCCTATTTCTCTATTTTGCAATTTTTCAAATTTTCAATTTCGTAATATGTAATATGTAATTTCCTGAATAATTTCTAATTTTCTTACTTTGTGCTTTTCTAGTGTTCTAATTTTCTATAATTTTCTAATTTTTAATTCTTTAATTTACTGATTTCTTCATTTTCTAATTTTATCATTGTCAAATTTTTTGATTTCCTAATTTTCTAATTTTATAAATGTCTAAATGTCAAATTTCCTAATTTTCTAGTTTTCCAATTTTTCAATTTTTCTGATTTCTAATTTTGTTACTTGCTAATTTTCTAATATCTTATAATCTTTTTTCTAGTTTTCTAAATTCCAAATTTTTAAGTTTCCTGATTTTCTTTTTTCTAATCCAATTTTCTAATTTAACTTGCTTATTGTGTAATTTTCTAATATTCGAATTTTCTAGTTTTCTAATTTTATAACTTTCTAATTTTCTAATTTTTTAATTTCTTAATTTTCTAATATTCTAATTGTCTAATTTTCCAATTGTCTAATACTCTAAAATTCTTTTTTTTTAAATTTTCTAGTTTTCGAATATCCTAGTTTTCTAATTTTCTAACGTTCTATTTGTCTATTTTTCAAATTTTCGGATTTTCTAGCATTTTAAATTTCTAATTTTCTAATTTTTTAATTTTCTAAATGCCTAAATGTCAAATTTCCTAATATCCAATTTTTCAATTTTTCTGATTTCTAATATTGTTACTTGCCAATTTTGTAATTTCTAATATGATTTATTAATTTTGTAATTTTTTAATTTCATAATTTTCTAATTTTCTAAATTCCAAATTTTTAGTTTTCTAATTTTTTAATTTTCTAATTATTTAATTTTCTATCTTGCTAATTTTCCAATTCTTGAATTTTCAAATATTCAAGTTTTCTAATTTTCTAGCTTTCTAATTTTCTAATTTTTTGATTTCTTAATTTTCTAATATTCTAATTTTCTTTTCATATTCAAGTTTTCTAAATTTCTAATTTTCTAATATACAAATATGCTAAATTTCTAATTTGCTTATTGGCTAATATTCTAATTTTCCAATTTTCTAATTTTTTAATTTTCCAATTTTTTAATCTTCTTGTTTTCTAATTTCCTAATGTTCTAATTTTCTAATTTTTTAATTTTATAATATTCTAATTTTTCCAATTTTCTAAATTGTCTAATTTTGTAATTTTAAAATTTTCTAGTTTTCTAATTTTCTATTTTTCTAATTTTCCCATTTTTGAATTTTCAACTTTTTTGTTTTCTAATTTTATACTCTACTAATTTTCAAATTTAACTAATTTTCTACTCTACTAATTTTCTAATTTTCTAGTTTTCTAATTTTCTAATTGTCTAGTTTTCTTCTCTTCGAATGTTCTAATTTTCTAATAATCTAATTTTCTAGTTTGCTATTTTCTAATATTCTAATTTTCCAATTTCTTATTTTTTCAATTTTTTAATATTCTAATTTTCTATTTTTCTAATTTTCAAATTTTCTATTCTTCTAATTTTCTAATTTTCTAGTTTTCTAATTTTCTACTTTTCTAATTGTCTAATTTTAAAATTTTCTAATTTTCTAATTTTCTAATTTTCTAATTTTCTAATTTTCTAATTTTCTAGTTTTCTAATTTTCTAATTTTCTAATTTTCTAATTTGCTAATTTTCTAATTTTCTAATTTTCCAATTTTCTAATTTTCTATTTTTCTAATATTCTAATATTCCAATTTTCTAATTTTCAAATTTTGAAATTTTGAAATTTTCTAATTTGCCAATTTTTTAATTTTCAACTTTTCTAATTTACTAATTTTCTAATTTTCTAGTTTTTAAATTTTCCCATTTTCCAATTTTCTAATTTTCTAATTTTCTAATTTTCTAATTTTCTAGTTTTCTAGTTTTCTAATTATCTATTTTCTGTTTTCTACACTGCTAGTTTTTTATATTCTAGTTATTTAATTTTGGAATTATTGGCTTTCATAATTTTCTACTTATTAAATTTTTTAATTTTCCTATATTGTTATTTTCTAATTTTGTAATTTTATAATTTTTTAATTTTGTTTTCAAATTTTACGAAATTCTTCAAGTTCCTAAATTCCAAATATATTATCTTTTAGTTTTCTAATTTTCAAGTGTTTCAATTTTCTATTATTCTAATTTTCTAATTATCTTGTTTTTTGTTTTTCTGATTTGCTGATTTTCTTATATCTAAATATTCAATTTTTTTAAATTTTAGAATTTTCAAATTTTTTAATTTTCTATTATTTTAGTTTTCTAATTTTCCAATTTTAAATTTTCTAATTTACTTAGTTTCTAATTTGCTAATTTTCTAATTTTCTAATTTTCTAGTTTTCTAATTTCCTAGTTTTCTAATTTTCTAATTTTTTAATTTTCCAATTTTCTATTTTTCAAATTTTTTAATTTTCTAATTTTTGTAATTTTCTACTATTCTAATTTTGTAATTTTCTATTTATCTAATTTCTTAATTTTTTAAATTTCTATGTTTCAATTTTTCTAACTTCCTAACTTTTTAATTTGTTAGTTTTCTATTTTTCTAATTCGCTTAAAGCTAAGACTATTGATATTAGAAATTGAAAATGGAAAATTGGAAATTGGAAATAGAAAATGTTGATTTTGAAAGAGGAAAGCAGAAACTAAAAATTGGAAACTATAAATTTGAAATTGGTTATTAAAAATTTGGCATTTGGCATTGGATATCCAAATTGAAAATTGTAAACTAGATGTAGGAAAATGAAATCTTGAAAATAGGCATCAGTGAGTAGGAAATTTCAGCTGATTATAGAAGTTGGAGGTAGATAGTAGGAAGTTGGAAGTTGGGAGTTGAAAGTTGATAGTTGAAAGTTGAAAGTTGAAACTTAAAAGTTGGAAACTGTATGTTAAAATTGTGAAATGGAAGTTAGAAGCTGGAAGATGAAGTTGTAAGCTGGAATTTGTTGTAAGTTGGAAGTTGAAAGTTGAAAGTTGGAAACTGGAAGTTGAAATTGTGAACTGCAAGTTAGAAGATGGATGATGAAAGTTGTAAGTTGGAAACTGGAATTTGGAAGTTGGAATTCAGAATTAGTAAGTTGGAAGCTGGAGGTTGGAAGTTGAAAAATGGAAGTTTGTAGTTGAAAGGTAAATTTAGTAGTTTGAAGTTGGTAGTTGTACGCTGAGAGTCAGAAGTTAAAGTCTACGGAGCTTACGGAGTTTTCGTATTACCAATCCAATTGCTTGCGAAATTTTTGCAAAAAGTTATTTCGAATTATCACCGGCCCTAGAAAGTTACGACTGAAAATTATTCTTCTTAGTTAAAAAATTATTTTACATATACACGACTCCCTCCCAAACAGATAATAAATTGTTAAAATGTAATCAAAAGTATTTTAGAATTTAGTCGCCTTTCTAATTGTTGGTGGACAATGACTGGAATTTCTGAAACAAATAAAAATATGAGGTGGGCTAGAAAGTGAAGAAATTGTTTACGCTAAACTCAAAATCCCTGCTCACATTCGCTCTAACTAGTAAGTCTAATGCATACCGTATTTCCATCACCTCTTTGCTGATTCAAAGTCACTTGATCAATTTTATGCTTTTGCTTCTTCCAAACTTAATCTAATTTAATATATATCATATTGATAATTTTAATAATCAGCACGTTTTTACTGTTTTAACTCTACACTCTTCAACAAATAGGTTTTAGATAGTTTCTGTTATATCCGGCTACTTCTTATGTTTGACAAAAACTATTCATAAACCAAAAACAGAACAATATAATAAACAGTTGCAGCTCGTTAGTAACTTACTCTATATAATTCTATAAAAACATAGAAAATTATAAGAAAAACTTTCAAGTAATTTATAAAATTTTTCTAAAACAGGAAAAACACAAAAATAATAACAGGACTTTGTAACAGAGCAATAAATTTATGACATTTTTTTTTATTTTTATTTTCCCTTCTCCGACTTTAAAATTCTTTTTTTGGTTCGTTCTTTTCATGGAATTGTTTAAGAAATTCCTGCATTGTTATATTGTATACATTTGAATGTAAATTTCATATATTTTTTGGTGAGGATTTTAATGCCATAAAATAGTGTTTTATTGTTAAAAGTAAGTAACACAAAGACTATGAAAAAATAGTTGAAATTACAAAAAATAAATCTTTTCTAATTTAGATGTAATTTATGTTTGAAGATGTTGTCTTATAAGAAGTAATTTTGATTTAGTAAAAACATTTTATAGTTCCAGTTATAGTTATAGTTCTATAGTTATAGTTCCAGCTAGTTTTTGTAGGAAATTTATATTGAACAAACGGGTCGCTCTTGTACAATAAGGTATAATGCTTACATACAAATGAACAATATTTATTTAACGGAATTCGTCCACGCTAATACACTTGCCGACTAGAATAGTTGATTAATTAATATAAAAACAATTCCAACTTTCAATACCATCAACATCAAATTTCAACAAAACACATCCTGTTAAACTTCCTTCAAGTCTCATTACTCCCAATTTAATCCTTTTTCATGTAATTGCAATTATAAAACACGTTTAATTCTCTCTTCTTCTCTCGTATATAAACCATAAGCAGTCATCAAAATTCAAAACTACAAACTTAAATAGAAAATGGGAAAAACTATTACAAACAAAAATTGTAAACTAAAATCCCAAATATTTACGATTCATTCATTTTGTAATCTGTAAACTGTTTTGTTGGTAATTTTCCAAAAAAAAAAAAAATCAACAAAACGTTGTGTTGCTTTTAAAACAATTTTGTTGTTATTGTTTGTAATTTGTTCTATCTATATTGCATAAACATGAGATGGACACCAAACGAAGCAAATGACCAATTCAAAACTACCACCAACAACACTGTCATTAACATCATTATTATTATCGTTATTGTTATGACCAAATGTTAAATAACATTTTGTTTCTGTAGTCTGTTGCCCTGTGTGCTAGCTTTCGTTTTAAAATAGATTGAAAGAGAAAACATACGAGTATGATTCATAAGAATAACGTGTCACATTTTCTTTCGATTTCATTTTGTGTACAAGGTTTAATCTGTTTAGGTGTTATTAGTTTTTTGCGTTTTGCTCAAATAGTTATAATCTAAATATGATTGGAATTTATATTGAAATATTGTAATTGATATAAAATTTTTGTTTATGTATGTCTGGTAGACTTATGTTACAGTAGTTCTATGGTTACACATACAGTAGTTGTATGGTTTTCATTGCAACGGTTGTGACTAAAAATTTAAAATTAATTTATTAAAAATTTACCCCGATCATCTCAACTACCTATTTTTGCAATCAAGGGTAATGGAGAACTAGGCCCATTGGAAACACCAATGGATCAGGAGAGGCAGGCCGCGCACCTAGCGAGGTTAATAACTATGAACTAGCTTCAGCATGTGGGTTTGAGAAAGTGTACCTACCACCCCAGCACGGGGTGGTAGGTACACTTTCATGTACACATAAACGTATTTCGAATATCATGCATATCAGAAACAAAGAGAAAAGTGCAAAAAAGAAACTCTGGCGACCCTCAACGATGAAAAAGCCGTGACCGTCACGAACACCCCATTATGAAATGATACTTTTGTAAGGCATTAGGTAGGATTAAGGGCCAAACAAATACCAAAACATATATATAATAATATGATATAAGAAAGTGACTCACCCCATGATTTTGGCAGATCCAACTTCTCTCCACTTTCCTTACTTCTAGCCCATCATCATATGCATTTTAACAACCGAAGATAAGTTGTGTTGCTTACGCTAAACTCGTACTAGTGGTTGTGGAGGCAATTATTGCGTCAGCTGAAATAGCTATTATTGAGCCAAAATCATTAAATATCAGTGATCAATAATCCTGAATGGTTGTTCAATCGATGGAATTGTTGTGCCAAAAAAATATGTCAATGCGATTATTGAACCAAAATCATGAAATATTTAGTCAATAACAATCAGCAACAATCACGAATTGCCAAATATGGCAAGGCGATTGCTGAATATTTACTGGATTTACGTTTAATGAACTTCGTTCACAATTTTCACATCAAAAGCGAGATTTTTCCCTTTGTAATTCATCAGTTACACTCAGCCACGCAAATCACAACAAAAAAGAAACACGCCCAAAAAATCGGAACCACGAATGTTGAGGTTATGTATTTGGTTCATTCAATTTTTCTTTCTATTTTTAATCAAACAACTTAAATAATTATTTTTTTTGTTCTATATATCCTACAGACACCACATAAAACTAATTGATTAATCCACTAGATTTAAATTTAGGCTTATCTTACTGTAATCATCTCTTTCTGAGACGAATAATTTTAATGATTTTTCTTTACATAATTACATGGCATTTTGTATTTGTTTATTTAAACTATCACATTTTAATTAAATTTGATTTTATAATTTACACGACATTTTGTAAATTTTTATTCTACACTATCTCAATTGAACTAATTAACAAAGAATTCTTTTTTTGTTTTACTATTTCTCGTTTGAGATTCAAAATTTTTCTAATTACAAAAACACATAAATTAACATTAATTCTTTCTAAATATACTCACAACTCGTCCAAATGAACAATCCAAAAAGGATAACTCCTCAATGGATAATCAAAAATGACAACACAACAATGAATCATGACGACACGATCAAAATGACACCTCAACTCAAAAATTAGTGAGATTTTCGTATTTATAATTATTGAAAACATCGAAATCGATGCGTTTGTATGCCATTTTTCAACGATTACGAATAATATGATTAGAAAACAAGAATGTAAAGAGTCACAGTCGTGACTGATAAAAACCATCCTCATAACACAAGCTCGTTATTAAAAAAAAATCATCGATTTTAAAAAGTTTTCAATATGAAAAAGTTTTATTTTTGATTTATTATACCAACGATTTTTAAAGTTTCAACATAATTGGACATGGTCTGGCTCAAATTTTTAAATTTATCGTCGTGGTTTCGTTACTGAATTTTATCTCTTTTCCACTTCATGAAATTCAAAAGGTTTAGGAAGTCATTTTCACATTATGCTCTGCATGCTCTGTACGAAACAAAGATCAGCAGTCTTCAGAAAAAATTATAATTTTTTTTTCAAAAACATTCGATGATACATCACCTGCATTTAAGGCATTGCATTTTTGCGGAAATTATTTTTTAATGTACGCTGTGCACGTGCTTTGAGATTTAAATTTCTGACTGACTAAAGTCTGTGAGTTCGATTATGTTTTTCCTAAGTCCACTATAAATGCTAAATTGCACAAAAAGGTTTCACAGGAAGACGGATTGAAATTAGCAAAAATAGGGACTGTGATGACCCCAAACATTAATATATTTAAAATTTAAAATGTTCCGCTCACTCCCATTATTTGAACTTGATCCAACTCTTCATGCCTCCTCAACACTAGTCTAGCATAGTAAATAACATATAGTAATTAATCTCATAAATCCACCAGTCGTTACGCCAACGTACAGGCGATTCTTGAGCAATAACGATAATATAATGGAATTACAATTATTGCGCTAACAGTACAAGTGATTTTTATTATATAGATTTTATACGTCTTAAACCCGACAAGGTAGGATAGTATGGAATATACGTACTAACTTTCGAAAATCACAAATAGTGAGGTTAAGGAAATTAATTATCTCTTTCAATAAAAATTCCTACCTTGTCGGGTTTAAGACGTATAAAATCTATATAATAAAAATACTAACTCTGTAGCCAGTGAAGTATGACAAAAAAGTTCGAATTGAAAAATTCATACGATTCACTAGTTTACTTGACATTTATGTCGTAAAATTGATTTCATATTGATTGGCAACATTCAATAATAACTGCACACGTGACTTAGGGTAGTATGGAATATACCTACTAACTTTCGAAAATCACAAATAGTGAGGTTAAGGAAATTAATTATCTCTTTCAGTACAGGTGATTGTTGAATACGAATAATAATAAATCGGTATAATAAATCGTTGCGCCAATCCCACAGACGATTGCTACACAATATTGATAAATCAATATGATAGCAAATTGATATGCCAAAAAAGAGATCAATAATATACATCAATCGTGAAATTAGAAATTTTTTCTTTGCTTATTTTTCAATGTTAAAGTTAAAAAAAAACAGCAAAAAATATGACTGCTAAAGTATGATCATACTCATCCCAAAAAATTTTGTTTAACAAGATCACTATTTTTTTTTGTTGAACACAGCTATTAATCAATGATATCAAATAGATATAACAGAATTTACCTCGCAAACTAATTTGAGTTTATTTCAATATAAAATAGATTTAATCAGTTTTATATTTTTAATAATTTTAATCGCGTCGGGTTGTTGAAAGACCTTGACGACCTTGTACGCTCGTAAAAACCTATAAGAAAAAAATTATTGAAAACGCTAGAGAAAAAATGTGACAAAAAACCCATTGAACTAATTGTTCAATGTGGAGAGAACGATAATAATTATTTCGACAGCGTCGAATCAGTAAAATATCTTTTCAAATCGGATAAAGTGACTGCAGGGACAATTGCTTCGTAACCACAGTAGATCTTACACTAGAAAGGGTGTTTGAGCTGCGGTCTTCTTTAGAATTAAAGATCTTGTTCTCCAATTTCCACTTTACGAATACTGCACAGTCTGTCAGACTGAGGTATTCGCCATAAATGCAGCATCAATGCGAGCAATGGAGCTTAAGTGGTATGGCAAGGATTCATACTTTTACTACACTATTAAGTCGAAAATAGTGCACGAATGTTCTAGTTCCTTAAATTATATGGGATTCAAGAACAGAATATCACTGCTACGGATACCAGGATATAATAGGCATCTCGGGATCTGTTCCAAAAACAGCAATTGGTATATATCGCAAGGCAAGATGAGACCGTTAGTTCAACAGGTTCTCTTTTGATCCAGTAACTCACAATAAAGGGACACAGAAGACTCCAAGGACTCCATAATATTCACTACAGAGTTGAGCCGATAAATCATCGAATTTATGTTACTGCAGGCTAATGATGTGACTACTAACAGGCCACCATCATCTGAATAAAAATATAATACGGCTTCGAGTAGAAAATAATTCAACATGTGAAAGAGTCTCTTAACTTGCGGGAGCATGTTTGATTCTATTTGGAATATTTGGTTAGAATCAAACTATGTATGGATTTCTGCAAAGCAGAACATTCAAGGGCTTTGGCTTTTTTCAAAATGTCTTCAGCTCTTGAGCATACGAATGGTATAAAGAAATTAGCAGTCTTAAAGTCAGGCTATGTTTTCGAACACGTTTGACGGATGAACATTTCTAAAAAATCGGAGGTACATGGACAAAGATGTTTATACCGGCAAAAAATCTTGAATTCAGGTCTGTATCTTGTGGAGCTGGTTCGATTTTGACCGAGAAGTGAATTGAATTTTTGAAATAAAAAGAATTCGAATGCAAGCTATTACTGGACGACGTCGTTATCTTTACTATGGACAGCGCGCAATGAAAATCAAAATAGACGGAGTTATCGGTGAAAATACTAACCAGCAACTAGGCTTGACTCACAGCGTTTATCCGGAAGTGACTAAAATTGATAATCAAAAACCAACCAATATTCTTGATCCTAAGCATAACCGAAAAAAATGAAAACAGTTTTGACAATCACAAACAAGAACTTGTACTTATGAGTTATGAGCATCTGAGAAATTTGAAAACTTTTTGCTGACCATTTTTACCAATTACTGTATAAAATAACGAAATACCAACAACAATGAAAAATTCTCATTAAACTTTTAAAGTATCTAAGCTTACTTCTAAATAAAAAAATTTTCCTCTACTTTTTCTATTTCCTTTTTGTCTTTCCTACGTAGCACAAACAAAAAACATTTTTCTTTTTCATTTCTACTTTTAACTTTTTAAAATCCTTGATCAGTGAATCCTTAATAAAAATAATAATAAAAAAAGTAGTAATGGTAAACGATGATAGATATAACGATAAGAAAAATGATGATTTTCCAATAAAAGTTTTTTTTCCCTCGATTTTCCTGGATTTTTTTCTTTTCATTTTCATTTCTTTTTGTTTTTTTCCCTTATTTGCATAGAATAAAATTAAATTAAAATAATTTTTCATTTAGATTTGCATTTCTTTAGGTAATAGTAAAAAGAAAATTGGAAAAGATGAGATATTTTTTTTTTGTGTGCTTGCGTTCGGTTTTCATATTGAAAGTTGTGTTTATGCAGAGATAGATAGGATGGAAACTTGAAAGTGTGGTATGAGAAAAGTTATCATATTTTTATTATAGATTATGGGTTGATATCATAATATTTCTGGATAGTTTTTTTTACTGGGCTTATGAGTTTTTTAAATGGAGAGACATATCTGGTTTAAGGTGATTTTTTATTTACGAATAAATTTTATTTGTGGTTTTTATTTGAATATTATATGTTGAAATTGAAACTGGAGTTTTATTACGGAATAAAGAATATTGAGTTGAATATTATGTAGATAGTTTAAATAGGGAAGATAACCGAAGCTGATGAAATAAAGTTACATTTCATATTTAATGCAAAAGATGTCTAAACCTATAAACATTTCATTGTTAGTGTTGAGGCTCACAATAAAAGCGATATTAATTCGTAGTAGTTTTTAAGGTGTTATATATTTTTATCCGATTGTCCTGTCGACCTATCCTGAATATAAAACTTCCTCTTTATTTATTTTACTGTTTCAATTTCACCTGAGGTTGCCAATATATTTCACTTTTTGTTTTGATAAAAGTAAACGTGAAAACACACAAGTTAAGAACAAAAATAATTTTGGAAAAAATGTCTCGAACAAAATTTTAGGTGTTGTTTCATGTTTCAAGAACATTTTGTATACTTTTTTCCTTCAAATTTAGCTAGAAATTTATTTATTCCTTGTCTAGTAAGATAGCATTTTATATACAATGTGATTAACATTTAAGTATTAATTTGGTTTTTGTCGTAGTAATAATTTTTTTTGACGCCGTTAAGTCTTTGATTTCTTTAAAAAATTCTTCATATTGTGCCCATTTGACAAAGATAAAAACTGCTTGTTCTCATCCACTGAACAGAATTTCAGTGTGTTGTAAATTCTTCTTCGGGTGCTTGGAATATCTTACAACATACGCTTACAACATAGAGTGTAACGAAGTAGTCTGGTGATCAACGAAGCAGTTGTGTAATTCCCTTGATTTGGAGATGCACTACTTTCTCACACGCATTGAATTTGAATTAACGGAGACTTTCATAATTATTTTCGTTTTCCCTTTAACCATATAGTGTCTTATACTCAAACCGTAATCGCCATCTACAATAGTTTCCGTTTAAAAATTGTCCTAAAGCATTTGTGTGCTGTTTCCCATAGTAATTTCTTTTATTCAATTTGTAATCGTTAATCGCTATAAGGTTATCATGGAACAGTTGTGCAATATCATTGATTCATAATCGCGCTATTTTCGTATATAATTCTTACAATCGTTCCGTAATCAATATTTTTTTTGATAATTCTTTTCCAATTTTTTTAAAATGCAATCTAGTTGTATATATTCCTTAGTGGGTACAATCATTAACATATAAGGAAATAAAATTTCCCAAGAAACTACCTTATCGATTCGATATTGTTTGTGAACGACTGTTAATGCACTATAAATAGAAGATGACAGATAGCTTCCCTCTCTTATTCTGACTATTATTTTCGACTGTCATTTGCTTTTCCGATAGCATTCTTGCATTATAATTCAATTCTCTAATTGGAAAAAAGTGACATTTTGTTTGTCGCGTGTCATTATAATATTAATAAGTGTTGTTGACTTGGTTTAAGTTTCGTGTTTAAAGTTGTGAATTTGTACTGTCTGGATCTTGGTATAATTTTGGTGTTAATAATCAGATGTGTAATACTTCTCGGTTATAAACGCAAGTAACATAGTTTTTCCATTTTTTAACGATCGGAAGTAAAAATTTGAGTTGTTCAGAAAAGTTTAGTGATTTCATAAAATGTTTAGAAAAGGATAGCGATTTGTTTTTGTACATGGCGGCCGTATGTTACAAAACGAGCTAATCACTAGGACATATTGGTGAGAACGTTTTACAACCTTATGATTATGAAATTAGTTTGTGGATTTAACCACATTTACTTATTGCAATGCAAAATGTTACAGAATAATTTATTTAGTGTGTTAGAAAAATTTATTACATAAACAAATCTAGTCAAAGAGACTATAAGAAAAATTTTTTTTGAACTTGAAACTAGTTTTAAAAATCTGTTGAACTGTAAATTAGTAAAGCATAATTTTTCTCGGTGTGTCGGATTTCATTTGTGCTGTGAACTAAAATAAATAACTAACAAAATCAATAAATTATAAAATCAATACATTATAAAATCAATAAATTATAAAATCAAAAAATTATAAAATCAACGAATTGTACAACAAAGGGGAATTTAATTGATCGTTTCGTGCTTGATACCTTCATACCAGTTTGTCAGTGTCAACAAAGAAACAAACAGACGGTATTCACCTGCATGTGATGATAAGAAGCTTAACAGTGGGCGGTACGTGCTTGGTGGTTATCATTTTTTTTACGATTGTCATCAGCGTGAATATGGGCTGACCTTGAGTTTGTTACGAACATTGCCTCACTGTTACTACAACATTCGCCAAGGTCATCGCTTCAAGATTGTTCAACCGGTGATTTATATACCTACTACCACAGTTTTATGTCTGCAATTTGGACAGTTTTTATATTGACCAGCTTAAACAATTGCTGTCACCATTTATTTTTAAGAACATCAATTGTATCACTGCTCATAATTTCAACGAATCGCACTATCTATTGGGGCGATCAACTAATTTGTTCCTGTAATTACAATAAGTAAGATTATCTATTGATGGGGTTCGGAGGAGGAGGGGAGCTGGATCTGGATTAATTATGGGGTGAGTTATACTTGAATTTTGTTTTATTTGTATGAATGATTATGGATATGTGTGCAGGTGTGTGAGTGTGTATATATGGATGTGTGGATGTGGGTGCGTGAGAGCGAGGGTGTTGACAACATGCACGTATGACCGTCAAAATATACTTGGAATAACATAAACAAGAACTTTACCCAAATATTATAAAACTCATTGATAAATAAAACCAAACAAAAAAACTTAAAATCAATTAAAAAAATTAAAAATGGATGGTCTCCTAATATCTGCTCTAACTATTATTTTCGTTTCTTGTCGATTTGAGGATGCAATGAAGAACGGAATTCGGGGATTAGCGGTAACGAACAGCTGATAAACGAAGCTATTACAGAGGAACGAAGAGGACTACCATCGTTCCATTGTCATTATACCGATGTTTGGTCTAAACATTGCATCTCAGCGGATGATGTTTATCTATTCGATAATTCTCATGCCACATTACAATGGACAAATGATTTCAATATCATTTTTTTATGACGAAATTTTTGTTTGGTATGTTTTATATTCGAAACCAAATTATAAATGTTACAACAGTATTTGGATATATGCTTCTTGTTTGGTTGACCGTCTGTGTGGTCCATGGTGACGCTATTAAAAACCAGTCCAAAACTTGGAGATATATGGACATCGTTGATTGACTCACGGAATGAGTTGTATAAACATGATTGGGCCATACTGATAAAAGCCGTTGAACAACTTTGGTAAACTCTGAGGTACGGAATGGTGCCTATGTGCATGGACGTGGGCATGTGTGTGAGTGTAAGTGTGTGCTTGGAGATAGGCAAGTGTATGTGAATGTGGGGGTGAATGTATGTACATATGTGTGAGTGTATGAGGAGCGCAAGCGTGTGAATTCGTTGAAATTAAAGGGGGGTGACGTGGTGATCGTGGTTCTTTCACATAAAGGGGGTCGCCAGAGTCTACTTATTCTACTTCTTTTTTTGATTACTCCGTGTTTATTCGGATTACGCGTACAATGTACATTATGTTCATTTGTGTTGAAGCAGCAGGTATTTTTTTTTCGATCTCATGGGCTGTAGCTAGTGTGGTGCTAAAAATAATCTCATCCAGGTACGCGGCCTGCTATACCACTTCATTGTTCCTCAATGAAGTAGCACTTCATTACGAGAGCTCCACCATAGTGAAAATGTAGCCAAATTTGATGCTGATATTCCTCTAGATATATAATCTGGTTTTTCTGGGTTTCCTTCTGATTTTACATGTTGCCAAGGTAATCTTGAAAACCTTTCAAAACATCATAAATACTATTTGCTACATACGTCTTCTACTTTGCGGGATAGTCCGAAAGCAAAACAAGCATAGTGGAGTCTGTCCAAGCAAAATATTTAACAAGTTTTGGTAAAAAATTTGTAGAGCTTGCATTAATTTTGCTTGTAGCTGAGCACCATATAATGCCAATCTTGGTAGAGTAACTTGACGAATTGGAATAACTTTCGATTTAAAGGTAAATAAATAGACTAATTTTAACTTCACCTTCTTCACTGATTGTTTTTACGTAGATCGCAGCCACGTATGCTTTTTTGCTGGCGTCACAAAATCCATGAATCTTTAAATTTTCTCATTTAAGCTCCACACGTCGCTGAATTTTAACATCTTCTATGAGGTGTATTTCATTTCTTGAATTTCGATACGTTTGCAATAATTCAGTCGGTAAATCATCATCCCAGTCAAGTTTTATTACCCAGATCTTTTTTTCCTATATAAAAAGAATTGCCCACTTTTTTGGCTTCTTTTAAATGGAATCTCAATTATAAATCACCCATTGGAGTGTTGTTTGCAGGTTTCAATGGTGTGTTGTTCACAATTCTTCTTTTGTGTGAATTTATTCTCTGTGGAAAGCATTTCTTCTATTTTCCAAAATTCACGAAGCGTGCTATCTAAATTCACGTCAACTTGAAATATAAACCACCGAAAGATTTGGATCAATATTATATGTATTTTCTGCAGGTTTTGCAGAAGTCGAATATATCAAGTTTTTTGTGATAAAGGAAGAATTCTCAATTGTCCTTAGAGTTTAGACCATCCAATAAAAGGAAAAAAAAACGATCAGCGCCATTTAGAATGTCAATATTGGTCTATTGTATACATGATCTGCTAGTTGCAGTTCGTCTAAAGGCTTCTGATCCAGAATCAAGCAAGGCGTGACATTTCTGCATTCTTCCAGTTATATCTGCTATAAAAACTACCGCTGTGAGAAGCATGACTTTATGTTTTGTTTTTGAAAGACGATTGATGTATTGTAAGTTTTATTGCATGTGTTTGGTGCTGCGTTGGATATTTCTGCCCTATTGAACACGTCTTTTTCTATTTGCAAAATAAGGTGATGCTTTTTTTTTGCATTTACCATATCTATATATGTATCGACATACTATAACTTGATGATTTGCGGAAAGACATACAAAACAAAATTTTCGTTCAACCATAAATGTTTTCCTATCTGTGATATTTAATTCTAGGAATTCTTCACAGTTTTTAAGTAATTTTGATCATTGCACTTGCACAAACATTTGCAGTTACATTTGAATACATAGTTTTCACATGTCTGGATGCATTTTCCAGTAAAAACCTTGAACCCCTGCTTCTTCTAAAACCTTGAGCACCCTTAAAACTTCCTCCAAAACATCAGCCATGTTAAACTTTTTTCTAAAGTCTGTGATGCTTGATTGGTCTAAAAACTATTTGATAAAAGAGATTATTACAAGATCTGGCTTATCATACCTTTCAATTAATTTGTTCTATGATTTTTCATAATATGCATCTGTAAGATTAAGAGACGCAGCCGCAAATCTTGGACTTCAGAAAATTGTTGGTCTATTTTTAAAATATACTCTTTAAAAATATTCATATTGATCGATTACAGCTGGTCGATTACATACGATCTAGCTCTTTTAGTTCTCACCATTCATCATTACCATCTCTGTTGATCACATGCTTTCGCCTTTGTATTTATTTCGAATAATCTACAATAAATGAGTTAAAGTGTTCTTTGATCAGCCATATTGCTAAAAATATTTAAAATCTGATATTTGTTTTAAACAATTTCGTTTTAATTTTGTCCTGTTGGCTAACCGGCGCGAAGGACCATGTAATATTTTCTGCTGTGTTATATTTGTTTTTCCGTTCACAGTATTATTCCTATACAAAAAATCAGTAAACATATATATTTTTTAATATATAAATAAAATCTTTACTTCACAATATAGTTAATAGAAATTTTTAAATTTTTAGGGTTCCGTTTTTTATACGGAACACTATTGGTGAGAGTAAAACGAGTTTTTCGCATTATATCGATTATCTCGTAAACTATAAATGCTATGAACTTGAAATTTGAGGTGCGTATAAAACTAATCTGTCCACATGAAATTACGGATACAAATAAAACTAAAGTGGTTTTTGTTTGGTTTACGGGGGTACGATGTGAGACCTTTGAGAAAATACATTTTTTTATAGATTCAAGTAGGGTATCATATGAAAGGGCTTCATTTCAGTATTCCTTAAAAGTTTATTTTGGAATTTTACACCTCACCATTTTTTGTATAATTTTGAATAATGACGTTTTATTCGTGTTTTCTTACCTCGATTAGCTCCGAACCTAACTGATCGAAAATTTTCAAATCTATTTAAAATGATAGAATAAGTAGTAAGTTTTTAATAAAAAATATAAAAAAGTGTCATATACTCATAATTAGATTTATTAAGGGAGTGGAAATGAGGATGGGTAAAAACACTATTTAAAATATGGTCAAGTGGGGTGTCATTTGAAAGAGCACCTAATATAGAAAACAAAGCAATTCTTTTTAGAATTTTTCGATGCACAGTTTTTAAGTTATTGTCAAAAAAGGGTGACTTTCAGACCGACCCCCCCCCCACCCTGCGTTTCGACACTGATTGACAGAAAAATTTGTAAAAATTCACAGAGTCAGGAAATTTAGTAAATTTTGTACGAAAACTATAGCGAAGTCTCAAATAACTATATTTCTGTGTGTTTAGGGGACCGGGGTAAAGGAGGTAAAAAAAAACCTTTTTTGACCCAAGCGAGTGGGGTGTCATTTGAAAAAACACCTAATTTAGAATTTGTTGCAATTTTTTTTAGAATTTTGCGGTTTACAGTTTTTGAGTTATTGTCAAAAAAGAGCAAAATTCTGACCGTTCCCCCATACGTTTCGACACTAATTGACAGAAAAGTTTGTAAAATTTCACAGAGTTAGGAAATTTGGTAAATTTAGAATGAAAACTATAGCGAAGTTTCCAATAATTATATTTTTGTGTCCTTAGAGGACCGGAGTAGAGAGGATAAAAAATGCCATTTTTGGGGTAGGGAGAGTAAAAAAAATGTCATTTTTGACCCAAGCGAGTAGGCCGTCATTTGAAAGAGCACCTAATTTAGAATTCGTTGCGATTTTTTTTTGAATTTTTCTGTACCCAGTTCTTGAGTTATTGTCAAGAAAGTGAAGATTTAGACCGTTCCTCCATACGTTACGACCATGATTGACAGAAAAATTTGTGAAAATGCATAGACTTAGGAAATTTGGTAAATTTTGTATGAAAATTATAACGAAGTCTCCAATAATTATATTTCTATGTGTTTAGGGAACGGGGGTAGAGAGGGTAAAAAAAAACTGACAAATAAGTTTGTCAAAAAAATGTTGTCAAGTGTGTCAAAAAAAAGATTTTTATTTATGTTTTTACACAAATTTTTTGGGAAAAAATAAAATCAATTATTTGTTTGAAATGAAATTTTATTATTATTATTGAGAACTATGACATTATAAGTTTGTCAAAAAAATAATGTCAAGTGTGTCAAAAAATGATTTCATTTCTTTTTTTACCCAAGTTTTTGGGAAAAAATGTAGTTGTTTTTATGACGTTAATGTAATTGAAAAAAATTGGACATGGGAATTTTTGAATTTGTTATAGTTTTTGGAATATTTTCGGAATTTTGAAAAAAGTTTGTATTTTTGATTTTGTAATAATTTTTGCATTAAAATTATGGAAAAAGTTTTAATTTTTGATTTTGTAAGAATTTTTGGAATATTTTTAGAATTTTGAAAAATTTTAAATTTTTGATTTAATTATAACTTTTGGAATTTTGAAAACAATTTCAATTTTTGATTTTGTAATAATTTTTGCAATATTTTTAAGAATTTTGGAAAAAGTTTTAATTTTAAAGAATTTTTGGAATATCTTGGAATTTTGAAAAAAGTTTCTATTTATGAGTTTGTTACAATTTTTGCAATATTTTTAGAATTTTGGAGAAAATTGAGGTTTTGAATTTTATCAAATTTGAATGATCAATTTTATCAAATTTGAATGATCAAAAAGTTTCAATTTTTGATTTTGTAAGAATCTTCGGAATACTTTTAGAATTTTGAAAAATTTTAAATTTTTGATTTTATTATAATTTTTGGCATTTTGAAAAAAGTTTCAATTTTTGATTTGTTATAATTTTTGGAATATTTTTAGAATTTTGGAAAAGTTGGTTTTTAGAAGAATTTTTGGAATATTATTGGAATTTAGAAAAAGTTTAAATATTTGATTTTATTCTAATTTTTGGAATTTTGAAAAAAGTTTGATTTTATTTAATTTTTACAATTTTTTTGGAATTTTGAAAGAAACATCAATTTGTGATTTTGTAATATTTTATTGAAACGCTAAATGAAGAGGTTTTTGAGCAGTTTGCTGAGTGTATCATCTTTTCACTAAATTATGTTAATTTATGATCTGTTATAATTTTCTGGCATCGTATTGATGTTTCGTGTTAATTTTGTAATAAATTTCTAAACAGAGATAAAAAAATACTTGTACTTTAACAAAGAGTTATGTTTGATATACTTCGCTGCCCAAAACTAAAAATCATGTCATCATAAAAGTTTTTTGACGAAAACTATATCAAAATCTTTAACCCAGACCGAAGTCTTGATATCGCGGAGCTGTGAGATTTCAGCCCTTTCATATTTGAACATTTAGCTTGTTATGCGTTTATGGTCTGGAAAATAAGGACATTACCATACAACTTTTTGTCAATAATTTTTGATATTGTGTTCTTTTTCATTCACGGACCCCTTGACGAGCGAATTTTATTCGCATTTGTCTGACGTTTTTAATATGGCTAATGGCTCCATTAATATTTTTGGTATTATTTGAAAATATTTCTTAGTCTGATCTTTTTGGCAGACCATGATGAAAGAGAAATTTATTTGGTAAACATTTCTTAATATTAATTTTGGATTTTTGAGATCAATTCTGAGATCAATTTTGAGATCAAGGAAAGAAGTAATTGGAATTTTTGCAATTCACAGGTATGGTTTGAAGTTTCCCAGAAAAAAACTCCACTTCTCATTCTTCATGTTTTGGTTAGGATTTGAACCTACCTCGTCAGTGCTCGGCTCGAATCCTTGGGCAGACACGCTATCGATTACGCCGTTGAGGCGATGACAATTTCAAAGTTGAAACTTCTAAATCACTTATTTATTTTTACTTAAGTTGACTTTTTCCACTGTCATTAGACTCAATATTATGAAAAATGTTTTTACATTATATGGGATTTCTTAATATTGTTTTATTTCGTTTTGTCACGTTAATAAAAAATAAAGTAACAAAAATAAAGTAGCAACGTAGCGATTGCAGCCTGTGGTCCTTATGATACTTATGTTCTAGTTATTTGTAAGAAGCTGTGTGACATGCGTTGTTGTTAAATTATCTTCTCAAAACAAAACATTCGTCTGGCAGATACTGTGGTATGTGCATTGTGCCCATTAGATCACTGTATTGAGTTCTTGAGCCAAATAATTCATTTTCCACTGACACCTGTTTCTGTTTTAGATTTACCGGCGGGTCATTTCATTACATCCTCACTCAGAAGATACATAGTGGACTCATTGGTTAATTCTGATTTATTGTTCAACATCAATGCATATGTCATTCCGAAATTGAATTGCTTGACCATTTTGTTTCCAGTTACTTCAAGCCAAAGATTTTCTCTTACCAGTCAAATTCTCTTACCAAACATTTCAGGATGGTCTACCTGGCTTTACCCTTTTTTGGCAAATGGAGGGGAACCAATCCTTGTAGTCTTTCTATAGACGCGGTAGAACATGTCCTTATGACTATCATTATAAAGATACACACATGATTTTATTTTTTCTCCAGGTCCTGCTTTCCACCATAATTTGTGGTCGCCTTGTCCACGTTACTGCTCCATACGCGATGACTAGTATCAGCCATCACTTTAACATAGCTGAATAATTTCTCCAAGTTCTCTTCATCAGATTTTTTACATACCAAAATACCTGTTGTAGTTTTGCCTCACACCATTTTCATGCATTTTTTCTATCAAGCGCTTACTATGCAAGGTTACTCCCTGATATTTTATCTGCTGTGCACATACAACCTTTTAACCAATATTGATGATAGGTTTCATGTTGGGCTTCTTTTTATTGATAAACAGGATCACCGTGGATTTACTCGGATTAAGTTTCAATCCAACAGTTGTGCACTATATGTCCACCAGATTTAGATCTCTTTGAAAAACTCCACAGTCATCCACATACCCAAAACATGTAATATAACTGATACCTAATTAAGCCAGAATTTCAACTATCACAAGACTCCACATGGAGAGTGATAATTCTGTTGGATGTCCAACCTATGCACATCTTCTGGTAATCCTAAGCCTAGGTCTCTACCTGTCTATTTTTCAGCATCTCTTACAGCCTGTTTGTTGTTGTTCTACTAATGTTTTTTCCCATTCAAAGCAGGTGACCATAGAATGTAATGTGTTGTCCTGGGCTCTTTTAATGTCTAAAAAGGCAAACAGAAAGCGATTTTCTTGTCGTCGACTGCCTCTTCTAGTATCCACTTTTTCACCAAGACTACTGCGTCAACATTGGGTTAATTTTACGTCTGAGAGATGTTTATAGGCCACAGTGGTCCGTAAACAGTGTGGCAGTCATCCGCTCGTTTTTTCGCTTGGTTTTATACTACTTTTCTTATTCATGCCAAATGGTGGCGAGTTTGTTACGTGAAAAAAAACGCTATCTGCTGCTCTCGTCCTATGTAAACGAACATTTCAGCCTTCCAAAGTCTAGATCTCAACCCCGTCTTTTTCCAACGCTATGTATGGTCTGACCATCACCTGTATTGAGCAAATGTAATTGATCTTTTTATGTAGTTAATGCAATTATTATATTTTCCAATAATTTTTCGTGGACCTTTGAGGACAAAAGTTTTACTAGATGATTGTTGTGTGAACTTAAAACCCAATCATAAGAGGAAAAAAATATGTTAGGAAACTACAAACGACGTAGATGGTTGTAGTAAAATTTTTTTGTTTGTAGTTCTTTAAATACCTCTAAAATCCTCAAAACAGGTGACTCCTACACACAGTGATAATTTTCAAAATTCAAGTATACAAGACTGTTCGAAATCGTTTGTAGTTTTATGTAGTACTGATAAATATTTTTTGAAAATTTTTATAGCCACAAAATCTAAAAATGTAAATTTAAGCAAAAATTGGTACAGCTACAAACAAAAAAATGTTACTACAATCATCTACGTCGTTTGTATTTTCAAAGATCGATCAAAAGAATAAATCAACTTTTTACTCAACTGTAATTTGTTTATTTTTTAGTAAAAAAATTTCCAAAAATTTTACCATTGCTACAAAAAACTACAAACGATTTCGAACCATCTTGTTCACTAATGTTACTAACATTATCACTGTGTGTACGGGAATCACTTACCGTAATGATTTGAGTGATATTTATTATAACTCCAAACGAGAAAATTTTACTACAATTCGAAATTTTTGTCTGTAGTCAAACAAATTAAAAATGCACAAATGAGCAAAAAGTTGAAATATTCTTTTAATCTCAAAAACTACAAATGACGTTGATGATTGTAGTAAAATTTGTTTGTTTGGAGTTGTAATATCACTCAAGCCATCAAAACAGGTGATTTCTATACACACAGTGATAATCCGAGTCTATAAGATTGTTTGTAGTATTTTGTAGTACTGGTAAATATGTTTGGATTTTTTTTTCACTTAAAAAATATACAGTTGGGCAAAAAGTTGAAATATCCTCTTGATCTCCGAAACTAGAAACGAAATTGTAGTAAAAAAATTTTGTTTGTTGTTGAATAAATATCACTCAAATCTTCAAACCAAATTATTGTGACACATACAACAGATACACACAGTGATAATTTTGATAATACAAGTAAACAAAATTGTTCAAAATCATTTGTAGTAGTTTGTAGTAGTCACTGGCGGGCGGTACGAAGAAAGCAGGGTCATACCTGCTTACCCAAACAAAATTTAAAATAGTCTTAACAAAAATTTAAATTAATTAAATAATATAAAAACAGTCTAAATCCATTATTAATATCATTTATTTATTAACGATTATTCTAATATCTAATATTCCAAAATCTATACTTACATGTCTGCCTAAAATGAAAATGAACATTTAAATAAAATATAAAAAAATTTTGTTTTTTGGCAGATTTTATCTATTCTTTGTTCTTTGGTCATCAGTAAAATTTCTGCTTTCAATCGCTATGTATTCCTTTGAAGTTGTATTGAAAAACAAACAATTAAAGTCCCAATAAAATGTGTGAAAATAAGCAAAAGATAATTCTGCTTTTAAAGTTTTTTCTTTCCTTTCCTTTTGTCATTTCACATTTCTGTACATTTTGTAACACAAGTTTTTTGGTTTTGTCGTATGAACGAATATAAAGAAATTGTTTGTTAGTTTTTTCCTGATAAGATTGAAATTATTTTTAATCTATTTGTTGTGTTATTAAAATTAATAACATTATTAATTTATAGTTTTTATGGGTGTAATATTTCGTTTATTAAAATGGTGCAACCATTAAATAATTTCCAGTTTCCAGTGGTTTAAAATTTAAATGATGAAATTATTCGATCTTTCATTGAAGGTTTTTTATGTATGGTTCTTGGAAACGGCTCATTAGATTTGGATGATTTAAATTGAATTCTGTTAAGGTAGACTCCCAAGTGGACCATTTTTTTATGACGTGAAAAATACCGTTTTTCTATGATAGCAGAGGAAAAGTTTATTTTCAACCAGGCTTAATGTAAAAAGAATAAATTGTAGTTGCTATGGTATTTTCATATAATTTTAAAACAAAGCAACCATATGTAAAAATAGAATATGAATTTTGAATGTTATTTTGTCGATTTCTAATTTAATAAATTCTAATAAATATCGTTGATATATTTACTATCGTAATTAAAATTTACGTAATAAAATTTTACGTTGGTGAAATTGTCCCACTGGATGCTAACGACTCGTGAACAAATTTTCACTCACGAAAAAGCAGCGTTTTCATCTCTTGTAGCAAAATGTACTATTTTCAGAAAATTGTAAAAACTATATTTTTTTATGTATTTTCGCCGATTTCTCGAAAACAGCTCACTCGATTTGGATGGTTTAAATGTTTTCTATTAAGATAGATGCCGAGGTGGTCCCATATTTTTTATATTACGTGGAAAACGGTCGTTGTTTAGGAAATTGAAAAAAAATATATTTTTCATGTATTTTCGCCGATTTCTTTGAAACAGCTTAATCTATTTGGACTGTTAGAGTTGTATTTAATTGATATAAATGCCGAAATGGTCCTAAATTCCTTTCTATGACTGAATATATCCCCTTTTTCAAAAATATTATAAAACCATGTTTGTTAGATTTTCATCGATGAATGCTTGCCGCGATTTTAAGTTATTACTTCAAAAACACTTTCTTAGCCGCCTTTTGATTTTATGACTACACAAAATGAAAAAATAAATAAACTTTTTTAAAAAATAAAACCGACTTCAGAAAAAACAAAAGAGACACAAAAAAGTGAAAAATAATTCAATTGTGCCTTTTAGAGACAAAAATACGTATAAATTTTGATTAATTTAATTTAATTTTGATAACACTTTCCACATTATAATACTACCGAATAATATGAAAAAAAGCCAAAGCCACAATTGAGATATTTTTCACTTTTTTCTGCCTTTTTTGTTGTTTCTGAAGTCTGTTTCATTTTTTTTTATATGTTTATTTTATTTTCTAAAGAAAAGGGTATTTAAACCTACGATGCGGTTATCATAATTTCAATAATTTTTTTAATGCCGTTAGTAAACGCAAAGCCATATTATATTAATCAATCAATTTTTTCATATTATTCGGTAGTGTTAGAATGTTGAAAGTGTTATCAATATATGATCAAGAATTGGCCACATTTTTATAGGAATCAATAGGTGTTGATCTGAAAAACTCAAATTTTTTAGAAATCAAAAATTGTTTATTAATTGCTCTTGATGAAACATCAGATATATCTTATAAGTCGCAGTTGTCAACAAGAGGACGGTTTGTAACAAAAACAGAAGAAGTTCTTGAAAGACTCTTAGCTTTTACAGATATTAGTGCAGACTGATCTGCCAAAGCCTTATCACGTCATTCAATCACTACAATGGAAGAACTATCATGTGGCGATAAATTGAAAAATGTTCTGTTTTTTTTTTATATAATCTGCTTACCGTCTATCGAAACCCACTGCACGCCACTGGTAGTAATGATAAGTATTTTTAGAATTTTTTTTTTTTTTTAAACTCATCTGTAACCCTCTTCAGTCTAATTTGTGACCTAAAGAAAATCTTTAACTTGTTTTATTCTGGTTCCAAGTTCACACAGCTTTAAATGATTACTTTAAATTAAGAATAGATGCCGAACGAACATTTGCATTTCCATACTGTGTTGACTCAATAGAACCACTGATGTTAATTTAACACCAAATTCGGCTGTTATGCCTTCATAGACGTTGAACGTTAGTTTTTGATGCCTTGATTAATTGTTATTTTAAAAGCTTAAAGTTTTTAACACTACAAAAACTTTTTGACGTTCATAAAAGAATGTGCAAACTTAAACAACCGAAACTGTACTCTTCAAATAAATTTCTTTCATACAATATTGTTGTTGTTGTAATTTTTGTCCACAAATACATTCAACATTTAAATCATTTCAACCAACAAGACCACATCAGAAAATTCTATAAGCTCTTTACTCCAGCGTGTTTTTGATTTTCCACTTGTTTTATTTTACATTTTCAAGTGGATAATTAACAAAATTATAAATAATTTTCTCTGTTTTGCTTTTTTTTTCGTTGGTTGTACAAAGTATAAATAAACCAAAGGAGAAACGAAATCGGTTTGGCAAACTTTACCAAACAATGCCACGTTACTGTGATAAAGTTGAGAGCGTAATGAAATAACGAGAAAAAAAATACAAAATATTTCTGCTTTTTCCTATGGATGGAAATTGTTATACAGAATTATTTATTCTTGTTTTTTGTAGTTCTTGTAGTAACATTAAAATACTAAACGAAAAAAAATTTATATATTATTTCCACACAATTACAATTGCTAACAGAGACAAAACCAAAAATAAAATTTACTGAAATAAATGCTAAATAAACACAATATGGTAGCAGAAGAAACGCAAAGCAGATGATGTAAATATTATAAAAACTAAAAGCTTTAATGCATATAATATAAAACAGGTGGCTTTAGTGGTTTAACCATTCTTTATTGTTTAAAATCAAGAGCTTAGGATTTCAAATATTGAAAGTCTTTTAGTTTTTAAACAAACTCGCCTTCGCCCCAACAGTCCGGTTTGTGTCATAATGGTTATAGTTTTCCACGGATCTGCATAGAAATATTTTTGTATATTATGGAACGATAGTTTGCAAAATTATTTTTTCATTTTCAATTTAGATTTCACAAAATTTTTCCATAAGAATATCAAATGGAAATTAAAAAAATATTTGTATTCAGATTGAAATATACAATTTTAATCTGTTGTAAAATTACGAAAACTGTGTTGTGGTTGTTTTAGAATGGGTAAATCGGATGAAAGTTCCAACTTTTTTGTTTTAAGCGCAATTAATAGTAGTTTCAAGGATCAAATTCTAGTTCTGTGACTGATTGCGTAAGTGTTTTGTTTTGATGAAAGGATATCACCCGAAAAAGGGAAATGTTTTATGGGAATAAAACGGATGTGAGAATAGACGGTAAATTTTTAATTTAATTAAACCACATAAAAGAAATAAGTCTTTTGTTTTAAAATTTTAAACCGTTAATTTAAGATAGGTTATATTCGCCGTCTTAAGAAACGAGGCACAGTCTCAAACGGTCCGTAGCTATTCCATTGAAAGAACTTTTTCTGTTTTTTTTTTTTTTTTTTTTTAATAAAATGTGTTGTGTAATAGGGCTTAGAATATGTGTCACAACAACACATAAATACCTTTTAAGACCTAGGTCTAGACCTGGGTCCCACAACAACTGGCGTTCTGAGGTGTAGATTAACGCTTTTTTTAAACATCTGTGGGTTGAAGCCACCTGAGACTAAGTGTTCCGGCAAACTATTCCATTTGTACGCAGTTCGGACAAAGAAGTCTCTCTGCGATCTGCCAGTATGAGAGCGCGGGATCTTTACCGTTTCACTGGTTGCGGCAGCCGATTGCCGAGTGGAACGGGGGTAAGAATAAGTTTGAGGCATGATGCCGCTGATTTCATCTGAGCACTGCTGATGACGATTTTTGTAAAAAACAACGAGGTCAGCAACAGTGCGACGATGTTGTAGGGAATCAAGTTTTGATGTCAAAGTTCGATCACCTACAATTCGTATAGCTCACTTTTGAACAGAGTCCAAGAGGGCCAATATGGAAACAGAGGCAGCACCCCAAACTTGACAGCAGTACTCCATACAGGGACGAATATAGGACTTATAAACATGGAGCAATTGGTATGGAGTGAAAAATTGTTTGCATCTGTTTAGGAGGCCGAGTTTTTTAGACGCACTTTTTGCCATCGCCATTACATGATCGTTCCAGAGTAGGTCATTTGAAACTGTGACACCCAATAAACGAATGTTTTTACATTCACCTATTGGTTCATCACACATACTAAATAAAATATCTTTGGGGAACTCGGTCTTTAATCTGGAAACAATCAACAGCTGTGTTTTGGTGGAGTTGAAATTGACAAGGTTTTGGTCACCCCAGTCGGCGACTTTATTCATGTCTTTGTTCACGTTTATGGCAGCGTCTCTCCGGGCAGGATTAATTCGTTCGTGCATTTTACCTTTTGAAGGAAGGGGCTCGAACGACTTGTGCAGAGTACTATCATCTGCAAAACTATTTATTGGGTTGCTGGTGATTTTCAACAATTCGTTGGTATAAATCAAAAATAGGGTTGGGGACAATACTGAGCCTTGGGGTACACCAGCGTTAATTAGTTTAGACTCAGAAGAATATCCGTCTAAGGTTACCGAAATGTATCGGTCGGATAGAAAATTTTGAATCAGCTTCACAACATTGGGATGAAAACCGTACGCAACGAGCTTATTGATTAAGTTGGCATGCCAGACTCGATCGAATGCCTTGGAGATGTCTAAAGCGATAACGTATGTTTCACCACCTTTATCAAGTATGCTGTTCCAACAATGCGCTACATAGTTTAATAGATCGGTAGTTGATCTTTTGTTTCGAAAACCGTATTGGCTGTCGGATATTAAATGATTTTCTTCCAGAAATTTTGAAATATGTGTATTAATATAATGCTCATAGACTTTGGATAGGACCGATAGTAAAGCTATTGGCCTATAATTTGAGATATCGGATTTTGGTCCGTTTTTGGGGACGGGCTGGACATTTGCCAACTTCCAGCACGAGGGAAATATACCAGATTTGTAGGATTGGTAGAATATTTTAGTTAAAGTTGGTGCAAGTTCTTTGGAAAAGGTTTTTAAAATAATGGGTGGAATATTGTCCATTCCTGATGCTTTGTTGATGTTTAACCCCTTTAAAAGTTTAGCGACTATTTTGGGTTTGAAGTGAAGTTCATTCATATAAACTCCTGAAGACTGGATTTGGGGTATTTCTTTAGGAGTTTCCAAAACAGTGGAGTTCAGAGCAAAGCGTTTAGCGAACAAGTTAGCTTTTCTTGCGGGATCATTGACGATTAAATCACCATCAATAATAGGGGGAATAGAAAATTTTGTACCAGAATTTAAAGAATTAATGGCACTGTAGAAACTCTTGTCAGAAACAGACATAGACGTAAGTTTTGAGGCTTTCGCTCTGTCAATTTCGGACTTTTCGTTTGAGATAATCTGATTAGATATTTCGTTGGCCTTTAGATATTGGGATCGATTAGTGGGAATTTTGTTATGAATCCAAATATTAAATGATCTATGTTTGTTTCTAAGTGCCGTTTTGGCAGCTTTCGAATACAAGTATTTTTGTTTGGGTTTTACTATGGAGAAAGGGACAAATTTATTGATAGCAAATTGGATGGTTTCTGTAAAGTTTTGAGCAGAAACATTTACATTGTCAGTGTAAAAACAATGACGGTCGAAAGGGAAACCATGGAAAAAATTTTGAAGACCACTCTTATCCATTTTTGAGTAGTGAAATATTTTACGGGGTTTGGGAGCTGTAGTTTTAAGTAAATCAGTTTGGATAACTGATGAGATTAAATAATGATCAGAATTTCCAATACTACCTTTCGCAACATCGACACTCGTAATATCTGGCATTGTGGTAAGATAGAGATCTAGTAGAAAACTATTATCACCGCCATTACGGGGAGTGAAAGTCGGGCTTTTAACAATTTGGAATAGGCCCTGAGACGCGGCAAAAATTTCTGCCAGTTTTCCACTATTGTCAACATCGTCGGTCGATTTGGAGAATTCCAACCATGATTTGTTGTGGACGTTGAAGTCACCGGTAACGATAACTTCACAATTAGGGGACTTTGCTCTAATCTCGTCCATAATTTTTGTCAGTATATTAAAAAAATTTGGGTTACGTTTGTTGGGGGACCGGTATAAAGCTATTGTAAAAAAAGTCTATTGTTAAAAACGCTACCTTTTTGCAAACCAAGTAGTTCTCAAGGATCAAGAAATATCATTGAAGTTCAACTCGCAGATGTCAGTCTGATACTGAAAGGTGCGTGCACTCAACATCTTGAGTGTGATCTGAGCCAGAGCACACTCTGAGAATACGAGCAAAAATAATGGAATACCGTTTCCTCCATCTCCTCGTCATTGCAGCTGCAACAAAATCATGGAAGAAAACACCAGGACTACTCGCATGTTAACCGATAAGTCAGTGTCCATAATAACACCTACAATCATGCTGATATCTCTACCTGGAGCGGTTCAGTTCTACCCGGCAATCACAAAAGTGATGTCTACAACAACTTTATATTTGTCCGCGTATTCACCTCTTTTTGGAGTAGAAATTTGCATGAAGCAAGTTCTATTCCCACCTCAGTCATAATTGGTGACCCAAATTAGAAAGCGCCTTGCCTTGCGAGTTTGTTAGCATTTAAAATTCTTGGTCACCAAACTGCAACCCCATACACCAAAATAAGTTGAACTATCGAGCTGTATATCTAGTGCACAAATTAAGGCTCGAGACCCCATTTTCGTTGTCAATAGCACGAGTAAAGTGCTATTATGCAGATTGCCTTAGTTTTTCAAGAAAGTTGAGTTTCCATCCTAGTTTACTATCAAAAATGAGCCCAAAGTAATTAGTACCAGTGTCACTCGTGTAATGAAGAGCTTCTTCGTTGCATAGTAACGAAGTGGCATAGCAGGTCGCGTATCTAGAGATTTTTTTTAGCCTCAGACTGACTACAGCCTATGGGGTCGAGAGGACCTGCTGCTCCAGCACAAATAACTAAATCTGTACGCGAATCATGAGATAAGAACGGAAGTAAAAAAAATCAAGTGAATTAAATTAAACTCTGGCGACCCCCTATGTACAAGAATCACGATCACCCAGTCCAACCCCACATTTACTCATATATTCTCACACTCTCACCCCTCATACACTCGCGCGCCCTCAACCACATATACACACGCCCACACACATATGTACCCAATCAACCACATATACACACGCCCACACACATATGCACCCAATCAACCATACCTATATCCAGGTCCATACGTTTAACATTTCAAAACATTCATCCTTCACTTCCAGTCACATAAAGATTTCATTGTTATACATGTTATGCTTTATAAAAATGATGGTGGCACTAATCATGATATTTTAAATCAACATATCGGTTAAATAATTTAAATTGATTAGTAATTGAGGGGAAAAAAGGTTCCAGTTAGTGCTGGAATTATTTATTCGATTATTGTTTTAATAAGTTAAATTTCATATATAAATTAGTGAAAAACAAATGGTAACAAATTGACAAGTTTTCTGGCCGTAAAAATCCCGCGCATTCAGAACTTGGAATGCACAAACAGAACAAAAAAAACATCATTTTGTTTGGTGTTGCTGCAAATTGTTAACCTTTAACGCCTTCTCAGTGGGAAGCAATATATTTATACAATAGGCCCACTTGCTGCTTGGGAAAAAAAATTAACCATAATTCCGATTTTATTCCCCAGGATATATTATGAATTAAAGCATGTTCACGTCATGTGTCGGAGTGATGTTACTGCGTCTGCGCAAGGTCAACAATCCCAACGTCAATTATTATTACCTTTGCTTAAATTAAAGTAAAAGGTAACATCAGAATCCACAAATAACTTTGGATATTGCCTATATTTGATCGAAAAAAAAGCAGGTTTGACTTCTAAAAATAAAAAAAAATTAGAGGTAGTCCCTGCTACTTATGATAGCCGTAGACATCAGTGTTGTGTGTAAAGAAATGCATTTAAGCTGTCACATTTCTCTGACTCATACGCGCATGTACCACATACACTCGCTCATACATAACCCCATCCACATGTCCATATACACACACTCGTGCACCTACACACATAACCATAATCATTCATGCATAAAAGAAAAATTCAAATACGACTCACCCCATGATGTTGTCCAGTCCCACTCTCCTATCCTTCTTCGTGCCCCAATACATCGTCTTACTTGTTGTAATTATAGAAACAAATTAGTTGACCCCAATAGATAGCGAGATTTGTCGAAATTATCAGCGGTGATACAACTGATGTTCTCAAAAATCAATGTTGGCAGCAATTGGGTGAGTTGGTCAATATCTAACTGTCCAACTTGCAGCCAGAAAACTGTGTCCGTAAGTAGATAAATTATCGGTTGCACAATTTTGAAGCCATGACCTTGGTAAATGTTGTAGTAGCAGCGATGAAACGATCCAAACTCAATGTCCGCTCTTATTCCCGCTGATGACAATAGCAAAAATGATAACAACCAAGCACGTACTGGCCACGGTTAACTGGTTGTCATAGATAAACACCGTATGTTTGTTATTATCACTTGACAAACAGGTATTAAAGTATGAATGATGAAGCGAACAATTAAATTCCCCTTTGTTTTATAATGTTATTGATTTAGCAATAGATTGGTTTTCTAATTTATCGATTTTATAATTTTTTCATTTTATAATTTATTTAGTTTATGATTTGTTTATTTAGTTCACGTCACAAAAGATATCCGACACACCAAGAAAAAATTATGCTATATTAATTTACAGTTCCACAGAGTTTAAAACTAATTTCAAGTTCACAAAAGAATTTTCTTATAGTCTATTTGGCTAGATTTGTTTTATCCAATAAATGTTACTAATACATGAGATAAATTATTAAATATTGATTCAAAAAAAAATTTTGCTTATAGTCTAATTAACCAGATTTTTTTTTTTTTGTAATAAATTTTTCTAACACACAAAATAAATTAATCTGTAATCTTTTACCAATATGTCCTGGTGATTAGCTCGTTTTTTGTAACATACGGCCGCGATTTACAAATCCAATCGCTATCGTTTACTGCACATTTTTTGTAATCACTAAACTTGTCTTGACCATCTCAAATTTTTACTTGCGATCGTATAAAATGGACAATCTCTATTACTCGAGTTTATAAACGAAAAGTATTGCACATTCGAACTTTTACACCAGAATTAAATCAAGATCTAGCCCGTAAAATTCACAACTTTATTCACGAATCTTTAAATAAAATCAACAACACTCATTTATAATGACACGCGAAAAACCAAATGTCATTTTTCTTTCCAATCAGAGAATTGCCTTCTCATGCCAGAATGCTATCGGAAAAAAACAAATAACAGTCGAATCATAATCAGACTAAGAGGCCCTCTACACTTTCAATCGCGTATTTATAGTCAAAACAAAACTCCGTTTTTACACCTCAACAACCGATAAACACGATAATTCTGTTTATTGATTTATTCTTATTTATAATTAACCCAATAAAAGTGTCTTTACTGTATTAAAATCGGAAAATAATTCTCAACAAAGACATTAATTATGAAACGATTGTAGGAAATCTATCGGGGAATAGCGCAATTATGATATTGCACAACTGTTTTATGTTCATATTTTTACCGAAAACCATTGCAAATGACAACCACGGTTTGAGTTTAAGAAATTATCTGTAAAGGAAAAAAATGAAAACAACTATGAAAGTTTCTGTTAAGGTAAATTTGATGTGCTAGGGACAGTGGTTTGAATTCAATCATGGAGTTTGAATTACCCTTCATAACACTCGGGCAGACTCCGTTGAGAGCTTGAGGGTCAAATACAGCTGGTTGACGATTTCTAGAGAAAACAGTTCCAATTTTAAGGTTCTCATATTTTCTTCAACAAGAGTAACAGGTTATTTACCGAAGACACCAAAACCATGTGCTTCCAGGTTTAGCAACAGTTTAATAATAAGCAAATTCCAAAATAGTAACGACAATACTTTTCTTGCCATGTGCCTCTTCTCACGAACTTGCGAATAAAGTACTCACTTGGACAAGCTCTGACAACTCTGTCTCAAAAAATCAAGTCATTCCAGCTGACAAGTAAGTGATTCCTCACCCCCTCAAGCGTATTTGTGATCGCCACAGGACAAGCGCTGTTGAAAACTTCCTCAATATCGCAGAAAGTAGCCAAGGAGTATTCATTAAAAACCAGAGATTTCTCAATTAGTTGTATGAGAGAGTGCAAGGCTATTTCAAAAGACTTGTCTTTGCAGCATGCATGTTGAAATGCTGACAACCTTGTAAGCTCGATTGAACCTCTTAAAAGTCTTCTTTTAATCTCATCAATGTTTTCGAGAGAAAATATGAGAGCAATAGGCCTAAAATCTTCGGGCTTACAATGATATCGCTTGCCAATATTAGGTTTAAAGATTACATTTGGAATAGTACATAACCGCTCCTAAAAATCATTAACAGCCATAGGATAGTAAGGTCTATGATTTTTTAATGTTTTTAGAGACCTCATCCAGTCCATCAGACTTAAAAGGTTTGATATTTTTAACAACCCGAAAAATTTTACCTTTGGTAATGATCTGTTTGGTGACTGTCCCAGTAACCACGCGTCATAAGTTCCGGAAATCTGAAATCTGTCTGGAAAATGCGTTTCCAGTCGGTCGTTGAAGGTAACTCGGGAGAATGGGACTAGTGGATAACATTTTATGAAATTTTAAAGCCTCAGAGGGCTCCTGTATTTCATTACAGTGATGCCTCCAGGGATCATTCATCGCACTTCTCAATTCATATTTATCCATGTAGGATTCGCAGTCCAATGCAGCCTTACTTTTCTTTCATAAATTTTTGAAAAGCTTCTTGCACTCCTGGCAATAAACCTGTAGTTTCTTTGCCCATCATGGAGGATATGATTTGCCTGTTGGTATGCTGAGAGCGCAGTTTGTCTGTTTCCTGGTTCAAAGGCTTGTATTTGAGATACACGATGTCCAATTCAAATCGCAGATAACGATGATCAGAAAAGAATTGTTCTCGCGACACTGCCCACTGCCCAGTTATGTGCTTTTTTAGACCTGAAGCTAGAAACAAAAGTAACATCCACTGTTTCTTGTCTATTAGAGGTAATAAAAGTTTGTTTCCAACATTGGAAATAGCTAGATTTGTACTTAAAATCTAGAAATAACTCACAGTTTGATGCCCCAAATTCTGCAGTGTGCATTAGCAACACATCTAAGGATGATTCTGACCTTACGTTTATGAGCGAGACCAAGCTATCACTGAAAAAAAAATATAGGTAATTGTCACCAAAAACTATACTTAACATAAACCAAGCAAATCGGTTGTTTTTCAACCAGCTAAGCGCAAGTTTAATATTAATAATTTTGCTAGAGTTAATTTAAACGTTACTTTTGCTATGTAGATTTTAACCTTGCATCTAGTCCATTTTAACTAATGGCATCAACTATTGCCTGCATGTTGTATTGACCTTTGCTAATCATTTAAACTAAACCAATTTTTTAGTTTTTTTCACCTATATAGTAAAAAAACGTTAGTTTGTATTAAACTACGTTTCTAACGTTCACATAACGAAGCATGTATGTAAATTTAACGGTTACAAAAATTGCAAAATAAAATAATGCGTGTAATTCTAAGAGTCCCAAAATGTACGAGTGTGATGTGGATGATTGAGACACTAGGATGGATGAGTGTGGCACAGCGTATCATAATGAAAGTAATTTTATGGATGTGGAAGGTAAAATACAAGAAACTTCCAGATTATATGTTCGATGGTATAACATACAATTTCGAAGCGCATTATTACCCTCTTCGGAATATAAATGATTTCAGACTGCCAAAAATGCGAACAAATTTTGGACAAAATACAGTCGAATATAAAGGTCAAAAATTGTTCAACTTATTACCACAGGTTGTTAAAGATGAAACAAATGAATTCAGTTTTAAAAGACAGACGATAAACTTTGTGAAAGAAAAGGTTGGACTCAAGCTCTCCGACATTTTAAAGTCATATTAGTTAATTAATTAATGCAAAAAATAAATAATGTATATTAGTCGTAAATGTTATTTTTAGAAATATGTAAGAATAGCTTATCGCTAAATAAATAAATATATCATTTAACAAAATTTCAAAAGAATTACTAAGTTAAGGTAACTTTTGAAAATTATGAAACAACTATTCACATTTTTAACGAAGTTGAATGTTTAAACTAACCATTCTTCAACTTTGCGTAATAGTTGAATTCAACCATATGTTAAACTACCTCTTAAGCCGGGAATTCACATACAACAGAAACAGAAACAGAATTTCATACAAATTTGACAGGAAAAAATTCTGTTTCTGTAAAATTTGTATGAAATTCTGTTTCTGTTTCTGTTGTATGTGGTTTCAAGCCTTTAGTTAAGTAAACATTGCGACATTGGTCAAAATCAGACAATTCGTTACATCGTTTTGCCACACATTCTTTGATTTGGGTTTTGCCACACATTCTTTTTATAGGTTTTATATATACATACTAGGGATATTTTTAAAAACTACGGATTTCATGTATGTTCAAATTTATGTATTTAATGAACTACTTGAAGAATTTTAAAAATGTTTATTTGTCTTAAAAGTAAATGTGAGGTTTTTCTGAGGTCAAAATAACAAATTTTGGTAATTTTTATAAAAAAATCATAAAATAATAAGAGTTCGATGGTTTGATATACCTGGTTTTTTTTCTCCACAATTATAAAACTTCATTATTTTTCTACATAATACCAAAATGTTGAATTTTGATCATTTTTAAAAATTATGTAGAAAAACAATGATATAACTTCAGTTGACTCAATTTTGTATGAACAAATAACAATAAAAGAATATATCAACATCCCTTATTATTTTGTAATAATAAATTATAAAAAATTGTAACTTTTAATTTTTTTTTTGGAAAGGACTCACTTTTACCTTTAAAACAAAATACAAATTTCAATTAGTTCTTGAGATACATTAAATTGAACATATATGAAAGCCGTAATTTTTAAAACTACCCCTATCTATAATAGGAGAACCGCTCGTGATAGTAAACCATTGAAATACACAACAACCAATCCGTTTTGTCAATTTAAAAAAAAAAATTGTGTGTTTTGTGAACTTTTGAAAATAAAAAAACCAAAAACTATTTGTTACTTAATTCATTTATTATAAATTTATATTTAAAAAATATGTACATTATATAGATTATAATAAAATTTTAAAATTATATTGAAATATTGAGTATTAAATTATTACTGTTTAATAATTACGTTATAAATAATATTACGCTGACTCTTTTAGATCGTGGCATAAAGTCAGTACTGCTGGAATATGATCATCATATTTTGTTGCAATATTATAAAAAAAACATTTGGATGAACATCCACGGATTATAAGCAGCTTTGGGGTAATCCAGATCGAAAATGTGGAAGATTTTGAAGCATATATCGAGAGCCTCTAAAAAACTTCCAAACTTAAATTTATGATTGTCCAAAATTACGAAAAATTGGTGGAAGTCTAAATCATCTCCAATGACACCTAGTAGTGGTTGCACTTTTTGCTTTTTCAATTTGCTGTCTTTACGTATCAAGTCCAATTTTTTTGTTAAATCAGAACTATCTTCTGCCTTAATTATAAAATTAGTCTGCGAATCAGAAATAGGAGGCTTTTTGTAGATCACTTTTTGATTCATTTTTTGAAGGGCTGGAGGCATAATAACTGGTAGGAGATATATGATTTGTAAATTGTATGTATCTAAATTTCAAAAGCAAACATTAAGTGAGTGGTTAATATTATGATAAATTAAAACAAATAAAAATTAAGGTTACAAAATATGTTACCTATTGTTAGTTCCTGTTTTGACTTTTGGACTCTTTCAAATAAGGCTTTATTTCTAGGCTCTTTTAAATTTAGTTTGAAATGTTTTTCAACTTTAAGGAACTACTCCCACTTCTCATATATACTACAATGTGCCGGATATCTCTTTAAGAAATCGTAGGTTATCTGCAATAAAAAGTATCCACAATTGGTTTCATCAGAAAAATCTCAAATCAATTGTGATTCTTGAAAGTGTTGTAATTTACCAGTTCTGGAGCTTGAAAATATTTAAATAATGGCAATTCTTCGAAAATGGTAGTCATATTTGAATCTCTACTCGTAACTATTTCCTCGATTCTTTTGCATGCCGTCTCTTTCCATACATTAATTACTTCATACCAAGCAAGGAGTTCGCATATGCATTAGTTTAGTTTTTAGCAATGCGCATTTTTCCATACTTATATCAGTTGAGGAACATTGGGCGACACCTAAGTAAAATAATTTATTAATAAAAAAAATTGTTATAGGCTTTAGAAAGGCGTAACCATAGTATTGTAGCTACCACTCTTATGGAGATTTCCTTTATATATTTTAAATGCACTTACTTGTGAGTTATTCCTCTGAGCTTTTCGAATTTCTTCTTGTTTTCAGTACATCACTTTTTTCAACAAAAACACCTTTATAAAAATTAATTTGAATATTTATTTGCTTCTATTTCCAGTAATAATTTTTTGTATTTATTTATTATTTTTTCATCGACTCGAATGTGAGAACGATTTAATTCAAATATAAACTTTGCATTTGTTAATTTTGATTTTTCTTAAAAAACAACACAACTTATTATTAATATTAATATTATTTCATTTCTTTATTACAACACTTAATCTTATTCCACTTAAATAAGTCACACTTATTAATTCACTCGTTTTCCGTTTTTCGTAAATCCATTTCGAGGATTTTCTCTTCTACTAAAATCGCGATCCGACTAACTGACTCTTTGGGATTTTCCATCTATTTATGCATAATCTTTGTTGCAATAAACTAAACGCATAACAAAAGATTGCATTCATTGAATTTGATTTTAATTTCTTTTCTTTGATTTTCTTCATAGGGAATATAAGAAGTTATTTTTTATTATTTATTTATTTCCGTTGTATATTGGAAATATATTTATTCATATGCATTATGCTATGATATTGCTTGGAAATATTTTGCGTTTGCAAAATTATGAGAACGAATCTTTTTCTGTGGGAAAGTTATTATTAAGAGATTGGGTTGCATCCTAAAGTAATATGAATTAGATCATTGTTAATACAATGTTGCTAATAATATTTTTCTGGATTTTATTGTTGATGAAAATTTTGTCTTATGCTTTTGCTTGAAGACAAAATTTTCAAAGATTGTTTTGAGAAGTGAAATTATTGAAACTATTTTGTTTCAAATGGAATTTGTTTTGAGAAATGAAATTATTGAAACTGTTTTGTTTCAAATGGAATTTGTTTTGTCTAACGGAAAATATGAATATTGCTTGAAATAATATTAAGGCTATTTAATTGAATTTTTGGTTATAATGTATGAATGAGATTAAGGTTCTTTGATTGGAATTTTGGTTGTATGAATGAGAAGGCTTGAGACATTGTAGGGGATCTGAAGATCACTACAGTATTGGCTTTGTTCAAAATATAAAATAAAGGTCTTGCTTTTGACCCTTTCGAAATGGTTTGCCTATGGAAAAAATGTTGCTTGTTCGCAAACAAACCTTTACCTTTAAGAAAAGTACTCTTTATATCACTGACCAACAATTGATAGAAACGAATAAATTTATTCATAATATTAAGTTTTTATATCTGTTATTATGGTTTTTTATATTATTCACTGTTTGTGTGCTTTTGTCACTTTTGAATTAAAATGCAATATTTAAAAATAGACTTTAATAATATTTATAAATAAATTTTTCTTCTTAAGCCGCAAACAAATGTTTAAAAAAAAAACGCGCTTAACAAAGCCACTGTAATGAATTTACTAGCTCTTTACCAAAATGGACCCATATATTATGTAAATTTTTACTTGGTATGGCTCATTTGTTATGGCTCCAAACCGTTCATTTTTACATTTTTATGGCTCAGAATATTACCCGTTAGCAAAGACTAACTTCTCAAAGTATCGTTAAATACATATACATATATATATATATATATATATATATATATATATATATATATATATATATATATATATATATATATATATATATATATATATATATATATATATATATATATATATATATATATATATATATATATATATATATATATATATATATATATATATATATATATATATATATATATGTATATATATATATACATATATATATATATATATATATATATATATATATATATATATATATATATATATATATATATATATATATATATATATATATATATATATATATATATATATATATATATATATATATATATATATATATATATATATATATAAATATATATATATATATATATATATATATATATATATATATATATATATATATATATATATATATATATATATATATATATATATATATATATATGTATATATATATATATATATATATATATATATATATATATATATATATATATATATATATATATATATATATATATATATATATATATATATATATATATATGTATATATATATATATATATATATATATATATATATATATATATATATATATATATATATATATATATATACATTTATATATACATATGTTTATTATATGCTTGTAATAATTAAAACAGTTAATATTATATATATAAATATGTATATAAATACCTGTATTAATTCTTTTATATAAAAGAGCACTAGCAAAATATTTTTAATCTTTTAAACTTCGGCACCTTAACCACTGTAACAATAAATTGTTTACTATAATAGCACTTATAAAAACTTTCACTTAAAAACACTTTGATTATTATTATAACAATAAAATTAACTTTAAAATGATTTTTTAACGAAAGAACTTCTGATTTTATACAATTCTGCAGAGCAATATTCTGAAAACCTAACTGTATTATGATCATAAAACAAAACATGAAGAAAAATTGGCTGAAATTAAACTGGATGCTTGGTAATATCAACTTTGGTGCATAAGTAGATTTTACTATGCACAGTTAAAATTATACAGTTCTTTTTTATATTTAGTCCAGTCAAAGACCAGTTGAAATGTTCCCTCGCGAACACCACCTACAGGGTAAATGCACGAAGTAGAGGGTAAGTAGCACTTTAATCCAACTTTTTGTGCAAATCGGTGCTGTTTTAAACTTAGAATTAAATTTAATTTATTTTTTATTTTCCGTACTACCGGTTTCAATCTTCTAAACATTTGAAAAGAAATCCCAGTAAAATAATCTAATTATGGGAAGCACATAACTTAATCAATTGTATAAATTAATTTTTATGTAGAGCTTTAAAAAAATCAATTTAATGAACAAATTTAATGATCATTAACCATAATTATTTTAACTCCACTAATTACACGAAATCAAAATATTTTACTTCCTAATACCTACTTAAAGTAACACAGTTTCAGTTAAAATCTACATCCCAATTCATATTTCTCTTATTAAAATCGAAACAATAATTAACTTAGCTAGTTTTGTGTTATAAAACTTGCTCAGTTTAAGTTAAACATAGTAAATTTGTAACAAATCAACCCAAAACGGGGTTATTATAACTAAAACCAATTAAACTAGCTTTAGTTTATTATTATTTTTTTCAGTGTACCGAGACCAAGCTACCGACTCCCGCATGGAGGGATCAGTTTTTATAATTTTGACTTTTTTTTTTTATTTTTGATTTACGGGTGTGACAACCCCGCGTACTCCAGTCCCTGCTATTGACATACGAGTTGACGTGAGATATCACACACCACTGGCAATAGCAGTGAGATATCACTAGCCAAGGTGACATCTTAGGGGTGGTGGCGGATGAACTGTATTCAGTCAACGGTAGCACCCTCAATCTTAGCTGTTAAATAATCATTGATGATGAGACGCTATTTCTTGAAGAAGTTAGCCTTCATATAATTATGTGTGGGCTTTAATCTTTAAGAAAGAGAGTGCGTCACAGGATCAAGGAATATGCAACCGGCTGGATTATTGGCAACTACATTTTTGTTTTGTTTCAGAAAATTTTTGTAATAATTTGCTATTTACTTTTTAATTTACTTTTATTTTCTCTATTCTATCATAAAATATTGGCCTATGTCATATTTTGTCAGTGATAGGATTTTTTTTTTAGTTATCCATTCTTTATCAAAAAATATAAAAATACAAAAAAAGAAAGATTTACGTCCATCAACACCTTTGAACGTATGTTGTTGTGGGACCTTGGTCTTAAAAGGTTTTTATGTGTTATTGTGACACATATTGTAATTCCTACTACACAACACCTTTTATTAAAAAAAAAAGTTACTTATTCTTTCAGAGATCAGGAATCCGTCATACGATAAGTAAACAGAAATAATCCAGCAAATCTGGTTATTGAGATGCAAACCCACCGCAAATGTGTCTGCATCGCTATGTTACCTGTTAGTAGAAAAGGGTTTAGTTGGCGTTTAACTACAATTTGTAAATTTGAGTTTTGGGTCCAAGTAGTCGGTGATGGATAATTCAAGGCTCTTGAATAAAAACAACATCTAGCTCAAATCCTGCCAAGTTGAACAAAAGAGTAGCGATCGTTTCTTTGTAACGACGACGGTTGACTTGAAGAAACTTTAGCATAACATCCCAATTTTTATCTGAATCAAGATAGTACTCAAAGATTGCACAGCCCCATCGATAAAGTTTGCTTTACATCCGTGGAGCAAGCGTCACTGTCGATATCAGTTGGCTGTCACTGACGGAAACCTGACGTGCGTCCTGCATCAGCCGTTGTTCTCTGCGTAGAGAAAGCATCTCCAACCGATTCAATCGTCCTTGTCTTGTTCTCAGCTTCATCCTTCTTAAATCACTTCAAAGTGACTACTCAAAAGCCGAAGGTTTTAACTTCAACAGATAGTTGAACCAAGGATACCTCATTAATAAGAATAATAGTTGACCTGTCATTATCCTTCATAGCTTTAATCTAAGCTGTCATCCCGTTGTAAGCTCTGGATTGCTGTTCTTTAGCATTGCCAGTACCTTACCTGTATTGAAATGTTTTGGTTCGTTTCGTGTCATACTACCACTGGCTGTTCTTTCCCATCATCACTAAAAGACTTTGCTGTCATAACTTTTGGCCTTTTAGGGACCTTTGGGGAACCCTCCTGGGATCTCTGCCTTTTGAAATCAAAGGCCCCATTAGGGTCTTCGGGCTTGAATATGATAATACTTTGAGCCCAATTAAAGGTAGTTAAATTCCGATCCGTTTTATCAGAATAGAGAACAGTCTCTAACCGTTTAAAAGCTTTCCATGCTTTATTTCTGTATGATAACTTGGGAGGTCTGAAAAACTTGGAGAAACCCGTTATATAAGCACGTATGGTGCCACATGCATTGTCCTGAGTATAGGATACTTCCAGTGCTCCGAGTTCTTAAATTGACCATATGGACCGTTCTTCTACTCACTACATCCTTTTTTATTTTTTTATTAAAATTATCCCACGAGTAGTCGAGAAAAACAAATGGAGTAGTAATTTCACAGTTAATTCGCTCTTACCATCCTCACGTGACGTATACGCATTTTTTACGATGGCCGCTATTTTTTGAACGCTTTAAATAAATTCATGACATAATACATGACCATATAACCTATATGAGATCATAATTATATTGCTGTGATACCACGAAATGCACACACTGTATGATTTCTAGCAAATGTTCCATATGTCTATTAGTAGCAATCAAAATCGTAAACTATGCTGGTTTCAATTAAAGTAAATACAGAAATGTTTATGCAGATACCAAAATTACCTAGCGATATTGATTTTGATTTGGAAAACTGACAGTTTTTTCCATGCCTAATAATGCCATAGTACCTCTAACTGCCTTTCGAAGGCAGTAAAGATTTCTAACGAAAAATGACATGAAATTCTAACGAAAAGGACCTGTATGTAGCTGATTTGCTGTCAGTTGCTGTGACCAACACGTAATACTAATTGAAAATGGTGGATGAGCTGCGGTATAACTCATAAATAAAAACTTGCTCTGGCAAACTACGCTATTAAATCAAAAATAATGCAACATCGCTCTACGCCCTTGAATAATCTCGGACTCAACAACCTAATATAACTCGTATAGACGCAGTACACAGTGATAATCTTAGGAACAAACAGGAAAATAAGTTAGCAAAGTTGAGGATAAGTTTGGTAGTCGTATAAGGTTTTCTTAGGTGTAACAACTCTCAATGAAGAAACACAAAAGGTTGCAAGATATCCAAGATGTTCATTTCATAGGTCATCCGCAAAATCCCGGGTTTCAAGCTATCTAAAGATAGAAGATTTTTGCAAAGCAAATCACACAATGCTATTGTTTTTGAAAGGTCTACAGCTCATGCCAATAAGAATGGCATGAAGAGCTTAACAGTCTATATATCAAGCTATATGGTTACAGCGCTTGATTTAAACAAAAATCAATTGACATAGTTTTAAGAAAAACATTTTTTTATTAAAAAACAATTAAAGATATTTCATATTGATCTCCAAGTTGTTGTTATTTAAATAAAATCAATATTTTTTTTAATAAATTATTGTTACTTGAATCCACAAATCCGTTTTTATTACAAAAATAAAAATAATTAATAATAACTACTTCGGTCTGAAAGACCTAAGTATTACATTTATGAGCTAAAAGTGAAATTTTTGCCGCCACTTTTTTGGCATTTCTCGACGTTTTAGGACCTCCTGATTCTAAAAAGGCAACAAAAAATGTATGTCTGTCTGCCGGCCGTCACAACATACGAAATCTAGAAAACCGCTGGACGGATTTCAAAATTTTTTTCTTCTAAAAATAGGTTTACTCAATGCTAAGAGCCGAAAGGAAGATGTTTTCGATAACTGTACCGAAAGTGTGTCAAAAAAATCGTGTGTCAAAACAAGGAAATATGAATATTAAAAAACGTTCATTTTGAGTGAAAATAAAGCCATTGACTTTATTATAGAAATATAATAGATACATTATCTATTTATCCAAGGGTATTATTTAATTTTAACTAATAAATGAATATACGGTTATACGCAATCTCTACCCAGGAAAAATCTATAATAACGTACCTAACTTATAAGACCATGTTGGTCATAAAATAGTCAAAAACTAACAAATTCGAAGAATTTAATAAAAAAAAACAAAAAGAACTTAACTTATTGTGGACTTCACTGTTGGCAGCGAATTTCGCCCGTGTATGTCGCTACACGATGCTTTCTTCCCAAAACTTTACCAATGTTTGTGATAAATGTCGTTTTTCTAATAGTAGCACAAACAACCAACTCATTATATTTAGTGAGCCAACAATATAACAATTCTATTTCTAATCCGTTTGGCGTTTGCTTTTAAAAAGAATTTTGCAACTACAAACTTATTCCCTATACTTTTTCTTTTTTTTTTGTTCCACCCGTTCCAATTAATATGTTTACCCCTTTTTATTTCACATACGACATGTTACAAGGGCGAATTCACTTAAATAAATGCACTTTCCTGACACCATGAACTTGTATTACATTCCAAATAATATAATTGAAATCAATCAAAATGGTATTTTTGTTTTTAGCTAATTTTTTTTTATTTTTAAATTATTTTTAAATTATCACAAATTTTCATTTTTCAATCAACTTTAAATAAAAAACATTTTGTTTGTTCAATTTGAACGAATAAAAATTAAATCACGAACTGACATAAATTTAATTTAATTTATTTCAACATTTAATCACGAAATTGATTTAATAATCTTAAATCACCAACTGAATTATTATTTATTTTTAATTTAATATAAAACGCGGACTTTATTATTTTTAATTTTATTTTTCGTAAAATAAAAACGCGGACTAATATTATTCTGGAAAAAGGAACCATAAATAGTATTTTTCCTAAATTAAACGAAAGAGAAGATGTTGATTGCAATACATTTCTTTCATTTGCAATCCCACTATACATTTATATGACGAATCCACAGGTTAATCCATCTACCATACAATCATTTTCTTGTTGGTTTTTTAATACGTAAAACGCGCACCGAATGTATGAACACCCATTTCATTATTTAAGAATACCAGCAAAAAGAGCTGGATATGTGCATGTATTGAAATATTTCATTTCTATTTATAATATTTTGTTTCATTTTTGTTCTTATTTAAACATTGCAAATAGAGTGCAAGTATATATAACAAAAATCATTATAACCTTGATGTTAGTGTTACAAAAAAAGTCGGGTGTGCCGATGATTATTGTTGATATTTAGAGCTCTCAGTTTTCATATTCACATCTCTTTTGTTTTTGTTTTATATATTAAAACAAAGGAAAACGATAATATTATCTAGGTATGGATGATAAATACGCAACAATAATGAATTCAGAAAATCATATGTTTAAAGGGGCGATCAATAGGTTGTTTGTGATCTGTTAAATGTAAAATTACGACAATGCAAAACGTATATTTGGGCAGGTCAGAGATGGAAATTATAGGATGCATTAACGAGAAGTCAGTCTTTACTGTTAATGCAGATTTTTCGTCTGTCTGAACTGTCAAGCCCTAACTTCCAGTCAATACTGCCTATACTGACCCTATATCGTTCTGCATTCATCGGAATTTTTCTGAAAACTGCCATGTTAGCAAATTGTGGTCATAACAATTATGAGTAGGAACAAAGAATGTGGAGAAATCTGGATGGTCGGATTGGTATGTGAGACCAAAATCTAGATTATTGCATTAGAAGTTTTTCAAAAAAATGTTGTCAGGTGTGTCAAAAGAAAGATTTTTATTTATTTTTTTACCCAATTTTTTGGAAAAAAATAAAATTAATTATGTTATATGGGATTTTTTGCATTAAATTTCTAGACAATACTTTGTGTGAATTCATAGAATGGGGAACATTTCTATTCTAATTAACATCCTAAGTCACGATTGTATAGTCATTATTGATTGTTTCTAATCAATGTGAAATCAATGGCTGACACTTGGTCAATTTGTAGTTCTATATGTATTAACTTTAGACTACATTAAGGGAATTCAAATTTTATTTTGGATTTTGAGATCAATTAAACTCAAGTAAGTAAAGAAGTAATTGGAATATTTTCAATTCAAAGGTATGGTTTGAAGTTTCTCAGAAAAAAACTACAATTCACATTTTACGTGTTTCGGATCGGATTCGAACCTACCCTCGTCAGTGCCCGGCTCGAATCTTTGGGCAGACACGCTATCGATTACGCCGTTGAGGCGATGACAATTTCAAAGTTGAAACTTCTTCATCACTTATTTATTTTTACTTAAGTTGAATTTTTCCACTGTCATTAGACTCCATATTATGGAAATGCTTTTACATTATATGGGATTTTTTGCATTAAATTTCTAGACAATACTTTGTGTGAATTCATAGAATGGGGAACATTTCTATTCTAATTAACATCCTAAGTCACGATTGTATAGTCATTATTGATTGTTTCTAATCAATGTGAAATCAATGGCTGACACTTGGTCAATTTGTAGTTCTATATGTATTAACTTTAGACTACATTAAGGGAATTCAAATTTTATTTTGGAAATAAAATTTGAATTCCCTTAATGTAGTCTAAAGTTAATACATATAGAACTACAAATTGACTAAGTGTCAGCCATTGATTTCACATTGATTAGAAACAATCAATAATGACTATACAATCGTGACTTAGGATGTTAATTAGAATAGAAATGTTCCCCATTCTATGAATTCACACAAAGTATTGTCTAGAAATTTAATGCAAAAAATCCCATATAATGTAAAAGCATTTCCATAATATGGAGTCTAATGACAGTGGAAAAATTCAACTTAAGTAAAAATAAATAAGTGATGAAGAAGTTTCAACTTTGAAATTGTCATCGCCTCAACGGCGTAATCGATAGCGTGTCTGCCCAAAGATTCGAGCCGGGCACTGACGAGGGTAGGTTCGAATCCGATCCGAAACACGTAAAATGTGAATTGTAGTTTTTTTCTGAGAAACTTCAAACCATACCTTTGAATTGAAAATATTCCAATTACTTCTTTACTTACTTGAGTTTAATTGATCTCAAAATCCAAAATTAATTATGTGTTTGAAATGAAATTTTATTATTATTATTGAGAATTATAAATTAGTCAAAAAAATAATGTCAAGTCTGTCAAAAGAATGATTTTCATTTATTTTTTTAGAAAAAAATAAAATTAGTATATGTATGAAATGAAGTGTATAATGAACATGAAATTATTATTATTGAGAATTTCATTGCATAATGAGGTTTGTCAAAAAAATATTGTCAATATAAATGAAATAATCATCAACTCAATGAGAAGACCCGAAAGGACGATGTGTTCGATAACTGTACCGGAAGTGTGTGAAAGAAATCGTCAAGTGTGTCAGAACAAGGCAATTTGCATATTTTTTGCTTAAAAACTTTCATTTTAAGTGATTACGAGTAGGAACATTGAATTTGGAGAACTCTGGATTGTCGGGATTGGTATGTGAGATCAAAAACTAGATTATTGCATTATAAGTTTGTCAAAAAAATTTTGTCAAGTGTGTCAAAAAAAAGATTTTTTTTTATTTTGTTACCCAATTTTTTGGAAAAAAATAAAATTAATTATTTGTTTGACATGAAATTTTATTATTATAAAATAAAAATATTGTCAAGTGTGTCAAAAAATGATTTGAAGAAGAAATGATGAAAAAAAAATTTAGCTGTTTGCTTAAGTAAATATAATTGAACTTATATAACTTGGAAAAGTTTCAATTTTTGATTTTCTAAGAATTTTTGGAATATTTTTAGAATTTTGAAGGATTTTAAATTTTTGATTTTATTATAATTTTTATAATTTTGGAAAAATTTTCAATATTTGATATTGTTATAATTTTTGCAATATTTTTAGAATTTTGGAAAAAGTTTGAATTTTTGAATTTTTAAGAATTTTTGGAATATTATTAGAATTTAGAAAAAGTTTAAATATTTGATTTTATTCTAATTCTTGGAATATTTTTAGAATTTTGAAAAAAGTTTCTAATTTTGATTTTGTAAGACTTTTTGGAATATTTTTAGAATTTTGAGAAATTTAAATTTTTGATTTTATTATAATTTTTATAATTTTGGAAAAAGTTACAATTTATGATTTTGTTATAATTTATGCAATATTTCTAGAATTTTTGAAAAAAGTTTTAATCTTTGATTTTGTAATAATTTTTGAAATGTTTTTAGAATTTTGTTTGAAAAAGGTTTGCATTTTGTATTTTATTTAGTTTTTACAATATTTTGGAATTTTGAAAGAAATATGAATTTGTGATTTTGAAATATTTCTCGAAACGCTAAATGGAGAGGTTTTTGAGTAGTTTGCTGATTGTACAATTTTTTCACTAAATTATGTTAATTTATGATCTGTTATAATTTTCCGACAACGTAATGATGTTTCGTATTAGTTTTGTAATACATATCTAAACAGAGATAAAAAATACATGTACTTTAACAAAAACTTATGTTTGATATACATCGCTGCCAAAAACTAAAAACCATGTCCTCATAAAAGTTTTTTGCCGAAAACTATATCGAAATCCTTAACCCAGACCGTAGTCTTTATATCTCAGAGCTGTGAGATTTCAGCACCTTCAAATTTTATTTTTGTAATCCGAAGATTAGTGTTTACACTCGAAACGCGTAAAAAAATATCTACAAAAAAGTTTGTTATGTGGATTCTAATAATAAAGAATAATTTATTAATATAAATTATAGATTTTATTTAAAAACCAATAGATGTGTTGCTATGTAACTGAGGTGCACTACAAAGTGTCTGGAGAAAAGCGAATAATCTTGTACAAAAATACAATAGCAAAAAAGTGCTGGATGTGTAATGGAAAGAAGATGATTAGAGTTTATGCATGTTTTGGAATCTGGAAGCATAGACTATGGGACTGTTTCAGTATCATCCATAGCCACTCGTTGTCTCAAAAAACGTCCAATAAGCAAAAAGGGTGACATAGCAGTAGAAAAAGCTATTGAATTATATTTTTATGATGATGATGAATATGTTTTCAAATTTAAAAGAAATCTATCTCGATAACCACCGAACGACTAATCGACTTCATACTTCGTATGCATGTAATAAAGGTGAAATAAAAATACATGTTTTTGTAGAAATTTTTTAAAGTGTTCCTGAGAACTAAGTGGTCTGAAATAATGGTGAGACTTCAAACTCAGGGTAGTTTTGAAATCAAATTATTAGAGAACTGCTACCCTATTAAATGGTTTATATGAGTTGAAAAGTTGAAAAGGTGATTGTCTGGCATATCAACCTATCTAAAAAGTACACAGTAAACTTGTACTTACACTGTTAAAAATGCTATGAAGTTAAATGTTTAAAGATGGCGCTGATGTTGTAGGTCAAACAATTCATTTTTGAATTTTTTTTTTTTCAAAATAGGAAACCTCCAACCTTTTTTCTAAAATACGACAAAATTTAAAGAAAGAGTTTAGCTTTATCTTAAAGATATCAGTTTTTAAAATGTGCATCACTGGTCGAAAATTGTAATTGTTAAACTAATGTTTTTGATCTGAGAGGCTCATTTTTCAAAAGCAATATCTCTAGAATGATAACAATTTTTTTTTAATTTTGACTCGTTGTAGAGGCAGGTTTGAACTAAAATATTCAAAAAATGCTTAAACTAAATTATTTATCCGCCATCTTCTGTATTATCCGCCCTTTACGGTATATTTTTTGTCAATTGTTCAGAAATTGCCTTGCCAACGCATATAAAACGGTTGTTATCGGTAGAGTTCTCTTGCAATTTTATTTTGAAGGCAATCCTTAGTTTGAATACCCTGAAATCTTTCGGACCACCCTGTTCTCAACACTCTAATTTTTTTTAAGAAATGCGTATGTTTCATTTGACCTATACTACTTGTATATATGCCAAGAATAATGTCGATCAAAAATGGACAGGTTCAAAAATCGACTTTTTGGGTCATCTAGAGACCAGAACACGAATTTCATCTGCAAAGGTTTTTCTCTCTCAATTTAGGTAGATGGAGGAATTCAATATGGTTTAACCAGTAACCTTAATCTAATATCCCAGTTCATCAATGTCCACCAATAAAAGAAAAGCAACTTAAGGTTATCACTTATCAGTACTAGAGCCCGTACTAAATTAAACTTACAGCGAAAGAACAATTTTAAATCTAAAGACAAAATTGCAAAAAAATCGAAAGTTTGGCACCTTTTACTAGGCATGAACCATGCTTGACTGAAACCCATTTGCTGTTTACAGCCAAAGAAAATTTACGCTAACAGTGTTCTTATGTTTTACAATGATAAAATCCGAAAACAGAGTGGCAAAAAAATCTAGATCTTAAGTTGAATATTCTACCCTAGCCTGTTTTCATGGGTCCAAAGATGAACCTGCACTCATTAAAGCCAAACGAGATTATAGCTGATAAAATTTTAACACAAATCATATTGCAATAAAATTTGAAGAAAAATAAATCACTCAAATAAATCAAATAAACACGTTTAAACCTTTAGATGTGTAACAGTTCCAACACTTAAAATCAGCATAGTGTTTTGCGTATTAGAACTTACATCATTTCTTAGTAATCTTCACCTATATCTTATGGATTTAACACCGGACCGGATCAGAACCCGTTCAAGTCTTAAATATGCACTTGTAAGGTGATGAACTTTTGTAGTTTTGATATGATGGAGAAATATAAAATTCATAAACCAAGGTAAATCGAACAAAAGCACATATAAAATTCTAATTCTACAGACTTATCAATAATCAATACCAGTGCATATGAAATGAGACAAAAAAAACTGAACTGCATCTTATGAACGTAAATAATAATAAAACAAAAAAAGCACATAACGAGAGACTAGAAACTAGAGTCAGTTGAATAGTTGAAGCCAAAATGGGGTCACATTTTTTGATATTTATTTTTCTGTCTCGTCTAGTTTCTTGACTTTAACGTGCAAGATTCATACAACTGTATAATTTTAAATTATCATTCAGATGACATCAATTTTAAAATAACTTCAATGCGCTCTTATGTTTTGCACAAAAAAAAATTGTACGAAATTTATTTCAATTTTGTCAGTAAAATCTTGTTATAAACTGCATTTCCAATTTTGTATTTTTCTTGAAATAACCCCTTATTGTATTTTTATGGGTCACAATGTAGATATAAAATGTTGAAGCAAAAAATTTACTTCCCCATCCAACAAAGCATCTCTAGATTTATCTAAGAAAAATAAAAGAGCTGAATGGCTCAAATCGATTTTACAATTTGATTTTTAAATTATTTGAAAATCAATTTGTTGGAATAATAACAGCAAGAAAAAAAAAGAAAAATGTAATTTGAATTGGAAATTCTGTATTTCCCTTAAAGCAAAGTCATGATCATGAAGATTAAACGATGGAAAATGTTTGTATTGATGTTGTTGTTGATAGTAAAGCGTTTTTTTGCAGAAACCTGATTAGCTTAAAAAATTGTTTTCTAATATTTAAAATATATACAAGAATGTCGAAGACATTGAAAGAGTATTGTTGAAACGTCAGGTTAGTGATTTAATTTTATGAGTTTCATTCGTTTGCTTGACATTATCTACTGTCGCAGATATCCTTCGATGGCTCCTACATAAAAAAAAGTTGTATCATTAAAATTAACACACCAAGACTCTTAATCCTTAAATTAAATAAAACTAAAAGTTTAAATAAACACAGAACTCCATAAATAAAACAGATACATTTTGTACAACAACAAAAAGTTTAAGTAAAAGAAAACATTTACTTCATTATTTCTAACGACACAACAAATAAATTTTATTTCAGTTTAATCTTTTCCTTACATTTTCCAATTTTTTCCGTTTTTCCTTTTTTTTCCTTTGCTGTACACTTTTCTAACTATATGTATACATTTCTTGTTATGTTTGCACGACGTTTTTCAACCAGAAAATCCAACAAAACAAATAATTACAATAAAAATATAAAATTTTCCACTTTTTCTTTGTATTATTTCTGTTAAATTTTCACATAAAAAAAAATAAAAGAAAATTCAGAATATTAATTTTACACTGAACATGAAGAGCAAATAGATAGAATGGAGCACAAAAAAATTTTCTTCTTTAAATAATAATTGAGACGAAGAAAAGAAAATTATTTACAATTTTCAATGTTTTTCCTTACAAAAAATTTTTTTTTCTTAAATTATTTTTTCTGTACTCTACATATTCTTTCAAGTGAAAATAAAAAATAAATATTAAGTTATTAGAAGTAATTTGAGAGATAAAGGATGGATTATTTGAGTAATGATAAGGAAATAGGTTTTGCTTATTTATGGCAGCAATATGAATGGAATGGTTTTAAAAGAGTCTAAGAATAGGAATTATTTTTAGCTTTACGTAAGGAGATTTTTCAAGAAAAGGAATTTTTCAAGAAAATATTTAACTGGCCGTATATCCAAACGACACAGGGTATATGCTGGCTTGAACTATCTGCTTTTACACTGTCCTGATCCACGGTTTCCCCAATGAATGGATGCTTTCGTAGGGAAGACTGAGGTAACTAACTAGTTCCTCTTATTGTTTTAGGATGTAATCACAAGTTCCTTCTAAAATAACCATATTCAAGAAAATGAGTGTGATGATGATTCACTTCTCGATACTATTTGTCGTCCAGATATTCTTGACATTCTCTGAAACTGAATGTTAATTTGTCTTCTCGTGTAGTTATATTTTGTTCAATACTGATTGGTTGAAAATGATGATCTTCCTTGCTGTTATTTCGATAGACATCCTGAATCGCGGTTGTTTTGATTATTGATTATTATGGTCTCCTAATACTTGGCATCGGTCTTGTAAGAGCTGATTCTATTCGCTTGAATGTATAACTGGTGAACGTAAAGTGTTTCATAAAATTCAGCCTATGATCTAATATGACCCCAAGTATTGCTAATTTAAGTAACGCATACAAACGTTTCACAAGAAGATGGATTCAAATGAGAAAAGGATAGAAACTTTGATATCCCCAAAAGTCAGAAGAACCAATTTCACCATTAATTTAAAATAGTTTATCACAATAGATCACTTGACTTCGTTTTTATATGCACAGTCAAAATGGCGTGCATCAACCATATCAAAAAATTATTAATAGGATTGGATTAAGTAATCATTTATACAACAGTAAATGTATATGTGTATAGGTAGATATCCGCACTCAACAGCGTTTGAAAAAGGTCCCATCTAAGATCGACTAATGATTAGATTTGTCATGAAAAAATTAAAACACGCGCACTTGTCATCATTTTGAAAAAAACCGGATTTAATTTTAAAAAAACACAAACAATACAAACAAACACCGTAGATTATATTCAATAATCAAATTGATAGAATTGATTTCACTAAATTTAATTCACAGACTGTATTTAGAGAAATTTACTGTTAAGTAGAAACTATTTTATATTATTTTTATCAAATTTGTATTTCGGATTTGACAAATTTGAATCCGTGATCACACGCAATATACAATCGACCATTGTTCATATGACAAAGACAATGTTTGTCAAATAAAGGCTGCCATTTTGGGTTTTTAATCATGTTTTTTTAATTTAAATTATAAATATTTTTTTAATGATCCATAAGCATATTAACATTTTCACAATCTGTCACAATATGTTTACTCGTTCAAGAATATATCGGTAAAAACCCACCGAAAGACAACCAAAAAAAATGAAAGAAAAAGAACCACTGAAATTATTATTTTGCATCGATAAAACGAACGATAACAATTTCATCGACAGCATAAAATCAGTAAATATCCCTTAAACGCTGATGAAATTATTTCATGAACGACTTCTGCGTAACAGCACTCGATCGAATTAATTAGTTTTCCACTTGGCTTCTAACAGTTTTATTTTTTCACTACTCATCTTCATATTTTCTTCGGCTAGCAGCAATCTGGCGTAGTTGAGCTATTATATAAAGCTTAAAATTAACTGGTTACGATTATAAACACTATGTTGCTTCTTCTTGGCCACTACAACTATGGTAATATCATTTTGGATGAAAAAACTACATAGCGCTATGTTGCCATGCATCAAATCAACCAAACACGAGCTCGCAACAGAACAAAATGCGAATGAACACACATCCGGAAACGCCAAGTGATGTGAAAATAATGCAGCTAAATTGTAACGGTCTCATAAACAAAATCGACGATATCATCGTATAAAAACAATATTCTAGTCACGTTTTTACAAGAAACCAAGTTGAATGCTAGATCTAAGATTAGTGATAGTATCTGTGATTATAGAATTATAAGACTGGATAGAGGGAAGGACACAGGTGGTGGACTTGCTTTTATCATACCCAAAACCATTATCTACTGTTCAACCACATTACCAGCAGTACCAGGAACTGACAAACACCTAAAACAACTGGGTATCACAATAAAATCCGGAAATACGGAGATAAATCTAGTCAATATTTTTATTCCACCAGTAAGCAGCTGTCATACATGTTATGAACCGTCCATAGGACATTTATTTTATACTAAAGACTGTCTAATTCTCAGCGATATGAATACGCTCCACGATCTATGGCACTCACACTTGAACCTTGATTCAAGAGGCGAAAACATTGCTGATCAGATTGACGGCTTCAACTTTGGAGTCCTCAATAAATCACAACCGACAAGAGTAACAAATAACTCATAATCTTCTCCAGATGTCTTACTTACCAGCATATCACTAATGAAAATCACTGAATGGAGAACTGAAATTACATTGGGATCAGACCATGTGCCGATCATAATCATCTTAAACCGTTCCTTAAACGAAATGAAATCCGAGAAGAAGACAAATATTAATTTTAACAAAGCAGACTGGGATAATTTTCACAATTTTACTGAAATGGAATTCAGTAAGCATTTTTTACTAATTGACTGGTAGGGGAAAGGAAATTCATCTTAGGAAAGGAAATTCAGAGAAGTTTTTAACAAAGCTAGATCTCGCTTTATTCCAGCCGGCAGAATTCAAAATATTAAACCAAACTTTGTTATGTAGATCATAATTATAATATGCAACAATGTTCTGCGGAATCTTTTACGTCAACGTGGAATATCACCATAAGATCTCGGTTATATTAGGTTTCACGAAACAATTAAAATAATTCACGAAACAATTAAATATATATATATTTACCTATTATTTATTGTGAAATATAACTAAACTCATTCTCAGCTAATTCACTAACAATTATTTACAATCATTTTTATCGATTAAAAATATTTAAACTTGAAAGTAAGAACGTGTAAATCATTATTTTTTTTTGTAACACCAACTTAAAAAGGAAAACTTTTTTTTTACCTTTTTCATCACCTACTTGATAAAAAAAAATAAATTCTAAATTTTTTTCATACGCCATCAAATGTGCAAAGATAGAGAAGGTTACCAAGGGTACAGAACATAGCTTCAAGAAAAAGTTTATATCCGTATTTTCGTCGATAAACCCGATCATATGGATATTGTTTGGGTATAGCAATTATTTGATAGTAGGGATTAATTGTTGATTACTTGAATGTGGGCTTGTTTGTCCGGCGACTCAATTATAGTTTTGCATAAAATCATAGAACATCCAAATGGAATTGAATATTTACTTTTTATCCATCCATTTGATGCAGTAAAAGATGTTTCCCAGTCATAGTTTATAATGGTTTTTTTATGGGTACTAATATAACGGAACTATCAATGTATCGTGAAATCTGGTGGTGTAGCACTAACCCTGGATGAATGAAACCCACAAAAAGTGTTAATTGCAGACCGAAATGGTATATCTTTTATTAATTGAATCTCCCGAGTACACACCAAATGCCTTTTCTATCGTTTCAGTGGGAAAATCTATGAACAAGATTGAGTTAAATTAATAGCTGAATTAATTAGTGAATTAATAATTTATTGCTAAACCTAATCCGTGCTACCAATTTTCATAATACTGTCTGGTAATTAACAGTGGTTTTCACCCGTGTGGGCTTGCAAGAATATTTTAATAACCTAAATATAATTTATAAAGTACAAAAAAAAAATGAAAAGTGAGCCATTGAATACCGAAAAGATCTGCGTCCAGGGATTTAACTTTTGTAGAAGGAAATGCTCGAATTATTGGGTCATCATAGGCAGATTACTTCAAGTAGAACTCAGGAGTTAATAATTAAGTTTCATTTTTTTTTGTCGTGTTTACAGTGTAAAACATTAATCCCCTTTTGCATCGTAATAGCTTTATCCCATAGGTACTAATTCTTTTTATCTCAAGTTCCGACATGTATGTTATTCTACTCTCAGCCTTCAGGGTACCTGTAAATGAAATCTACATTCTACATATGGTTTTCATTAAGTATTATATATATTAGGCGATTTAACTCATTTACCAGACATAAGACATAAAGTTCTTCGTAATTTATTGTATAACCAATTTATATTAAGTTAGGTCATATATTGATTGCCGGCTTGCATTGATAATTTTTTTTTTAGATTGCATAATAATGTATTATTGCATAGCAAACTGCTCTTACATATTGGGTATATGACTGTAGGTATCGGTGTATGTGTGCCTGTGTGTGTGGGAGTGTGTGAGCGTGTATGTGGTGTGAGAGCGTGAGAGTATGCGATTGAATGTGGGGTTGAACGTGCTGATCGTGGTTCTTTCGCCAAAGGGGTCGCCAGAGTCTCATTTTTTTCACTTGTTATTTTTTTTCCATTTCCGTAATTATTCTGAATTCGCGTACTTTTCTGTATTTGTACTGGAGTAGCAGGGTTTACCATTCGAACTCCATACTGTGATTAGCCGGAGCACAAAACTAAAACCTCAATTAGTTACGCGATCTGCTATGCCGCTTCATTGGTTCGCCAATGAAAAAGCCCTTCATTACAACTTCCCACAAGAAGCTTGTGTACTTTCCTCCCAAAGAGATGACATCCGTAAGGCAGATCCAACTGATTCTAGAATTTTGGACCTGAACAAGCAGATAAATAAGCTAGTAATGGAACACAAACGTAACAAATGGAAAGATTTAGTGAGTAAGTCCAACTTTGGCACAAATAAAAGTCTGTGGAAGGTGATTAAGGATTTAATACATCCACGTCAAACGGGTAACTCAACCGCTAAAATGCTCACCAAAATTCAACACGCAGTTTACAGAAAAGCAAAGTACACATGAAAAAGAAACTAGGTCAGTATTAAGACATATGCGCAAACTTAATACTGAAAAATTCGAAGATATCATATTTTCTGAAGAAGATGTTGAAATTTAAACCATCTAAAGCTATTGGAGCAGGCGGCATCTCAGCCATCATAATGAAACACATTGGACCCATTCAACACATATTTAAATACGCTCCAGATACCAAATATCTGGAAAACGGCTAGAATAAGTCCCATTTTGAAACCGGGCAAGCCTAAAGAAAAAGAAAAATCCTATAGACCGATCTCTATTCTCTCATTGGTTGCAAAATTGATAGAAGTACTGCTGCAACCTCGGTTAACTGGATCTTGCCAATTGGCGTCACATCAACATGGCTTTAGAACATAGTACAACCACCGCTCTTCATAGAATACAAAACCAAATCAGCGATGGTCGAAACCAAAAACAACCCTGTGCTAGAACAATTTTAGTTGCACTTGACCTGTCAAAAGCCTTCGAAACAGTGTCACAACACGCTGCACTACTGAACGACATATTCAACACTAATCTGTCAGGTTTAATAAAGCGCTGATTGTGCAACTATCTAAGAGGCCGCCAAACAAACGTTAAGTTCCGGAACTCTAGATCTAAGATGAGAGTGCTCAAACATGGAGTTCCACAAGGTGGGTTCTCTCACCTTTATTGTTATTAAACATTTACCTATTTAGTTTACCGGCACCACCGGAAGGAATAACCATCACGTCACATGCAGACAACTGCACAATGTTTACAACAGGAAACAACCTGGAACAACTCACTAATGTCCTAAACACCTACCTTAACACTTTGAATGAATGGTTTAAAACCAAAAAATTGAAACTGTCTACTAAAAAGCCCACTTCCACACTTTTTACCACATGGACGAAGGAGGTACATACAACACTTAACATCTGCATTGACAACATACTAATTCCTACTGTCAAAAATCGAAAACTACTATGGGTAACATTCGATCCATTACTTAAGTTCAACACGCACTGACAATTCAACACGCAATAACGCACTGAAAGCTCTAGCGGGGTAGTTCGTGGGGTAGGAAGGCCTTTCATAAATTACGCTACTCCCATATGGACACCCCAAGTCGCTGACACCCACTGGAATAAGTTACAGATAACACAGAACGCAACCTTGCGTACAGCAATCGGATGTCATATGGCCCTCCGAGATCATCTACACGAGGAATGTAACATATTGCCGGTCCGTGAACAAAACGAAATGCTTACCAAACAATATCTTTGGGCCTGTCATAAAGAGCAACATCACTGCAATGACACCTTATTCATGACAAAACCACCTAGTGACATAAGAAGGACTGCGAAATGCTTCCTCCAGGATGTTAAAAACAATCAGGTCATTGGTAACATCGACGAGCCTACGTATAAGACGGGCTTAAAAAATATACACACCAAAGAATTTGTAGACACAATAAGGAACTACGCCCCAAACCGAGTTCTTAATAGCAAGCCAACACAAGTCACTGCCGAAGAGGTAAAACTACATGAGTAGAATTGACCAGAAAATTGTTGACAAGTGTCCCACATGTGATGGCACGCCACATGATGCTAACCACCTTTTCAATTGTCCAGAGAAACCGACCTGACGAAGGAAGATCTGTAGTACCGCCCAAGGATAGTAGCAGAGTTCCTGAATCTGGACTGGGAGCCGGAATAATAGCACCGCATTTCGTCACTACAACAACAACAACATAGACAACATTTCTAGCTTCTTGTCGCGTTGGAACACTGAGAATATTGTTATACATAGCACAGGCCCCTACCTTCATAGCATGGGCCCCATAACAGAGTTTGGAGGTACACCTTTGATGTTGTGTGTCTTAGGCTCTACTTTGGTGTCAAATCTCCCGCATGGAGGGATCAATTCCTCCGCATGGAAGGATCAGTTTTTATTGTTTTGAAATTTTGTTTTCATTTTTGATTTATGGGTGTGACAACCCCGCGTACTCCAGTCCCTGCTATTGACATACGAGTTAACGTGAGATATCACATACCACTGGCAATAGCAGTGAGATATCACTAGTCAAAGTGACATCTTAGGGGTATTGGCGGATGTACTGTATTCAGTCAACGGTAGCACCCTCAATCTTATCTGTGAAAAAATCCTTGATGATGAGACGCTATTGCTTCCTAGATGAAACGAGCCTTCATATAACTATGTGTGGGCTTTAATCTTCAAGAAATACAGTGCGTCACAGGATCAAGGAATATGCAATCGCTGGATTATTGGCAACTACATTTTTGTTTCAGCAAATTTTTGTAAAAATTTGCTATTTACTTTTAATTTACTTTTACTTTCTCTATTCTACCATAAAATATGATTGTGTTATTGTGACACATATTGTAATTCCTACTACACAACACATTTTATTAAAAAAAAAAAAATATCGTGTTGTTCCTGCAAAGTAGCTGACTATTATCTGGATAATATAGTCAGAAGCATTCATATTGCTTAATTCGCTCAATATTTTGTTTATGTTTGCAGAGTTAAAGGAATTTTTTATATTGGCGAGGGCTTATCACCTTCTGGAATCATAACTTGTTGCAGACATGTAGAGTTAATATTATCAAAAATGTCTGGCTGGAGAGAGGCTATTTAGCAAGCAGATAGCAGTTTCTGCAGCAGTTTCTTAAAGCGGCGTTGAGAAAAAATACAAGTAACTCGCATGAAATGGATGGTGTTCCTAACATCTTTTTAAAAACGGCAAAACGTAAGAAGCTGCCGTTCAAAATTTTAGCTGCCGTTTCGTTTTTCCGTAGTTCGCGCTTCCATTTGTCAAACCTCATCGTTTGATGTCAAGGGAACATTATTGGAAAGTTCTCATATGTTGATTCAAGTAAAGTTGGGTATCACCTGACCAGCTTTTATTGCTGGCATTCTTTTTATATTTCTGCCTTTGTGGGCCTCTTGCTGTTTTCCTGTTTTTAGGATTCTGTTTTTTATAACGAATCCTACTGGTACGATTAAAACGAGTTTTTGACGTTATATCGATTATCTCGTAAACTATAAATGCTATTAACCTGAAATTTGAGGTGCGTATAAAATTAACCTGTTTAAGATGAGATAAGATGACGAATACAAAAAAAACTAAAGTTGTTTTCGTTAGGCTTACAGGGGTGCAATGTAAGACCTTTGAGAAAATACATTTTTTTATAGATTCAAGTAGGCCATCATATGAAAGGGCTATATTTCAATATTACTTAAAAATTTATTTTGGAATTTTACACCTCACCATTTTTTGTATAATTCTGAACAATGACGTTTTCTTCGTGTTTTCATACCTCGATTTGCTCCGAACCTAACTTATCAAAAATCTTAAAATGTATTTGGAATGATTAGTAAGAAAAATTAGTAAGTTTTTAATAAAAAATATATGACGGTGTCACATACTCATTAGAATATTTATTAAGGGTTGGATATGATAAGGGGTAAAAACACTATTTAAAACGTGGACAAGTGGGGTATCATTTGAAAGAGCACCTAATGTAGAAATCATTGCAGTTTTTTTTTATTTTGCGGTGCACAGGTTTTTAATTATTGTCAAAAGAGTGCAACTTTCAGACCATCTCTTTCCCCCCCCAATTTATTATTGACATTTACGATTAAACATTTATTTGTTATGCCTCTATGATCTGGCAATATAATGTCTTTACAACATAAAGACTTAACAATTTTTGATATTGTGTTCTTTTACATACACGGAACCCTTGGCGAGCGAATTTTTTTCGCACTTGCCTGATTTTTTTTGGAATGAGCCATGCCGGCTCTTTTTAGTCTAGTTGACAGAAACCTCAACAGTTGTAGAAGTCTGATTTTCTCTGTTCCAATTGTTCAATTGTGACTTGCACATGTGGCAATTTCACCAATTATCTTTCGTTAAAGCTGTCGCTCTCTAACAATTATAGGCTGATGATCTTTTGTAGAATGTTTCCTTTTAAAGTGACCTTCCAAGTGTTCTGCTCCTGTTGAATACACAATCTAGCTTCTTCAACTTATCGCATGTAGTATAGCGGTCACACTTGTCACCATTGGACCCATGTAGTCATTGGACTTCGAGGACTGATCCAGAAACTTTCTGTTTCAGCACATAATTTCGTGAAATATTCGCTCAATGGAAAGAGTAGCCAAATATCTTCATTTCTTAATAAAACTGCAGCCCCTACAACATTTTTATTAAGTAATCCATCTATATAGATAACCAACTGTTGGTTTCACTACTCAATACCATATATTAGCTACGGACTGGACTTATTTCAGTGGAACTACAATTCTCTACTGTCTTCGTAAGCTAGCTAGAAATACTATATCACATGTCAACATAGCCAAACCAACGAGTTGTTCCAAAGCTTTTGAAGAAATTTTCTGGAGGCATTTGTAATTGCCTTAACTTTGAGCCTTTTGGTCGCCCTACGAATTTCACTGAACTCTATTTGAATTTGGCCACTTGGCTTTTATATGGACATTGCTCATAGAGTTGCCATATCAGAGTAAGCCCAAACTACTTCACCAAAAATCTACTTCAACGTCAAGAAAAAGCAAATACCACCTTTGTAAGAATAAATTGCTGCCTTTAGCCCGATGAACATTTATGAGAGATAAACTTACGAGCGTTTTTTAAGCCTTTAAGAAAAATGAAAAAATACAGGTTTTCGCTTCTCAATATATTAGTTTTCTTTGTTTTGGGAAAATGTCTATTTCCTATTACATCCAAGCACTGTTGTATCATAAGAGGCCAGATTCATTTAAGAATTATGTTTATCGTGTTCCAAAAAAGCTGAAGGCTCAATACAGAGCTCAAGGTTATACAACTCTTTTCACATAATTCAGTTTTTTTGGTTGGATTTTTCCTTGTTTATTGTGGTTGTCTTCTGATGAATATTAACACATAGGTCGACGGCGAATTGATGTGAAGGTAGTGCTGTTAATGTTTATTGTTCGCAGTATGGGTATTATTTAATAATTCTATCTTAAATATTGTTTTAATTCTCCTCATTAATGCTGCCCCTTCGGCGAGGGAAAATTGCGTCCCAAAACACTCCATCACAATTTTGCAGTTGAAATCAAACGAAATAGTTATTTGTTTCTACGTTTAACACCGCTTAAGCTCAATTTCATTCATTGTATCGATAAACTGAAGAAGACTTAGAATCTATTAAATTATTCATTTGTAGAGTGATAGTGGTTCAACTAGATCTATATATACATATTAAAATCTGCAAGAATGTACGGTTGTGCTGTGTGTACACCCTCAAATCATGCTCAATGTCATGATTGTACGACATCTGTACCCTATTTCACCAAACTTACAAATTTGTAATTTCATACAAATTTTTACAAAATTTGTGAAAATTTGCATGAAATTACAAATTTGTAAGTTTGGTGAAATAGGGTACTGATGGCTTATATCTGACTGCGATTTTTCTATCTTGATAATTCGTTGGCGGTTGAAACAATCAAAAATATATCGATTTATATTTTTTATTTTCTGTCCAAAAAGTCCGTATGTCGAGAACCGTCCCAATAATCCTAAGTTACGTTTGACGAATCTATACTAGTATCAGAGGATGTATTGTTAGACCCGTTTGACGATAGTCAACTGAGGTCATCAGTGAAAATCAAAGTGAAAATAAAACAAGTAATTAAGTTAAAAACTGATCCTAAATTTTATTCTTCATTTTAATTTCTTTTATACAATTTTTTGAATTTTAATTTTAATTTACATAAACCCCACTTAAATCAATTATATATTATTTTAAATTATTTATTACAAAAATGCTATGACAACAAAAATGTACATAGAATATATGTCAATTTAATTATTTAATATTTTCCCCACAATAAAATGCGAATCATCAAAAAGGATTTAACTTTTTTATTTAAAATTATTTCCAATGTTTTGAAACATAATATCTGGTTCGTAAGCCTTCGCTAGTTATAATTGTAAACATATGAAATATTGTTTACTTATTTATTATTGTTTTTGTTTTGATAAAAAGTAATTTCGTCATAAGGGAATTCCTTATGATTTATTTATATCGGTTATTATTTGGTTAAGTTAGTGAGTGGATGTAGTAGTATCTCTATACAGTAATGCAACCAAGTTTAGATGGAAATAAACCAGAGATTTTTAACTTCTGGCAAGCAAGACTAGTTTTGGACATCTTTTTCGTATGCACATTCATACCTAGACATAAGAACTTCGATGCCACAAGATTATTTGAATTAATGTTTAATTTAGGAGTAAACATTTTCATATAACTTGCAAAACATTTGAAGGTACACTTTTGAGTGAACGTCCAGAGTAGGGAATGTTGATTTTTAATTTTGCAATAGATTTTCTAGTTCTGTTTCAGACTCCTGCAAAATATGAGCTTTTTATATCTAAATCAGAGACACCTGATGATTATTTATTTCGAACAAGATATTATAACTAACGTCCTTAAGAAGCTTTATATAGTTTATAAACTACGAGAAATGTAGTCAAGCTCACGAGCTTAATCGAGAGTTCAACCTTATTTTAAAGCAATTGCAGCATTTTATGTTTGGTTTGGATTATAAAAACTTTGATTAAGCATCTAAAATGTTTAAAGGAACAATACATCGCCAAAACTTTTCTTTGAAAGACAAAAGCTTTGTATACGAGAGAAGAAAATTTTTTAAAATAAAATTCTAATGGTTCCAAACAACATCGACAGTACTACTCCAATGCTGCTTCTAAGGCCATGTTTTATGCGACTATAAACCGCAAATTTAACTGGATCCTCTTTTGTTTTATCAAGACAACATGGCTTTTAGGAGGTGATATGGATTGTGTTTTTCCATGTTGGAAGAGTTCACAATTGGTATTAGTAGTTTGGCTAAGTAAAGAATGAATTAGTGATAAAATCTGTCTATTCCCATAAAGCGCTTGTCGAGTAGATGTTAGTTGAGATATAAAAAATTATAGTCCTGATTCTCTTTTTAGATGGCCAAACCCCATCTTTTGAGATATAATGCGGATTTGAAATTGCACCGAACACTCACTTTGTTGGTATAAAGTTTATGTTAAGTTTCTGAGGGCTTGCAATATAATGCGAAGGTGATTATAATTTTCGGCTTAAAAACTACTAACCCCAAGATATTGTCAATCTTTGCGAAGGCCAAATGGACTTCGTTAAAGAATGGCAGTGATTTGTAGACCATAAAGAATTCACAAGAATTTTTATGCATATGCCGCAATCTTGGAATATGGTGATTTTTTTTTTTGAGTTTTTTATTGGTGGGTCCCGAAGCTGAACTTATTAGTTAGCTAGTTCGAGTAGCACTGCGACCTAGAGATCTATTGTGCTTAACCCTGATGTTGTTATAGTGCAGATGACGTCGATGCCACCGCAGAATGTGCAATGTGGTCGAATTCGAGCTCCGTAACATAGCTAATTAGCTGGATTGGACTATAATACATTTAGGTAGAGGAAGTGCTAGTCTCCCTTGACCGAGTTTAATGTATCTGTGCCATGCGAGTTTGCGCATGCAGCCATGCAGAGTTACAGATAATGTGCTCCATGGTCTCTGCCTCCGAGTTGCAGAATCTGCATCTGTTGGAGGCAGGAAGGCCTAATTTGTTAAGGTGGTGATTTATCGGACCGTGTCCTGTCACACTATGTTAATTTTTTTCAGCGACTCTCTGTTAAGATTGATTGGTTTAAAAGGGGACGGAGAGGTTTCCAAAAAATTTTTTTGAGTGCATCAGACTCCTCCCGCATATACTATAGTTGTTTATTTTGTTCCTGTTCCCAGCTTTGGATAACGCGTTTGAGCAAACTCCTCGTTAATCCCAACCACGGTTCTGGACCAATGAACTTTGTAGTGGCACCCTTCTTAGCTAGCGAGTCTACTACTACATTGCCGTATACTCCTGTGTGACCAGGGACCCACACAAGTGTAACCACGTTACGTTTCTGCAATTATTGAGTTGAAGCGCGTTGACTTCAGAGCCAATAGCGTCGCCTGACTATCAGAAACAATGTATAAATCCGTGTTGCTGTATCCTCTTTCGCAACACAGCATTGCACAGTATTTGATGGCAAAGATTTCGGCTTAAAGTACTGTTGTAAAGACACACAGTGCTAACACCCTTTTGGCCCTGGGACCAAACACCCCTGCACCAGTGCCTTCATTAGTTTGGGATCCATCCGTATACCAGTTGCTGGCATTAGGTGGTTGTGTTTGTAAATAGCTCTCGATTACTTCATTGGCCCCTATTTTGACAATAAACACTCTATCTAGATCAGTGATATTTGGCATACAGTCCGAAATGTAGTAGGTTTCCACTTCGTCCTGCAGTTCGGCTAGGTCACCAGGTTTGAGTGTTTCAACTAGCTGTAGTGTGTGAGCAATAGATGCCGCTGCAGATCTGATGTTATAGGTGCAATGGAGGAAGTAGGAGAAGTACCTCTATTGCAGATGTTGGTGTGGTTCTAAAAGCGCCTCTGGCACAGAGGCACACAAGTCTCTGCATTTTTGTGAGCACTATCTGAGCAGGTACCTGGTTTAATTATGGCCACCAAATCAAAGTTGCGTATGACAGTATGGGTTTTATTATACTTTAATGTAACCAAAGTATCATTTTGGAGCTTAATCACCAGGTTTTTCCAAAAAAGTTTCTACAGCCTTATTTGCTTTGTCAAGATATGTTTTAGGTGTGAGTTCCAGGTGAGCTTGCTGTCGAGGATCACACCTAAATACTTAATCTCGACAGACAGCCCAACTTTTTTGCACCAATTCATCACGAGGTCTAAGGCTACATGTGTTCGTTCACTGACAGTAGAGTCATATTTCCCTCTCACCATGACTGCTATTTAGAAGATCATCAGCGACTATCAGACAAAGCAACGGAGAGAGTACTCCTCCCTGGGGACATCCTCTAGAGGTCCTGACAGTTACCAATGTATATCGTAGTGCAGCTGTAATTTTCCGAGTCTGTAGCATGTTGATGATCCAATCCCAAATGTGCGTGTTTAGATTTTTCTTTGTGGCCATTGCAGCAATAGCTTCGAAATGCACATTATCAAAGGCCCCTCGTATGTCCATAAATAACTGATATAAAGGAGGCAAGTGCCTCCTTGTATATCAGTGTACTCTCATTTTTTCATGACTTTATGCAATGTTGTTTCCGTAGATTTCCCAGTTTGGTATGCATGTTGGCAGGAGTTGAGAGGATTTTGCTTAAGACATACATGCCGAATGTAGTAGTCCATCACCTTTTCCATCGTTTTCAGAAGAAAAGATGAAAGACTTATTGGCCTGTATGATTTGGCTTCGTTTGATTTCTTTCCTGGCTTGGGTATGAATACTGCTCTAGCTTCTCTCCATATCTGAGGAACGTACGCAAGACTAAAACTTGCTATAAACAAACCCTCGAGGTATGGGAGAATGGTAGCTAAACCATTTTGCAGGAAAATCGGGAATATTCCGTCGCCTCCTGGGGATTTGAACGGTCCGAACGATTTGATTGCTCAAATCGTTCTGTTTGGGGAGAATTTTTTTCGGCCAGTTGGTTTTAAAACTTTTTAGTTTCAGGATCCAACGAACCATAGTTTGGTATATTTTCCTCTTTCGAGCTCTCGCATGTAGAACCCGGGAAGTGGGAACCCATATTAGTATAGTAGTAATATTAGTATTTCTAGAGTCTCACTGTAGCTGGTAGTGTAGGTACCGTCCAGCCTGCTGATTGAACCCAGAAGACTTGTGTAATCAAACGCAAGCAATTTTTGAAGTCGAGCTGCAGCCAGTAGACTGTCAATCGTTCCGCAGAGCTCTCTCCAACTATCCCTTTTTGATCGTCTGAGTTCTTTGTTGTAATTCGTAATAGCCGATTGGTACTCCATCCAGGTGTTAATTCATTATGCTTTGTTAAAGGGCTTCCGAATTTTAGTCCCCATCCTCTCTAAACTGCCATTCCACCCAGGCATATCTCTAGTCCTTTTAGACTTGGCAATTTGAGAATTACGGTGGTAAGCTTCGGTGATAACATCCTGAAGTGGGTTGCCGCATAGTCGAGCTCCATTGTGGAGTTGATCCTGCCACACTCACCTACATTATCCCGAAGATATAATTTAAAGAGGTCCCAGTCGGTCTTCCTGGGGTTCCTAAAATGGAGAGTACTCTTTATTTGGTGTTCTATGCTGAAGATTATATGTATGCGTGTTCCGACATAGAAGCTACGTCCAAGACATGCCAGTTACTAATTAAATTCTCGGTGATGTTGATGCTCAGAGTTAGGTCCAGGACCTCGTTTCTGATTGCGTTTAAAAAGGTGGGTTTACTGCTTTTGTTAGCTTTAAACATGTTATTTGTGGATAGGCAATTGAAGCAGAGACTCACCTTTTGTGTTGATGTTACTACTACCCCACACGGTGTGATTAGCATTGGCATAGCACGCAATTATTACGTTGTAGTGTTTGTCTTTGCAATGCCGATTGAGCTTGCTTACCTTATCAGGTGGTATTACCTCTTCATCTCCTGTGAAGTACACAGATGCTAAGATGAACTTGCGAACTTCGCTGATGAGGGAAGAAGGATTTCAATCTGCACAGCTGTTAGATCTCTGCAAACGAATTATGTTAAGGGAAATACTTTCAAGCGTTTGTTGAAGAGCATCGCAGTTCTGGGTCCCTCCTGGCCTGAGAAGTATATCAGTTGTATGTTTTAGTTGGTCGACAGACCTTTTTATTTTTTTACTGTCTGAACATGGTTCCTGGATAAAAACAATAACGGGAGCATCCTGTTGGATAAAGCGGTTCAAATTAGCTGAAGCCATTGCTGACCGGTGCTGGTTAATTTGAACGCAACTTACTTTAGGCATTTTTTTTTCTTTTCCTGCTCTCTAGTTTTTCCCTTTCTTTCTCCAGACGAATATGGTGGTCCAACGGGGGACTTCGGTAGGCCATGCTTTTTGCGTGGCGCTGTCTTAGTTCGCTTGGACGCAACAGTTCGCTCGTTCAGGGCTAGGTTGGTGATTTTGGGACGTGATTGTTTTACTCTGATTGAGGAGGATTTGGTTGTCGATGTTTGCAAGCTAGCAGACACCGAGCTAGAAACGCTCCTTACAGAGGCACATGTGGATGGTCCTTCTATTGCGATTGAGATCCCCGAAGTAGTGCAACCAGTTTCTGACGCCTTCTCGGTAGAACAGGTAGTACTTCTTTCGGTATCGCAGTGTGAGGTTGGCTTGGCTTTCTGAACTTTGCGATTCTTGCGTGAATCGAACCAAACATCCAGTTTAACCTGAATTGGCAACTTTTAAGGTGTTTCTCGAATGCTAGATCAGTAATGAAAACCAACATCGCGAGATCCCTCTCAATGGTGTGCTTCGGGATGGTCTATGATCTCGGCCTAATATCCGGATTTTGGGCCCCGAGTCGCCTTAGAATTTTCTCGGTTGATTCTTTGGCAGTCTGGAAGGTAAGATAGGAGCCCAGGAGGTCGAGGTAACTCGTCCTCTTTTAGGATACGTACCTGTACCTTCCCGACTGTTATCCTCGGTACTACGTTTGCACCGATGTATTATCGGCACAATTAAGAAGTAGCCAACCATTTTTTTGGTAGCAGCCTTTGAAGTGAGATTTAATATCCTTGAATTTTTGCTCTACTACCGAAACCATAAGTTGTATTTTTGTATTTTCAGCTCGCTGAGTTGCTTAGAACTCAGGAGGGTGGTTGGAAAGTCTTCAGCAGCGATATAGACTTTGATGCACTTGTTGACATTGCTGAATGTTGAAGGTATAATTACACTTGCAACATTGCTTGCAGTGTCCCCTAGCTCATGCTTAGGTCGGTCGCTGGCAGAGGACTTGTGCCGTTTAACACCAAAGGTAGCTGACTGTGGAGAGTCTTGCGATTTCACGTATTGGACCCTTTTGCTGATCTTGGTACCTGTGTCCTTCCTTCTATCTACTACCTTCGAGTTAGCTCTTTAGATATGCCACCTTTGACCAGGGTAGCCAGGTTAAATGATTTGGGAAGGGCACAGATTATGGCTTCATCTTCAGAGAAGTCTTTCTTTATTAGTGCCCTCTTGCGCTTTCTGTTTGTGGCAAGAAGGTATTTGGGACGATTTTCGGATCGAGGGACAACTGGTTTCGGGTCACTTAATCCAACTGTATTGGACACGTGGATATTAGCTACCTTTGGGTGTATATCCGACGTGATGGTGACTGCTGACATGTCAGAGTTACAGTCTGATTCTGAGTCACATTCCGTCCCAATTGCAGACTCCGGAGTGGAATCAGACTCGTTTGCGAACTTATAATCTTCTTCTTCTGACAGGTAAGACGTGCCAGAGCTCTCTTTTGAGGTTGGCTCATGGTATGCCATTTCTGACATAACCTTAGAGCTTGGTGAGATAGGTTTACTATCGTCGACCTTAGTAATTGTGTTTGTGTTACTGGAATGAAGATGTGCTGATAAATCAGGCACGACCTTCGAGCCCAGCGAACACGTGTTTGCATTTAATGGCTTAGGAGATGCGTTTGGAGAAGCATCGCTCTCGTCTTTTTTATAAGTAAAAAATTATCCATACAGTGGTTGGATGAAAATTAGGGAGTAAAAAGGTACGCCACAACAGAGCCCTGTGCTGTGGTAAGGCTATATTGAAACTGGAGGATGCCCGGTATCCAGAGTTCCGTACTAGTAATCAAGCACCCTCTTGACCATGCTAGGCTTTCAGAGTACGTGTCTACCTTAGCTTTGGGTTTTGGACTTGATCTTGGCTTCGATTCTCACCGAGGACCAAGCAGCATGGTTGACCCTACCGTTGCAGCTCCTAAGATCACTGAGTTTACTTAGCCCCATCACTGCGTCAAAATTCCAAGTCCATACGATGGGGAATACGATGATTAGTTTGAGCGAGATCTTCGACGGTAGTCTCAACAAGGTCACCAGTCAGTATGATCACGTTTAGGCAGTAAGTGCCAGATGAAGAGACTGAAGTATTGTCGACACAAATTTAGTGAGTCTATCGCCTCGAGTTCGTTATTTGCGATTGTATGTTTTTCCTGATTTAGTCTATGTAGCCGAGAACATCGTAGTTATCACCTCTTGACCATTTTCTGTACGACGCTGAATTGCGTTTAGGTTCTAGTGTTAGGTTGAAAAAAAGGAGAATATGTTTGCATGCTTCGCTCACCAGTGGTCCACTCACCAATAACAGTGAGGAACGTGTTGAAGTCTAAGAATTGCTTATTCTGTAAGTCAACCATTATACGAAATTTTGTTAAGAAATCAGCTCCATAGAGGATTTTCTTTTATCTGTATATTAGTTTGTAAAGGTTTTTGTTCTACCAAAACACTTTGCGTGCAACACAAAGTCTTGTTCTAAGCATAAGTTCTTAAAATCCTGACCTAACAGATCGTTGAGTTGATCCATGATCTGAGCTCTAATGACATTGCTATTACTGGAAACCCTTTATCATACACTTCTTCAAAAAAACTCCAGAGCTTTTTTTGGCTTCTAAAACAGAATTAGAAGAACATCTTTAGTTCTGCCGGCACAAAGTATTTTTAAATTTGCGATAACCAAATTTGTCCTACATTAACCCGCATATTGTGAACTGGTGTCATAGCTGACCGTGTTGCTGGGAGCTGATAAAATCGTGCTAAAAATTGAAAAATAATATAAAATAAAATGCATATCAAGACTTTAATGGGATGATCTGTATATATCGGTTGTATCAATCATTTTGTTATATAAAATATCAAAGTCATTCATCGAAAAACGGGATACTATGTTTCTGATGATATAGACATCTTGAATTAATTACGTAGCTATGTTAAACTTTTTGGCTAATAATATCATGAGATTGTATGAACCTTTTATTCCATAATTAATTTATTGAAACCTAACCTTGTCCATCGCCATATTGGCTGTCGTTGTTGCTGATGTTTGAAGCCCACGTTTATTGAATTTGGCTTGCAACAACCACAGCCAAGATGGTACTGCATCTACTGACAAAAATTCGCTTGCCGATTTGAATTTTTTATAACTCTTGCTCCGTTGAAATGAATTCACAAGAGATTTTCATCGACCAAGGTTTTATTCTTAGGTAGATTTTTTCCTCGTCGTCCCGATATTTTATAAGAAAGTATAACACTTTTATTTGTTTCAAGATATCCTCAAATAGACTGATAGACTGATAATTCTATTGACTCATGCAACAATTCTACGAGCTCAGTTAAGACTTGTCTTTTTCGTTGACTTCGATGGAACCTTTGAGACATTAAAATGATCCTTGGACTTCAAATCCAATAAGTGAGTTGTTTCGCTATATTTTTGAATAGGGTCTAGCTAGAATACAGCAGGTAGTCTTGTTATGAATTTAACGATGGCCTGCCGTGTGATGCCAAACAAGATGATTGGTAACTTACACCCAACTGATAGCTTATATATAGCCGCAGAAAAATGAATTAAGTGTTTCTACCTTCGCTTCAGTAAACGGATATGTTCGTGAAGACACTCAAAAATTATTGCGAGACTCGTAACAAGCGAAAATACAACATATGCTCTTATCACTGACGGAAGCTATAAAAGAGAAATTCTTAAGTGTTTCTTTTGCGTTTTATATTCTCTCTCAAAGCTTGTATTCTATATTGAATCCCTTACACAAATTATTTAAAATGATTTTTTCTGAAAATAAGGGTGTAGAGTCCTCATCTATACCTTACCAACATTTTTATCAAGTTTAAAGTTTAAAAAAGATTAAAGCTACAAAAGCTTAGAAATGGTCTTGATAGAATGACATAAATGTAGAACTTTGGTCTACAAAAATAGTAAAAAAGTAACAAAGCGGAATCTGGAATGAAGAAATATTTTATATCATTACGGGGTGTAGCTTCAGAGCACCACAAAACTAATTAAATTCCTCTGATCTTAACCGAAATCATTAACTAAAGATTCATCAACTAAATGTTATTAAACATTCAAATAATCACTGGATACTCCTCTTCCTTTCCACTTTGTGGACCCGGATACTCTATGTTTGGGTCAACCACCCAACCAATCACAGTCTTATCTACTTTTTTTTCACAACAATTATCAAATCCAATAAAAATATGGAAATAATATTATCTATTTGTTTTCATTTTATTTAAAAAAAAGAAAACAGGAAAATAAAAAGATACAACCGGAAGTGATTGAGAAAATCCAAAAATCTACATAAAACTAATAAAAAAAATATAATAAAAATAAAAGAATAAATAGGAAAAAGGATTTCCAGAACATCTTTTTTTTTTCTATTCCTCCTACTTTTATGTCGTCGTGTACGAGAAAATTTCATTTCCTTTTGAAATAATTTTTCATGATAAAACAGAAAATTTAATTTTCTTGTTTTTCAATTTCTATATTTTGATTTTGGCTCAATTAGCACGGCTCATTTTTTCTTGTTAAATAATATATACAAAAAAGAAATTAGATGTTGGACACAAAAACAAAAAATTTTTTTTATTGATTTGGGAAATTAACAAAACAATTCCTTTCGTTTTTTTTGGAAATTTTAATCTAAATTTTTTTTTTTCAATTTCATCAAAATTGATGAAAATGGATTTGAATTTGAATAATTGTTTTTGGATAGGAAATTGCTTTTAAATCAGCAATTGTTTGCAAGTTGGAAAAAAAATGTTTGATTTGATTTTCTTGTAAAATTTAATGTCTGGACTCCGGAGGATGATAGTGAGAAAAACTAAAAGTTCGATTAGAATATGCATTCAAAAATAAACCAAAAGCTAAAATAATAAATCTATATCTTGTTGTTATGAGCTATTTCTGTATTTAATTTATAAACTTACAAATCTAATTGTGTCAAAAAAAATTAAAAACTTAAATGAAACTAGTTATTCTCAGACACAAAAGAGGTATGTAATTATTGAAACAAATTAAAAATAAAATAAGAGACAAAATTATAATTTCATTAAAGAAATTAAATTTCTTGTATTTTTTTGCAGTAAGCACATAAGCAGCTGTTAATTTTTAATCACATGTCACAAATCATAAAAAAAAAGTTATGATAGTTTTGTCTTGGTAGTGCATGGTAGTGTAAAACATAAAGTTTTTCATTACAACACAAATGTGTTTTTGTGACTGTGATTTTTGTGCTAAACACTTCAATGATTTTTGTGAGAATTATGAAGAATTTATGAAAAACAATAAACAACAACTGCAAACTGTTACTCTGTTAGAATGTGACAGTTTTTGACAATTAAATTTTCATGTGTCATCAGGATTGAAAATAAAACTTAACAGACTGTTTGTAATGACACATTTAGTTATTGTTAAATTTATAGTTTAAGTAATTTAATGATTTTTTTAATTTAACTGTACAATTTTGCTATCTCTGTGACATTGACAATAAAGTTGCTAAGACATATTAAATCTGGGATAAAATTTTTTTTTATTTTACACAGTTGGAAGGAAAACATAGTATCTAGAATGCAAATGTTAGGTTTTGACTGAAACAGTTCACTGTTTAGTGAAAGAAATAGTTTATTCTTTTAATCCATTACAGTTATACTAAGAATGTTTAGAACTTCAGATATAACTCATATCAAACAACTCCCTTAGGTTGTACTTGGAACTAAATTATTTCAAGGAGAAAATTTTGCTGTTCGTGGTTCTGGCACCATTACTCAGATATCGTTATATTATGTAGGTCTTTTCTAAAACACCTCAGAAGTTGTAGAACGTCTACAAAAAATTTTATGATTGATCGTAAATGTTTTGATTTTCTAGTAGAAACGATCTCAATTGATAATCTCAATCCCGTTGACAGAAAATCACTGCCAATGGATTGATTGCACTTCAGGGGTATCATAGTGGAGGAAAGATTTTTTAATGTACGGGCTGTTGATTACCCGTTGACCAGCTCTACGATGAGTTTCAGAGTTTTTGAGAGTTCGGACCACGAAGCGAGAAATTGTTGTGCACACAAGGCGAGTTCTTGGAACAAAAACCTGGACAAACTTAGACAAAGGTTCAAGAAACTTTTGAACAGAACTTCAAAAATTTGTGATAACACCGATTGGCTTCTGTACAGAAAAGCACGAAAACCTTTCCAAAAGCGTATGCGTAGAAAGGATTTTTTTAGTGAGACTAGAAAAATTAAGATTATTCAACGACACTCTGACATTCATCTATTATGAAATGCGTAATTCGATGCTTTCTATTCAGGATCACGGGTGCTTTCATGTCATAGGACACGTTAGGTGATGATTCTATGCGACCAAGCATTCGTAAGAGCCCTTCTTCGTCTAGAAAAGGAATCAAGTCTGTTATTTGACTTTTATTACTCACCTGTTTATTGTTCATCAGTGCAGACATTTCCTCAGGGTAAGACTGAATTTGTGATTTTTTGATATGATATTTAGATGCTTCTTCAATTTATTTCCATGATAATGGCTTAGTGTTGGTCGTCTTTTTCCTGATGTGATTGTTAAAATTGTATAATCCTCTTTTAATCCATTTGGTAATACGAATCATTTCATGCCTGTCTTTGTATTCATTCGGCTCGATTGGAGACTAATCTCTTTCACATTGCTGGTTCGAATTTGTTAAAAATATTCTTTTAATTTCTGGATCATCATTTTGTACCGATTTTTGTTTTTTCCTCACTGGCCATTCCTTTTCATCGTACTAAAGAAATACCCGACCTTGAAACCACTGGTTGTTTATATCGAATGAAAAATTTTTTGTTGCTTTAGTAGCATGATCTGCGGGATTTTCTTTGCTGCTAACGTAGTTCCATTGTGATGGTGAGGATGATTCTAGTACTTCTGCAATACGATGAGCTACATACGGTTTGAATGAACAAAAAACGATGCTGATCCAAGCCAAAACGGTTTGCGAATCACTCCAAAAGTTTGTCAACCAAATTTTTATAGAGCGCTGTTGATGAATCATGTTTGACAAACGAGTACCTAATACCGCTCCATGCAGTTCTAATCTTGGCATAGATAAAATTTTGTTGCTTTTTTTTTAACGATACCGATTTTCGTTTTACTGGCAACAAATTTCACAAGATTTTAATTCGGAAAAAGCCACGGTAGCATACGCTCTGTCACTAGCATCGGTAAATATATGGAGCTCGATATTTTTTGCAGTCAAAAATGTGTCCCAATAACTGCGAGGTATCCTCAAATTCTCTACCTTCTTCAATTCTTTTAGCCACACAAACCATCTTTTACCAAGATCCTCGGGTAGAGGTGTGTCCCAATCACTAATTTTTCGCATCCAAATGTCTTGCGGAATGATCTTCGCCCTAACCATGTAATGAGCACGGTAGCCTAATCGTGCGCAGTGTTTCCCTTTTTGTTGGCATTTTTGAACTCTGCATTGCTTCTTCGTATAACTTCACAAATTTTAATTGAAATATGAACTCGTCTGCTCTGGTGTCCCAAAATAGTCCCATAATTTTTTCAGTGAAATCTTCGTTCTCAACATTCGTGCTTATTACAGCAGACTAGCAGCTTTTATCATTGAAGTTTCTCATAATCATCGACGAGTTTGAAATAACGATTTGCAGATCGAAGTTACCATGTTTACAAATTTCAATCACAGAGTTTGTAGCCTCTATCGCTTCCTGTTCTGACTCAAATGAGTCCATGTAATCATCGACGTAAAATCTTTCTTGGATCATATAAACAGCTCCAAAATTACCACCTTTATACTCTAGTGCATTCCGTTTTCGTACATATTGCGCACTGCATGGCGAGCCTTTCGCCCCAAAAATCATTATAGTCATCATATAAGTTTCTGGCCTTTTCGATTTATCAGAGCGCCACAAAAAGCATTGAAGTTTTCGGTCTGTTTCCCGAATTTTTACCATGTGAAACATCTTACGAATGTCAGCAGCAACGGCGAATTTTCCTTCCCTAATTTTCATCAATAATCCAACAAGAGAACTGTAATGGTCAGGACCGGTTAGTAATTCTGAATTTAACGATACCCCTGAATATTTAGCTTTCGCATCAAACACAAGTCGCAATTTTTATTTACTTGGCGTCGATGTTCCAAAATGAGGCAGATACCATATATTATCGGAAATCGTTGCAACTTCACCCTCACTGAGATTCACCGCATATCGTTTAGTAATATAATCATGTATCTTCAATCGATATGCATCGCCGAATTCAGAATATTGTATCATTTTGTTTTCAATAGATACCAGTTTGCGAAAACACATGTTAAAATTATTTGGCATTTTTGAAACATCTGTTTTCCATAAGAGCCCAGTGACTAACAGTCACCTTCATGTTTTGTTGTATTTTTTAATATGTCACAAGCTCTTTTTTCGATCGAGGGGTGAATGGTTTGCAATACAGGTTTTACCCCAAAATCTTCCATCGAAAAATATCGCTGAAGCGTCTCCTCTAGTTTCTCCTCTTCCATTGTCTTGCATTCACATATAAGAAATGTTGAGTGCTTTTCTGTTTAACTACTACGATGACACTCGGGACCATGAATAATCCAGCCTAATTTTGTTTTAACTGCCACAGGACCTATTTCACGAGGGCCTATCTTCGATTCAAGAGGTGCAATTAAATTGCTTTTAACGAGGCCAATGAGTATAGTGGGAACAGCATTTTTTAAGGCTTTGATATCGATAGCGCTCAAATATGGATACCATATTTGAATTTCCTTAGCATCAAGGTTTTGAGAAGGTTGCGAAAGATGTTTAACTGTACTCACATTTTTTAAATTATATCTTGAGCTGTTAACACCTGGTGTTGAAATACTCAGTTTGACTCTAATGGAATTCTTTTCAAGATTAGTGATATTTTTTGTCCACCCCATCCGCAATGGAACTAGTGGTCCTGTGAGCTATCTCTTCTATCTTTTATCTCTTCTTCCAAAAGAGTAACACTAGCACATTCGTCTAAGAGAGCCTAAGTAGAAATTTGTGATAAAGGCCCATGTAGAACGACAGGAACTATTTTAAACAATGTGTTTGTGTCGCCATTAAAGTGTGACATTGTCGGCTTGATCTCGTCTGTTAAATCGATCGAATCAGATGAATTTTTAGAATTTGTGCCTTCCAGCAGTTTATGAAAACTTCTGGATCTATCAGAATTTTTGTGAAAACATCTTTGCCATCAATGCCCTCTTTTGAGACATACGAAACATAGTTGATGATTTCTCTTTCCAATACTCACTTGAGCATTTGAAACAAATCCGCTTTTTTTCTTTCTTGATTTTTCGGCATCATTTCCAATTGTTGAACATTTATGTACATTTATTGAGCTCTTATGTTTATTCAATTTACCTTTGTTTTCACGTTATGTGCTAGCAGGGACCATATCGACATAATCTTGGCTTTCATCAAGAAGCAACTTACTAAATGTCCCTATTTTAACAACCCTGCCGCTGTCTTTCCATTCCCTTCCATATCTGCCTATAATATTATGACAAAACCTTTACATAGAAATTGTTTTATTATATATGTAGATAGAAACGTCTATTATTAATTGACATTAAGTGACGCAACAAAACAATTAACTGAGAAAATCTTAAAAAAATGGTTGACTGACCTGTAGCACATATAATTTTTTTTATGTTTGTTAACATGGATTATTTTATTTTAAATGCCAGATCCAAAATCAAATAGCAAATCATTACAGTTAACTTATTTACATTATGTAGTTATGAATATTCTTATTTTAGAGTAAAACTCGAAATCGGCCCGTCGTTACAAAACTACATGAAATAATGTAAGGGGTTGGAATAATATTTAACTTGGATACGTAGAAGTTCAATAAAGATACAGCGGCAGTCTAGCTATCTCTCCGAAAACTAACATTTTCTCCAAAAATCACCTGGTGAATTTGTATCGGTACTAATTATGTTGGAACTATAGTTGAAAAGTAGTAGAAGGAAAATCGAGCACCATTATGATATTTGTACCCATTGTATAACAAATCAGTGGTCGAAAATTTAATACCATGCTGTTACCCTAATCCTTTATTTCAGTAGTCCACAGTAAAAATTCTATTCTGTTGCGATTTTTATGTGGAAAGTAGTCTTCTGTATTTTAGAAAATGACATAAGAAACATAAGAAGAGTAATTATTTTTAATCTTGAAAGATTTATTGCATCCTAAAAGTTATAATTAATTAAAGCTAAGGTTATAGCCGTTTTTATGTGATGATTACCACATATTTTATACTTCATGAGGCGCCTGTCCTTGACGAGCCCGAAAACATTTGTTCTGGGATTTTTCTTAAATCGACCGCTTTTGCGTTCGGAAAGCTCCGAAAAATGCCGATTGCCTGCGATCTTGTAAATTTGCTACCACAATTTTTTTTTAACTGTGGGGGTTGGAAATTTGTTTAAGAACACGAGGGTAAGCTTATCCAGCCAAAATGTGTATGCTATTGTCGAGTCCTACAACTGACATTTTGGGTGTTTGGGCTGTCGGACTAGACAATAGCAGATAAAATTTTGTCGGACAAGGTTACCTTTGTGTTCTAAATCAAATTTCCAACCCACATAGCTAAAAAAAAAATTTTACAAGATCCCGGACAATCGGCATTTTGCCGGAGCCTGCCGAACAAAAAAGCGGCCGTTTTGAGAAAAATCGCAGAACAAATGCTTTCGGACTCGTCAAGCAAAATATGTGGTAACCATTACATGAAATCGGTGCCGGCCCAGGGACTATTAAATTAATATAGGTTTTTTGTAAAAGGTTTGCAAAAATAAAATAAAAATTGTTTGGAAAAAATAACAAAAAACAATTTCTGCGCATATGTTTTTGGAGAATATATAAGTGCAATTATACTTCCTTAGTGAGATCCTGGTTTGAAAACACTCTATGCATTATGGCTAGCTATCAATATGGAGAACTAATAATTAAGATAACCAGAAATCAGCAATACTAGCACCGGATTTTTTTACTCTTCTCTATAGTACAGATATTTAATGGTATTGGATTGCCGACATATTAATGTATGAATCGTTTTATCTAGTTGGTCTAATTGGTCGATTTTGGAATGAGAGGCAGATTTAGGTATGAGTAACACTATCACGTTTCCGTAGCTCAGGAAACATAGAATGATATAATCGATTTTATCAAGTATCAAGTCACAAGTATTAAGTCTTCACTTAATTTTAGAAACATGTATTACATACAATTCCAAACCGACAACATATTTAGAGAAGACGATAACATTCCAATACATATAATTTTGATATACAAATGCAATTGTTTCAGGTTATACTATCTTTCTTACGTTATTTTTAATATCATAAAAATTATGTTCAATAACAAAAAACATTAATCAAAGCAAACTACCGTTTAAAACGATAGTTAAATAAAAAGCAAATTAAGTGTACACAACAACTTCCCAAATTTTCATGATGATTAGTGTTGTAATGCATAAAGGACAAACAGACATACTTTCAATTTTATTTATATGCAATATTTATGTAGTATGATGACTTGAATGCATATTGCAAAAGTAATATAACTTTAAAAAACTGCGTTATAGATCAATTTTTTAAAATTCGTATAAAGAAATTTTTATTATTTTTATGAATTCATAAATAAAAAAAAATAATTTTAATGGTCTTTAATAAAAATTATAAAAAAAAACAATAAAAAAATATGTACCACACCAGGGATTGAACTCACTACCTACAGCTCATCAGTCGACCACGATATCCACAACGCAATTTGAAACGTTAAGAAATGATATATATATTATTATTTATATATTGTATAGAAGCGGAAGACACTGATTGGCGAAACATAATAATAATATTAAATATTTAATAATATTAAATTTTAAAATACTCCTTGTTTTAGTTTGCAAAAAATTATTTTATTTAATTTATTAAAATTTATTTACAAGATTATTAATAAAATACCTCAATTAATTTCGGTTTAATTCAACCATTTTCAAGAGGAATAAAAATATTAAAGAAAAACATTAAACATTGTAAACAAAAAGTAAACGAAAAAATATTAACTACTTTAATCAAACATTTTAACATTTGCAAAAATAAAGGTAGAAATGAACAAAAACATTTTTGATAGTCAAATAATTAAATATGTATTAACACTAATAAAACTAAGTCTGTAAGGGTAAACCATTACATAACTTAAAGAATCTAAATAATAATTTCCATTTTAAATTTAAATAGTGATCTCAAACAAATCCGGGTTAGTTAAGGGTGAAAAAATGACGTCAGTTTGTAAGTCTAATAAATTTTGGTTATGAAAAAGAGCTTTTCTAATTTCAAAAGATTCAAGAATATCAAGTTTTGTACCTTTAGATTCAAAATGAAGAATTTTTAAATTTGAATTATTATTGAAAGAACTATTATGGTTTTCAGATAACAAATAATTCGAAAAAGTTAAAGAAGAATGTCCATATCTCAAAGCTCGAAAATGTTCAGCTGAACGATCTTCAAAACTACGACCAGTTTGTCCAATATACAAGGCATCACAGTCATTACAGGAAAGTTGATATACTCCACTTTTGGAAACATTTTTTTGTTTCATTTTATTATTTACAAGAAGATTCTGTAAAGTATGATTATTATAGAAAGAACAACTCAAATCGGTGTATTTAGAAATAATATTTCCTAGTTTTTGGCTTACTTGTCCATTATAATAAATAATTTTGCTTGTCCATTATGATAATTTTTTTATTTTTATAATAATTTTTTTTTTTTTTTTTTAATTTTATAATAATTTGTCGGCGCCTAGTAATAAATCTATTCTGCATGTCTTTGAGCTTATATCAGCTAAGGTAATATGGGATGATTTACACTGACAACTTAGCCATTTTATTGATTTCGAATTTACCGTAGTAATGGATGGTGTCATATGCGTGGATACCTCCGTTTTATAATTCGATTGGATATGTGGCGTTATAACTAGATCTATTATCCCTTTGGTCATCACAAGATTGCGATCCGAGAGCCCTTGAATGCATACATTTCCATTTCTACGTTGCAATCCTAATCTTTGTACAAATGCTTCGGTTATTAACGAAGTTTTAGAACCGGAATCCAGTAATACACATCAAGTTTGATAATTTCCATCACGATCCTTAACCTTTACCGTAGCAGTTAATAGAATTGCTGAATTTAAATCCGTACTACAATGACCACCGATTTTTCACTGAAATTCTCCGCTGTGATGGTATTTACTGTGTTTACATTGTTAGATGATGTTGGCTGATTATTCTCCACATCTCTGTTGTGAGCTCTACTGGTAGTGTCGTCTCCTGAATGTAAAAGTTAATTGTGTCTTTGTTTACATAAATTGCATCTGTTTTTGGATTTGCATTGGTACACGGAATGCATTGAACTCAAACAGTTGAAACATCGTTTCTAGAATTTGATTAACTCTAGTCGATGTTCCACCGTCCATTCCTTAAACGTCGAATATTGGTAGATGGGATGGTAATCACCTATACATACACTACATAACCTCATAGCCTGAACAAATGCCTTTGGAATCGGCTTACCTTGGGATTGTATGCTAATTCGTCTAGGGTAGCTTACTACAGCATCCAATGCATCTGCTCTTTTCATTAGGAATACTGTTAATAATTGGCATGTTGGAAACTGAATGTTTGCAGTTTCGGTCGCCCATCTATCTCGACTCTCTTCATTCACCTTCTGGATTAGTAAATAAATTAGCCAGGGATCTCTGGTTTCCGCATCGGGCCTTACTTCTTTTACACCTCGTATAACTTCATCCGTTATGTTCATAAGTCGTCTTATTTGTTGTGAGTTTGGATTATTAATCGACGGTACTTCTATAAAACTCTTAATAAAGGAATGAACCGTATAACGTTTTCGGTCATATCGCGCCTTTAGTTTGTTCAACGCTTCTATATAATTTACGTCCGAAATTGGTAAATGTTTTAATAGATTGGCTGCTTCGCTTCGTAACAACCCTTTCAAATACTGAAATTTCATCGCTGGATTTACATTTGGATTTTCATGTATTGTAGACGAAAATAAATCATAAAATGATTGCCACTCGGTATATTGACCACAAAAGGGAGCAATATTGATCTTCGGAAGCTTCACTTCTAGGTTCAACCCACGTCTTTGTTCTCCTTGACTTTCATTTAAATCCAACGATACATTTCCGGAAACTAAACATAATGATGAAATTAATTTATTCAACACAGCAACTGCCGTATAATAATTTTCTTCAAATTCATCCTGCTGGCTTATATCATCGATTTTTAATTCGGATATCGATTGCTCGACGGTATTAAAATCATTAAACAACGTTTCGGTTCTTCGTAATCGTACCTTTAATTGCTCAACATCCAGTTGAGATGGCCCACTTTCACTCTTCGCACGACAATAATTATTAATTTTTGTTAATGGTCCTTTCAAATTAGATCGCCTCTTCACCAATGCGTTTAGCTGAGACATGTTACTGACCCGTTAATATTTTTTAAGAACCGCTCGCTTTCGTTTGCACTTGTATTTTTATATTAATTGCACGGTTTCTATTTTCAAAAATAAAAAGACAATTTTCACTTACTATTATGAAAATATTCTCCGTTTTAATCCCTGGTAATGCGTCAGCGTCTTCTATTTCGCCTTCCAGAATAATAATTTGTTTTTGAGCAATGTGCTTTTTTTGACATCTGATGAATAAGGTTATATCTGCAATCCGGCTCGAAGGACCATGTCTTCATTCAGCTTAATGAATATATTGGCAGCTTTGTAGAAATAAGAGAGATTCACTCGATATCAATTCAAATTAATTTATTTTATTAATAAGCACAATTATTATTATTAATTTCAACAAGAGTTGTACTCGATTTCACTTCATGTATTATTCTAACCAAAAAATATGAGTTATCATTACATGAAAGAAACAAATTTTATGGTCATTATTATACCGGAAAATTATACCAATTGCGATTGATTTGTGATTGCTGTGATCCATTGATATAAATTTGTTACGTCGCACAGTGGGATTTGTTCATACAATGTTTGGCAAAAAATATAAGGAGTGCTCGTAGAATGTTGAAATTTTGCTCTGAGCCTTTGGTTAGCTCAATTAAGTAAAATATAAAGTTTCATCAAAATTGGTCACGCCCACTACCCCACCGCCCATAGAACCCAAAACTTATTTTTGGCCCAAAGTTTTTGAAATTTGGCACAGAGCCTTTTATTACCTCAATTAAGAATAAAATAAAGTTTCATAAAAATTGGCCACGCCCACTACCCACCGCCCATGGAACCCAAAATTTCATGATTTTATGATTTTATAAATTTTATGATTTTATAAAAGATTATTAATTATTTAAACTTTTTTTTTTTTTAATTGATAGTATGGAGTCTTACCTTTCATTTTATTATAGCGGGAGCACCTAGCACGACCGAGCAACCTTTTTTTTCTTCCAAGGAAGTTTCCAATCACGGCATATTATAGAACAAATTTTATTCTATCATATCTTTTAAACCATATGAGCGAACTTTATAATTTTTTTTTTCAATACGCAGAAAAGGCTATATTTGAAAATAATCACTATTTAAATTAGAGCAATAAAGCTATCTTACGTACAAACACTATAGAAGTTCGTAAACAGTTTTCAATATTTTGGACCAAAATTTATATGTGACTTTATTTCATTATTTCAAAGACAAATAAACGTTTTTTTGGGATACAATTTATGGATTCTTCATACTGAATCAAGTTTCTACCATACTGCATCATTACATTTTTAAATTTTATGTGTCGAAAAAATTACTTATTGCACAAAAAATCCCACTGTGCGTCGTTCAAGTGTAAAAATATAATTTATACAATACTAATAAAAAAATACAAATTAAGTTTTATAGTGAACATAAATTGTGTATCTCGAACAGTAACTTAGCGAAAAAAAGTATTGTTCTTTATACGTAAGTCATAATATTTTCAAATGTTTGAGCATGACCATTTATGGTTGCAACATGTTACAAAATATTATCTAAAAAAGTTGTAAAACGAAAAATTATTAAATTTATTTTAAATAAATTATTATTAAAGTAAGTCAAATCTTTAAATTTTTTGATATATCTGCTTCTTTTCATTTAAATTGTTCATATCAGCATAAAAATGGAGGCATCATTTACAAATGCAATCGCACATTTTAAATTTACAAGCCCTTAGCTGTAGGCGAAGTATGATGAAAAACATTTTTTTCTACCCTTTTAAAAAAATTAAAATATTTAATTTTATATTTTGAATCAAATATTTTCGTTTAATTAGGACATCGTCAGAAAATATCAGAACACCCACGATTAAAAAACGTTGAAAGTTCTGCTGCTCAAAATTCAACAAATTTTTTTAAAAAAATTCAAAACAAAAGAATGTTATTAGAAAAACTTCAAAATAATGCTCAACATCCTAGAATTTTTTTAAATCAATTGGGCAACTTTTTCCAAGATCGTTTCAGCAACAGTTTGTTCCCACTAATATGCTTTGTCACAGTCAATGACAGCCGTCTTTTTGTATAGTTGAACTCTGAAGGAAATTTTACTAATTTTGTCATTTTTCTTTTATTTATAGGTAAAAATCATCACCACCTTGATTCCTACAACAAAATACAACTCTGCTGCCATGAATAATTCAACTCATTCAGAATAATTTAAACCACCAATACCAATACCAATACCACCAATAAACAGTTAAACCAAAAAAACATAAGAAAGGAATTTAATTACAAAAAAAAAAAAACAGAAAAAGAAAATTGTAATAATAATAAAAAGAAAAGCCCGCAAATTGAATTAAAACTACAATAAACAACGAATTGCATTTAATTAATGTCAGAATTAATTTCTTTTTCCTTATTATTATTGCATTTTTTTATTACTGTTGTTGTTGTTTTCTTAATTCATAAGAAACATTACGAAACGATCATTGACATTAAAAATTTAAATTTATTTCTAATTTTATGTTTTGTTTTGGTTTTTTAATTTTTTATATATAATTAATTTTTTTTTTTAAATGTGGTTGTTGTTGACGAGATTATGTTTTATTGTAAATAAAAAAAAAATTTTAGTCAATGAGTCAAAATTTGCACTTATGGTCTGTGGATGTGTTGAAATTGAAAAAAGATAAAATGGTAAACTAGTTTTTATATGGGGTGAGGGTTATTGTGATATTTATTTTTTTTGTTTTATGGTAGTTCAATTAAGGTAAGGGTTAGTGTTTGCATACAGAAATTAGGCGATAGCGGAATCATCGGACCATTCTTCTTCGAAAATGAGGCACTAACAGTTAGCTGTGAAGATGGCAAATGGTTGTAATTAAACAGTCTATTATAACAATTGGTGGTTTGATAACGTGACTCCAACATTTTATCACACAGTTTTCAGCCATATTTTATCAGCTCGGGCTTTTTCAAATAAATGTTGAGGCATTTGATGAATGTGAGTGTACTGTTATAACCTATATTTTAAAGAACGAAGTAAATCTATAAATCTCTTGTTAACTACGCAAATAGTTATTTGCGACAGATACATTAGAGGTATCTGTCGCAAATAGGTTTAATTTAGAGTGAAACGGCGAACTCGATAAATCTTTCGATAAGTAATAAATACTTGACTTTGGCCCATTCTAGTGGTTAGTTGATGTTGAGTTAGATGTTTGTAATGACACTGTGCATTCCTGATATAAGAATCACTATCAGAAACATTAGAGGAATGGCGTGCGTTGAGATTTAAGTTTCCGACTAGTTGCAGTCTGTGAGTTTGATTATGCTTTCTGTTCGATATCTCCCCTTAAATAGAGTATTAGGAACTATAAAATAAATTTGGCAATAGAGTTTTTAGTAGAATGTTTAAGATCGAACGTAAAATTTTAATCAGTTAATATCCAAATGTAAGGTTGAAAACATCAACCATGTTAATTTGTATAAATAAAAACTAAGTTTAAAGTAATAATAAATGTTTCATTAAAACCAAATAAAGAAAAACATTAGATACAGTCCAGTCATATATATTAAACATTTCACTTTCCTCGATCCAGTACAAATGATAAACTGGAACCAAGACTACCCACCTTTAAAAATTAAAATGCTCAAATCACCCCCATTATTTGAATTTGATCCAACTCTTTATGCTTCCTCCTAACAAGCCAATCGTAGTTAATAATATATAATTTAGTTTAATTAAACTAATCAACCAACCAACCAACAAATCATTAAGTCAATGTTAACGGTGATTGCTGAGCACGAACAATAATGCAAAATAAAAATCGCTGCCCGTGATGAACAAGCAATTATTGAGTACGAAATAATAATATCCAATGATGAAATAAAATAAAAATAAATTGCTGCGCTTATTATCCAATGATGCAATATAATAATAGAGCAATTTCACGCAAGTTCAGCAAATTTTTGGGAAATTTTAACTTGACCCCTTTTAATTTTGATTATTTTTTGTTTATGGATAGTCTTTCATAAATAAAAAATACGAGTTCTCTTAGAATTTTTTTTTTTCGACCAGGGGTCTTCATAGGGTGCCTCTCAATTTTTTGTTATTTTGTGATTTGAGTGCATTTTGACGAGCGATTGTAGAAAAACTACTCAATCGATTTTCATAAATGATATGTTATGTATTAAAACAAAGTTTTTAAAAATGTACACTGTTAATTTTTTGAAATAATTTTTATCAGTGTAACATAAGAAAAAAACGGTGTAATTGAAAAAAAGATGGCATAGCCTTTTTTTTTTTTTTTTAAACTAAATTGAAGCTTATTTTATATCTAACCACTTGTGAAAGTTTATGAGATGCAATATTTTTTTGTTTTAAAGATAAAATTCGTTGTGCATATGACTGTCGGGAATCAGTTTCTTTTGTTCTGAAGGAAAATTATAAAAATGGCGATTTTTAGATTCAGATTTTTTTTTATGTTAAATATCAAATATTTTATTATTAAATGAACTTTTTAAAAAGCAATTTCAGTCAAGTTCAGCAAAATTTTGCGACATTTTGACTCGACCCTTTTTAATTTGGTTTATTTTTAGTTTATAGATAGCCTTTGATAAATGAAAAATACGGCTTCAAGTAGAATTTTTTTTAAATATAATAATATAAATTATTATATTTTTAAATATAATAATATAATTATAATAACAATATAAATGATATGTTGTAGAATAGGTGTTAAAAAGAAACTTTTGAAATTGTGCATTGTTAGTTTTTTAATCCTATTCAACGGTGTTACATAAGAAAACAAGTTTAAAAGATGAAGCTAGCATCTAATCCCACTTTTTTATTTTTTTTTTAAATAAAATTGAATTTTGTTTTTATTTACCTGTGAATTTACCTGTTAATCCGTTAATCCCTTAAAAGGAGGCTTTAGATATGCATGATTGAAAAATTTGAAAATCCTACTTTTAATTTTAAGTGAATACAGGCGTAAACTAATATGGATTAAAAATAAATAAAAACCATCTTAAGGATTTTAAATTATAAATGGCTGTAATTAAGACAAAGATTTCAAAAGGTTGAATAGATGCTGTAGAGTAGTAAATGTAGAGTAATTATATTTGGTCATAAAAAATAGGCGTATATAATCTTTATTGATGCCTGCATTACTATTTTTAATCCCATTTTTGTTATATAAATGAAGTTTTAAATTGGTCACTATCAGTTAATTTCTATTACTTTAACAAAAACTTTCAAAATTTAATTTTTCTAAAATGAGTGAATATAAATGCGTTAAACCATTTTCAAATTCTAAGTGTTCTTCAGATAAAAGGAAAATCACAGAGAATGTTCGACAACATTTAGATGTTCTTGGGATTAGTGCAATGGAGAATAAGCGAATATGTTCATCTTGTTATTTAAATTTAATCAATCAGTCAACACTACCTTCTGGTTCAGATTTATCAACATCACTAACAGTGGGTAACGATGCAGTATCCAATGACGCATCTTCAAATGAAACATCAGATGAAATGCAAACCGATCAACTGATTGGTGCCAGCTTTAATCAAGATTATGTTCAAACACCAAACTTGATTAACATAGAGCGTGATGTGCTAATTAATAATTTAAACGAACATATTGTGCCGCATATATCGGATCATCTTTCACCTCTTAAAATAAATTTGTGTGGCAGTCTCGACTACAGAAAACAAAAAGCCGTTCAAATAACTAAGTCTATTCAGGAACGTTTGACTGGAGAAGTTGTCTGAAAATGCAAAAATAAGGCAACGTTATGAAGAAATTATTAGAAACCTAAAGATACATTTCGACAATGGGGATTATGCTGAAAAACAAAAAAATTGTTGTCAATTTTACCGCAAGAAATGAAAATGCAGGAGATTCAAGATATATTTGGAAGTAATGCTACGCGTCATTTGGTTGAAAAAAGTAAAACTCTACATGAAAATAATTTTCAGCATTCATCTGCGACGGATAAAAGAGGTGTATCCACAACAGTTATAAATGTTGTGGAGCAGTTCTATAAAAGGGATGAAATCAGTAGATTACTGCCAGGCAAACGAGATGCAATATCTTTTAAAAAAGGAGAGGAGCGCATAAAAACACAAAAGCGCTTATTGCTATGTACATTAAATGAAGCTTATGTGGAGTTTAAAAATAAGTTTCCTGATGTGAAAATAGGATTTACCAAATTCACGTCCCTTCGACCACAAGAATGTATAAAATTATCCCAAGGAGTTCATAATGTGTGCGTGTGTACCATACATCAAAATATGAAACTAATGATTCAACACTCTAAGATGTCTTGGATTACTGATGCTGCTTTCCAAAATTATAAAACATTAATTGAATTTGTTTCATGTGGTAAATTAACAGAAGATTGTCATAGTTTGAAGTGCAATGAATGTTCAAAAAAACATCAACAACTGAAAGAAAAATTACTAAATGATTTTGACGTTAAAGGAATCCTTCAAGTCAAATATCAACAATGGAATACCACTGATCGATGCAATTTGGATACTTTAATAGAAACTGTAGAAGAATTTATGAAAAAATTTATTTACCGTTTACAAATTTTGATACCACACAACTTTATAGCAAAACAGCAATCTACATTCATTGAGGAAAAAAAAAAATTTAGAAGCAGGAGAGTGCTTCGTTTAAGGGGATTTTTCTGAAAACTACGTCTTCATAATTCAGAATGCGGTTCAAGGCTATTATTATAATAATTCACAAGCTACTATTCATCCATTTGTCATTTATTTTAAAAGTGCCACAAGTGAATATATACAGCATCGAAGTTTTATACTCATTTCGGATATAAACGATCAGAACAGTACTACAGTCCATCTTTTCATTACAAAACTTATTGAATTCATGAAAACGCATATAAATTCTAATATTATAAAAATAATTTATAACACTGACGGTACACCTTCTCAATACAAAAATAAACATAACCGAATTAACTTATGCCACCATAAAAAAGACTTTAAGGTTGATGCTGAGTGGCATTTTCATGCTACCAGCCATGGAAAGGGACCTTGTGATGGAATTGGTGGTACACTGAAGCGTGCTGCACACCGTTATAGTATGGCGAGCGAAGATAATATTATTGATACACCAAAAAACTTTTCGAATGGGCTTTAAAATGGGAATCTACCATGAACTTTGGATACGCCGATAAAAATGAATATCAATTAACAAAAAAAAATTACAAAATTGATATAAAAATGCGATTACTATAAGTGGAACTCAAAAATTTCATTCTTTTGTACCAATAAATACTAAGACAATAAATGCAAAAATGTTTTCAAACTCAAAAGAAACTTTTGAATGTAAAATAAGTAAATAAGTTTTAATAACTATATTTATTTTCACATATATAGTTTGTATGATATTTTAAAAAGTTTATTCAATAATAAAATATTTGTAATTTAATGTTGAAAAACAATCTTTTACTTTATGATTCCATAGTAACATAATACGAACATAATGCTTCTCCAGTCAAAAGTTCCTAAATAGATTTAGTTATTTATACGGCTTTTTTGTTTGCAGTCGAGACTGTCAAATTATTTTTTATAAGAGTGACAAGTGATTACTAAAAGTGATAAATAAACATTTCATTTTTTATGCCATCTAATACAAAGAAAATAATTGCAGAAGTGCTTTCCTATTCAAAAGAAACTTCTGTTTGTAAAAAAAGTAAATCATTTTTAACAATTGTATTTATTTTATTTATTGTACTACATATATAATTTTTATAATATTTTAAAAAGTTCATCTATTAATAAAATATTTGATATTTAACATAAAAAAAAAATCTCTTAGTTTATAACGCCATTTTTATAATTTTCCTTCAGAACAAAAAAAAACTGATTCCCGACAGTCATATGCACAACGAATTTTATCTCTAAAACAAAAAATAATGCATCTCCTAAACTTTCACAAGTGGTTAGATATAAAATAAGCTTCAATTCAAAAAAAAAAAAAAAGGCTATGCCATCTTTTTTTCAATTACACCGTTTTTTTCTTATGTTACACCGTTAAAAATTATTTCAAAAAATTAACAGTGTACATTTTTAAAAACTTTGTTTTAATACCTATTCAACGACATATAATTTATGAAAATCGATTCAGTAGTTTTTTTACAATCGCTCGTCAAAATGCACTCACATCACAAAATAACAAAAAATTGAGGGGCACCCTGTGAAGACCTCTGGTCGAAAAATAAAATTCTAAGAGAACTCGTATTTTTTATTTATGAAAGACTATCTATAAACAAAAAATAATCAACATTAAAATTAAAAGGGGTCAAGTCAAAACGTTGTTGAATCTTCGTGAAATTGCTCAATAATATCGTGGCGCCTAATGTACATGCGATTGTTGGATTGGATCGAAATAGTAACATCAATAATGCAAAGTAATATAAATAAAATTCGGTGTGCTGCTTGTACAGCTGAATATTGAATGTGAATAACAAATCAACATAATAGTAATCGTTTTGCCAATGGTACTGGAGAATTTTGAATATGAATAATAATAAATACAATTGCCTTTTTAAGTAATTAAACAATAAAAAAACAAAAAACAATTTAATGTAACTCATATTACAAAATTATCACAAATGTTATTTCAATAAGATTTTTTGCTTTTTTGATGTTTATTTGATGTTTTTTTTTTCTTTTTTCGCTTTTACTTAACTAATGGTTGAGGCTGGTGAAGCTGATATCACCCTTACATACTAACTTATAAACTACCACCATCAATACATCTAAATCAGCTCTGTAATTCTAATCCAGTAAATCCATATTGGATTTGACCGGAATCGAACCGTCGACCCTAACGATGTACATACACTCGCTTTAACACACTCGGCTATACATCGCCTTATTCGATGTTAATAATTCACAATTATGAGAAAAAATATTGCAACGCTGATGCATAGGCTGACCTCACCACAGCTCTAGAAACATAGTGTCCTGGATATATAATGAGCTAATATTCAAAAAATACTTTAATTACAAAAACCTAAAAAAAAATAGAACCGACTTCAGAAAAAACAAAAGAGGCACAAAAAAGTGAAAAATAACTCAACTGTTGCTTTTAGAAACAAAAATACGTTACATTTTGATTAATTTAATTTAGTTATACCTATTAAAAAATTACGCTATTAAACAAAGTTACTATATTAAAATAGTTACTTTTTATTATTTATTATAGTTATTATAGTTGTTATATTAGTTATTATATTTTCAAAGTTTATTGTAGTACAAAACTGTCGGAAATCGGAGCCAAACCGAGACAGATTAGTCAGTTTTTCGTCAATGTGGCACAGACTTCAAACAGTTTTGTACTACAAATAACTTTTAAAATATAATAACTAATTTAACAACTATAATAACTATAATAATTATAATAATTATAATAAAAAGTAACTATTTTAATATAGTAACTTTGTTTAATAGCGTAATTTTTTAATAGGTATAACTAGATTAAATTAATCAAAATGTTACGTATTTTTATTTCTAAAAGCAACAGTTGAGTTATTTTTCACTTTTTTGTGCCTCTTTTGTTTTTTCTGCAGTCGGTTCTATTTTTTTATTTTTAAGGTTTTTTTATTTTCTTATTTTTAGTGTAGTCATAAAGCAAATGTTGGCGTTTTGAAAGCGTTTTAAAAGTAATAACTTCAAATACCGGGAAAACTTTCATCAGTGACAATCTATTAATTATGGTTTTGCGATTTTTAGCACAAACGGCATACATATTTCCCATCATAGAAAATTTTTTACCGATATAATACTACCCACAACACCCAAACAGAATAATATATTTTGACGAAATCAACGAAAATGCATAAAAATATGGTTTTTTCCAATTTTCTGAATAACGGTATTTTTCACATCATAAAAAAAATTATGGCACCCTCTGTGAATAAACCCAAATAAAATACAATTTAAATCAGCCAAATCAAACGAGCCGTTTTTGAGAAATCGGTGTACATACATAAAAAAACCTACAGTGAAACACAGAACCTCCTTTTTTTTAAGTCGGTTAAAAACTAACCAATGTTATAAATTTCGCGTAGTTATAATTATAAAAAATATGGAGGGGCTGAAATCTCAAGCTCTGAGATATCAAGACTTTGGTCTGGGTTAAGGATTTTGATATAGTTTTCGGCAAAAAACTTTTATGACGACATGGTTTTTAGTTTTGAGCAGCGATGTATATCAAACAAACCTCTTTGTTAAAGTACAAGTATTTTTTTATCTCTGTTTAGAAATTTATTACAGAACTAACACGAAACATCAATACGTTGCCGGAAAATTATAACAGATCAAAAATTAACATAATTTAGTGAAAAGATGATACACTCAGCAAACTACTCAAAAACCTCTCCATTTAGCGTTTCAAGAAAGTATTACAAAATCACAAATTCATATTTCTTTCAAAATTTCAAAAAAATTGTAAAAATTAAATAAAATCAAACTTTTTTCAAAATTCTAAAAATATTCCAAAAATTATTACAAAATCAAAGATTAAAATTTTTAAATAAAAATAAGATAAAAATTCTAAAAATTATAACAAAATCAAAAATTGAAACTTTTTTCAAAATTCCAAAAATGAGAATAAAATCAAATATTTAAACTTTTTCTAAATTCCAATAATATTTCAAAAATTCTTAATATTCAAACTTTTTCCAAAATTCTAAAAATATTGCAAAAACTATTACAAAATCAAAAATTCAAACTTTTTTCAAAATTCCAAAAATATTGCAAAATTAGAATAAAATCAAATAATTTAACTTTTTCAAAATTCCAAAAATATTTCAAAAACTATAACAAATTCAAAAATGTCCATGTCCAATTTCATTTCCAATTATTTTTACGTCATAAAAACAACTAATTTTTTTTCCCAATAAGTTGGCTAAAAAAATAAATGAGATCAGTTTTTGACATATTTGACATTTATTTTTTGACAAACTTATAATGCCATAATTCTCTATAATAATAATAAAATTTTGTCATACAAATAACACTACTTTACAAATTTTGAATTTTTTTTGTCTCCCTTACTAAAACCAAACTTTTCTTCTGGATTCGGACCTGCTGAACACAAATATCATATTCATTATTTTAGTTTAGCTCTTATTTTTGAGATATTCACGAAGGTTATTCCGGTTTTGTGGATCGCATATTTTACAAAACAAACAAATTCAATGTATTAATGAAACAAATGCATAGTAAAGATGCTAACAAACATTTTGAGCTTTTTTTGTAAAAATCTATTTTTGATTCTGGAAGTTACACTCGAAAAAAGTTGAAAAAAAAAATCAAAAATTTGTTTTTTTTTTTAAATTTTTCAACATTCAACGGCATGAATTTTGAACAAACAATGATTGTAATTTTTTTTAATTTCTTGATGCCTATAGTTCATTCAATTTCCTTTTTCTTAAGTTAAAAAACACGAATATTTGTGCAGGTTGCACCAAGTTATACAGGTTTTCCCACAAAAAGTCAAAACACAACATTTGGAAAAACAAATTTTTTACTTAGAATAATCTAAATTCTGCAACAAAATTAAATTAATTTTGAGTTGTTATATAGATTTTCATATAAAAACTGCGAGCATTTTTGAGTTTTCCTTATTTCACCCGCGTTTTATGTATTTTTTCTTTTCTTTTTGTGCCGCATTGTAAATAATGTTTTATAAGTTCAGCCGTTCTCAATCATCAGTAAAGAATTCTTTTAAAATAGTAAAGTGTAAAGTTAATTTCTTTAAATGGCGTCGTCAAGATGTTTCAAGTGTATAAATAGTCCAAATTCATTTTGTTTTATTTGTGGAATTTGGGATAATACATAATTCCAAATTTAGAGTTTTGACTTTTTGTAGGAAAACCTGAATAACTTGGAGCAATCTGCACCAATATTCGTGTTTTTAACTTAAAAAAAACGAAATTGAATTAACGATAGGCTCCAAGAAATAAAAAATTTACAGTCAGCGTTCAAAAGTCATGTTCAAAAGTTTGTTTAGAAGTCATGCAGTTGAATGTTAAAAATTTAAAAAAACTCAAATTTTTGAATTTTTGATTTTTTTTTTCTTGATGGATTTTAAAAAAAAATATCTCAAAATCTTTGATAGCATTATAACTATGCACTTGTTTTATTAATATATTAAATTTGTTTGTTTTGTAAAATATGCGATCCAAAAATCGAAATAACCTTTTTATTCACCGAAAAAATTGGTTTTCGTGAATATCTCAAAAACAAGAGGTAACCTTAAAAAAACTAATATGATATTCGTGTTTAGCTGGTCAAAATCTATAAGAAAAGTTGGGTTTTATTTAGGGAGATTTTTCTTGTAAACTAGTGTAATTAATTTTATTTTTCACAAAAAATGGGTAGTAAAATTAATAAAAATCTTTCTTTTGACACACTTGACAATATTTTTTTGATAAGCTTATAATACAATAATTCTCTATAATAATAATAAAATTTCATGTCATACAAATAATCAATTATATTTATTCCAAAAATTTGGGTAAAAAAATAAATAAAAATCTTTCTTTTGATACACTTGACAACATTTTTTTGACAAACTTATAATGCCGTAATTCTCAACGTAAAAAAATAGATAAAAATCTAAAATTTCTTTTATATATTTTTATAATAAATAATTATAATAAATAACATAATAATATAAATAACATTATAATAAATAACATAATAAATAACAAATAATTGTATTTATTTTCTCCAAAAAATTGTGTAAAAAAATAAATCAAAGTCTTTCTTTTGACACACTTGACAACATTTTTTTGACTAACCTATATTGCCATAATTCTCAATAATAATAATAAAATTTCATGTCATACAAATAAGTTATTTTAGTTTTTTCCAAAAAATCGTAAAAAAATAGATAAAAATCTAAAATTTCTTTTATATATTTTTATAATAAATAAAAGTTTATTTAAAATATGTCCAATAAAAATCATTCTTTTGACACACTTGACTACATTTTTTTGACAAACTTCTAATACAGTAATCTAGTTTTTGATCTCACATACCAATCCCTACCATCAAGATTTCTCCAAATTCAATGTTCCTACTCGTAAACACTTAAAATGAACGTTTTCGAAGCCAAAAATATGAAAATTTGCTATTTCTGACACAATGATTTTTTTGACACAGTTATCGAACACAGCGTCCTTTGGGACCTGCCCTTTGATTATACCTATTTTTAGGAAAAAAATTAGAAATTTTGGAAATCCTTCCAGCGGTTTTCTAGATTTCGTAGGTAATGACGGCCGGACGGCCGGCAGACAGACATACATTTTTTTGCTGTTTTAGAATCAGTAGGTCCTAAAACGTTGAGAAATGTCAAAAAAAGTGGGGGTAAGAATTTCACTTTGAGCTCATGAATGTAATACTTAGGTCTTTCAGACCGAAGTAACTGATTATAGATATAGAGATTATGTTGGAATTTGACTTTCAGTTTATAAAAATAATTTCTAAGGTTAATACAACTTATTAGTTCTTTAGTCATCCTGACCTTTCTGTGCTTTATGTCCATCCGAGGGATTGTCCCTGTATGACTTTGTATAGTTACTTTAGATACACAAATTAGATGATCTAAAGTACTGCATTTATTTATTTGACTTAAAAACTGAGATTCGTTTATCTTGTCATACAATAGAACTGTTTTATAGCTTTGCGAAGATGGTTTAGGTACATATTTATTTTTAATTTGAAAAATAATACCGTGATGATCGCTAAGGCAGGTATCAAGCACAGAAAGGAAAAGGAAAGGACTACCTTCTACTACATCAGAAATAACATGGTCAATTAATGTAGCAACATAATTTGATATTCTAGCTGCGTAGCTTTTGATACGAGAATTAAGAATAATAAATCCATTAGAATTAATTATTTCTTCATATCTCTCAACTAAAGTTTCATCTTGATTAAAAATATTTATACTATAGTCACCAAAGATATAACTTTTTTTAGACGTATCTAAAATTTTCTCGAAATCATTGAAAAATAAGCTTGTATCAGAGCTTGGTGATTTATAGATAGCAACAATATTAATTTTCAAGGAAATAACATTAACACTTAAAATTGAGACATTATCAGTATCCAAAGTTGTAGACACATTCGACACCATGGTATGATATGGTATGGTATGGCGTTTTGTTTTTATTTATATCCAGATTATTAGATATGAATTGATGTGATTGTATTATTAAATAATTTTAGTTTGGAATACCCTGTGTTCCGTTAGTTTCCTAATCATCATCATTCGATGACGATGGTGATGCACATATATTGCAATTATTGCAAGTAGTTGAGCAAAACCAAATCGGTTTTTTTAAGTACTGCTTGAATTCTGAATTACTAACGTTTGCACATTCAACATGAAATTTGTATGAAACAACAAGAAAAGACATTGTTGGTAAGATCACTGTCACTAAGATTTTTTCGATTTCTACTTGATTTTCTAGTACCCATTTAGTTTTGTAAATACGATAATTATTGTTTTCACAGGCAAAAAAACAAAATCCTTGAAATATAATTGATTACAGTAATTGAAATTATCACTTTTATATAAATAAGTAAGAAAATAAAACAAGTACAATAATTGAAAATAAATTAAATTAAGTTTTAGCAGCAATAGAATAAAACACGTCTCTACCACTCAACAATTAAATTAATGATTTTAGTTTTTTATCCCAAACTTTTATATATCCTATAAACAAAATAGTTGCTTTTATAGCTCTTAAGTTAATATAGAGTTCATGAATTGTTGTTCATTTTACTAGAGATGTAACATTAATATTTAAGCAAGAATTTATTTCAAATGTTATTTACAATTAAACATGTAATTTTGTTAGTTTAGAAACAATCAACAATATAAATATTTCATGTATATTCATCGACAGCTGGACAATACAAACTCATAATTTCATTAGTACTACATGCAACAAAAATTGTTTTGAGTTTCAAGAAAATAATTAAATAATATTTTAATTCAAGCTTTAAGCTTCTTCTGATATTTACGGCACTCTCCATATTGTACACCTGTACCAGTATTTATGTTAAAAACTCAACGAAAGACGGCAAAAAGAACTGAAAGAAAAAGAACCACTGAACTTATGATTGCGCTTGGATATAACGAACGATAAGAATTTTATCGACTGCATAGTATCGGTAGAGTACCAATTTACCGTTGATGGCAAAAATCACGTCAGGGATAACTTCTTCGTAACATGTTGTTCATTGTTATATTTGATGATATAAATTAGGGGCAGTGGTGGTTGATGGTATTGATGAATTCTTATTGAAATGAAATTAACAGATATGTTCTGGCTTACTTTTCTGCTTCACTTAAAGTAAATATAATCTTGCAGGTTTTTAATGTAGTGAGATGTAAGTACTAAGTAGCAATATTAATTTGGGTTGTTTGTATTTGTTATTAAAAAAAATAACTTGATTTCAGATTTATTAAAACAATATTGCTGTATCTTTTGCTAAATTAGAGTAATAGTTAATGATTTGTTTCATATATTATCCAAAATTGTTCTTTAAATAAATATTCCTCCAACGTAATTTAATTTAGCGCAATAACATGAAAACCACACTACAAAACCGACTCTCAATTACTTTTCCATATATAAATTTCATTTCCAAACGTTCTTATTAGTTTTCTCTACACAATTTTATTTGCATAGAAAAGACATTTTGAAAACAAATTTTATATTATGGTTGGATTTTTTTACCAATGAAATTCAGTCGAAATATCTTCATTCTGGCTATATGACTAGGAGTAATATGTTGCAAACTGAACTCGATCTTTAAATAAACTGTAAAAAAAACTACAACACCAAAAAAAAAATCCGAACGATGTACGCTATTAGAACTGTTACCAAAAGAAAATAATAATGTAAAGATCATGAGAAGAAAATTTTAACTTAAATAACAAACGAAAAGGAAAATTAAATCTTATATAAAAAGAAAAATCATAAGGAAACGGATTTTATATATTAAATTGTTTTTGGTTTTATTTTTGCATTCGAATGTTTCACTTTTTGTTGCTATTTAGGTTTTAGCTTATTTTTATGTAAAACATTTTTTTTTGCATGAACCCTAAACAAACTTCAACTCATGTTGAGTTTAAAGTGTTTCCTTTTTTAAAAATAAAAATATTATCACAGAGACGGTATAAAAATATAATTGGAAGTTATTAAAGGCAAGCTAAGATGTGCAACTGGAAAAATGAAAACATAGAATAAGTGGATAGACTTGAGATTTTATTTGAGAAGAAGTTGAAAAACAACATTTTGTAATCACTGTAAGAATCACTAGTATATTGTATAACTATTGCGAATGCGTTTTCCAAATAAGAGTGAAGTACACAATCATCCGCCTGTGGAAAAAGAATTCGCGCTAGTGGCACTAATTTTAGTAATAATCTTTGTAACCAATACATAAAATTTAGTGAATATATAAATGATTATATAATTTATTTAACAAATTTATTATAAGATTTATGGATTATAAACTAAACTAAACCGCACCATCTCAATTTTCAACTTTGTACTAAAAATAAACTATAGTACAAATTAATATAGATTAATTTATTTTTAAATATTTATGCTGTCTCACATTTGCTGTTTCGATTGTTACAAATATTTTCGCAAAATCTACTATTTCGGAGGAAGATAAATATTTTTTGGATGTAAGCGTAGCACATTTTTTGGGCTATTTTATTTTAGAACAAAGTTGAATTTTTTTTGTGCATTCTAGATTTCAATTGCTTTTGTGACATCCACAAAATGCTGATATCTCTAAGAGATATTACACCCTTGTATGTTTATTCCGGTTTCTAGATTATTTCATTCGATTGAAAAGCCTCCGTAATTTTATTCTTAATTATGGATAGATCTTTGCTCAATTAAGTTGAATTCACATGTGTTTTACAAAAGAAATTAGATGAAGCTGGAAGTCTGTAAAAGAAAACTGGTTCCATTGGAAATTTCATGGAATCGTTATGGCAGACCGCGCACCAAGTGATATTATAAACTCGGAGCTAGCTTCAGCTTGTGGGAACGAGGGATTATACCTGCTGTCCAGTACATATTATCTGGATTGTACGCGTGTATCGTTTATCAAACAACAGATCGGAAATCAAAAGAAAAGTGATAAAGGAAACTCAGACGGCCCTACAGGTCGAAGAAGCCACGACCGTCACAAACCCCATAATTCACTTAATGCATACCAAAAGTATACACAAAACCATTTATTTTAGGCAGACTCATACCGGTTAAATAATTTATTCAAAATCAGAGTAAAACATATAAATAGAGATAAGTAAATGTGAACTCACCCCATGCTAGTAGTAGATCCCGTTCCTCCTGCCCAATTACACGATCAAATGCGTAATTGACAAATCGACAAATCGATCAAATGCATACAACGATTGAATCCAGCGGGTATGAATTGTATGTTGAAGGAATGGAATGTAACTCTAGATATCGGTTGACTGAAGCTGATGTGGACTGAAGGTGGAATGAATTAAATGTGAATTCATATAACTATCGAATCATGCGGTCGTATCTGAAGGCTGAACAAATGTAAGTAATACTATACGATTGAATCTGATGTGGATTGAAAATGTAATAAAGGTGAGTAGTAATATATACTGTCGGATCATGCAAATGTAGCTATGAACATACAACTGATGAACCATATGACTGTAGCTGAAGGTTGAATAAGTATGCGTAACGATATATATTTCTGAATCATGTGAATATGGTTGGAGGTTGAATAAATGTAAGTAATAATATACTGTTGAATCAGATGTGGGCTGAATTTTGAATGAATTAAATATGAAGATACATCTGATGAGTCATGCGAATGTAACTGAAGGTTGAATAAATATACGTAACGAAATATATTGCTGAATCATGCGAATATGGTTGGAGGTTGAATGAATGTAATTGTCCAAAATATATTGTTGAATCCTGTTTGAAGGTTAATATAAATGCCTGTACTAAATAACACTGGTGGATCAAGTTAGTGCGATAACAGGTTAAATCGTAAACGTGAAATTATGTAACTGTTGATTCAAGCGACTGTGTTTAAAAGTTGACTAGTAACATCCAACAATATGTATTTTTTTGTTTCAATAGCACCACCCAAAAGGGAAATGCATCATCAAAGTATCACATCTCGATTTTGATGAACGTAACTCCTCCAGTAAAATGAAAAAAAATTTGTTTCGAGCTTTTTACTTCACCACAATTTTAAATTGTGTGAAGTAATGCAATCTATCGTGAAAAAAAAATTTACATACCCCAAAGTTTATTTTTTCTTTTGTTTTGGACCATCCTCTATCTAAATAGCCAAAAAAAGTTTTGGTGTACGTCTGGGCGTGGGTGGGTGGGTGGAGGGTGAGCTTTCTACATAGGATCGTGATGAAACTTTGGCAAATGATACAGGTTCACTTGAAAATGGAAGATCTGGATTCATTTCAAATTTGGACAAAATGGCGGGGGATCTCCCGAACACCTCTAAGCTTAAATCTTTAATAACTTCTGATCCCGCACTATGATCTTATTGAAACTTACTATATAAAATTTTAGTACAGTTTCCAATATTTCTGCATACCACCTTCCGGTTTGTCACTTCCGGCTAAAAAGTTTTTTTTAACGGTGTTTATCCCTACTGTAGCCTACAATTACCGATCGATTTTCATGAAACGTTAATAAAAACTTTCAAGTAACATGAGAAAGATTTAATCAGCTTTTGGAGTACATTGGATAAAGGATTTGGGGTTCCACCATACAACAGGTGGTTTTTTCCATAATGTTTTTATGTTTGTTGGGAGCATAAAACATTCATTCGTGAATGAATTTTGATGACACTTTGGAAAAAGATGCAAACATTTATGACAAGGAACTGATTAGTTTTTGAGCGATAGTGAACAAAATGGTGTGGGGTCCCTGGAGTACCTGTTTTTTTGAAAGCTCTTTAACATATGTTCCTGATAATTGAATTGGATGAAACTTGGTACATGAGTGTTTAGTACGGTTCACAATAGCTCTGCATCCCAATTTCCGGTTTTTCACTTCCGGTAAAAAAAAGTTTTTGTACTTTTTTGAAGTTTTTTCAGTGTGTTTATGCACACTACAGCCTACAATAATGAAGTGATTATGATGAAACATATAAAAAGGGTTCCAATTAGTGTGAGAAGATAACTATCATCTTTTGGGACACATTGATCAAAGTGGCGGGGGTCTACCATACAAATGCTGACTTTTCACACTTTGTTTTTCAAATAATTCAATTAACGAAATCAAAGTAAAAAGTCTTGATGTTCAATAATCCATTCAATAAAATCTCTGTGTTGTGCGTGTGCATAAGGTTTAATTTCTTATGTGCATTGAGCTTTGCTTTGTTAGAATGGAGAGAGATTGCTTGTCGTATACGCTGAATAGAGCTACTCGAAATTTGAAATCGTTTTTGCTGACGTCGAATTGTTGTTCCTGGTTTTCCCCGATACTCTCATGAGCTGTTTTGATATTACAATTCAAATGCCTTGTTACTAAACGGCTAGTGCGTTTAGTTTCACCAATTGATCCAGTCTTCATGAATTTTTTAATTATTCATATCACAGTTGAAGAACTTAAATCAATCTGCCATCATATATTGTACGAAATTTACGAACTGTGGCTGCCAAACTTTCATTATTTTTGAAATATTGTTCAAAAATGAAAAAACTGTGTTCTCTCGTGTAGTGCACAATTTTTTTATAACCATAAATTGTCCACTGTCAAATTCTTTTTTATTTAGCAAAAACTTTATAGCACAAATGGCAGCAAATTCAAATTTTGCATATATTTAGGAACAGCCTTTACTAGACGCTAGTTTTTTCTTGATTTCTTAGATTTGAATGTTTATGTTTTGATTTCATTTGCTTGTATTCTTGAGAATACATAATATCCAATTGTTTGATTACTAGAATTCCTTTAAAGAGCTGCCCAATCTGAGTTGCTTAGGGTCTTATAATAAGATTATACAGCTCCCTCTGCACCTTGTAGTTCAGGTTGCTCTGGCCTTCAGAACTTTACTCTTTGCGCTTTGTAGAAATGTGCTCCCATGACTCCTGCTTGATATCTCAATACTACCAGTATCGATCCACCACTCTATCTTTGGGTGTTTGTTTGTTGTATTTTTAGGATTGATACTTAAAAAAGTTAAAACCGGAACCCTCTTGATGAGACTTGTACGGGTACGTCCTAATTTCTGCATCATAGATTTTCTCACAAACTCGATTTCTGAACATAAATAATTAATTGAATATATTGGTTTTGATCTTAATTTTATGGACAAGGATAAGGAGGTAGTAGAATAAAAGTGTTTTTTAATGCACCGAGTTTGGTTTAGAAAAAACGAAATGTCTCAAAAAAAAATTCAATGATTTATCGACTGCTTAGTTTTTGAGTTATTACTAAAAACGAGTGTTTTTAGTAATCAACAGAATGTGTATCAACAGAATGTTGCCATCACAACTGCAAATAAATTAATTAATTAGTATATGGACGAAACTAAATCGTCCCTTCAATTTTCTTTCTTTTAATATTAAAGATAATAACACAAAATCTACAAAAAATTTAATGAAATCAATCTTCCTTATAAATCTTTTTGATGACATATTTTCTTAAAGATGCTAAAATTTATTTAAATTTATAAAAAAAGAAAAATATGAAAATTAATATTATTTCAATTGAAATCATGTGAAATTTAACAAATGTCGGAATGTCTAAATGCTAATCGAGATCAGTAAAAAATGAATTTGAATTTGTTGTTGCTGATATTTCTTAAAATATGAAAATGTGACAGTTTTGTTATGAAAAAAAAAATAAGACGAAACATAAACATGTGTCAGTTGTTTTTAAACGTTGGTTTTGATGTTGTGAATCGTACTTAATCTGGCTCAGACACAAAATATTTCTCTTGAGCCTGCAGGATTTTAAGGAAATCTAATTTGTTTTCGTTTCGTTATTTCAATACAAGACGAAACATAACTCAACCTAAAATAATTCGAGATGTGCACATGAGGTTTTTTGAGAGATATCATATATCACTGGTGACAACAGTATTGTACCACTAGCCATGGTTATATTTGAGGGTTATTTGAATGCTATCAGATGAACTCTATTCGGCGGCACCTTTAATCTAAATTGTGAAATTTTCCTTGATGATATGCTACGCTATTGCTTGCACGAAAAAAATATCACATTTATAACTCTATATCTGACTTTAATTATTGAGGATGAAAGTGCGTCCCACGAAAGGACCTCTCACTTGTAGGATAATTGGTCAGTTAGTTTTAGTTTTGTTACTGGAAATTTAAAAAAATTTGCTTTTTACCTCTTATTTTATTTTAATTTTCTTCTCCGATCATGAAATATTGCCATATATGTCACATTTTAATTAATTTAATTCATTCTTAAGAACACACAACATAAAACATTAACAAGGGGCGTGTCAAAAAAAGTTTTAGGGAGGATCTAAAATACTAAAACATTTTAATCAAACTAAATTTATATTGAAACATAATCGGTTAGGGACACAGATGGAGATGGTATAAAAACCTGAGAATCCCCTCTTTGCGTCTGTTTTTCCACCAGTGAAACCACCGTTTGTAAATATAACGAACATATTTCATTATCTTTTTTTAGTGAATCTGACTATTGGCGCTATTCAACCCAATGGTTCGAAACATCTTCCAGCTTCAGATAGAAATGTGTGTTTTGAAAAAAAAAAAACAATTTTCGGTTGGGATTGTTACAACACGTAAATTTGTCGTTAGATGGAAGCCAACCCAGTACCTCATTGGATCGTCTGACTTGTCTGAGCCTATGTGGGTTGCCTTTTAACTTCTCAATCTTTTTGATAGTAATCTTTGAACTGCGGATCCGGCTCGGAGGACATTTTTCGGAAGAACACAATTAATGCGTATTTGAGCTCAAGTAAATGTTGTTTTTATGATTCTCACTTATATCATATTTATTTTATAGGTTACAAATTAGAGAATGATAAAACAGAAAAATTTAATATAATTAACACTGTTTGCCGTTGGCACATGGCGTTTGTTTTCAAGTAACGATTAACTAAGTAATAATAAAGATTAACAAATAAATAAAGATCAACATTTTATGTCAATTAATTTGTTTTTTATATCATTGATTAATCGTTATATTCTGCTAGATGGCAGGATTTATCCTTTGACTCACCAACGTTGGCGCTTCTCCTAATCGTAAATTTTTTTTTTTTTTTAAACGAAATTCTCGTTTTATAAATTTTATTTAAAAAAAATTCTTTATTTTCAGATGCATACAGCTCACATTATATAAATTTAATTCCACTCTTAATTTCAATTCATATAATCACGAATACACATTAAATGAATTAATGTATTAAAATGACATATGCCTTCGTGTGTATTAAATATCTAATGTTGTTCTGTGCCAAGAAAAACAATTTTATCTCTATAAAATTTAAAGAATTAAAAACATAAAATTAATAAAACATAAGGAAAAGGTCAATTTAGCGACATGAAATAAGAAAATTCATTCAAAACGGTTTGGTTTAATTAAAAACATTAAGTTTTTGTTTTGTTGTTGCCGTTATGTTATGTTTGTGTATAATTAATTAATTTTTTATGCTTCGTTATTTAGTTTTTTATAATCATTTTTATGATGGTTTAGGGTGTTTAATTAATCGACCAGCGTTTTTTTAAATACACAAAAAAAATTAGAGAAACAGATACCAAAAATTATTTCGTACAGTTTGCCATGCAGCTTAAGAAACAATTGTCACAAAGCTATGCTAAATAATTTTATATAATTTTTTTTTCTAGATTATTTCTGTTTTTGAATGAACCACTTACGATTTTGTTTGTTTCTTTCATAAATTTTTTGTTTCTTGGCAATCATCCTAAACAACATAACACAACGGGGATTAAAATTAATTATTGTTATGCTAAATAAACATGAAAAAACACGATTATTCTATTTTGGTTACATTAAAAATTCTTGGATCACTAAAGGTTATGTTTTTCATTCATTAGATTTCTTGTTTTGATGATATTTGTTTGATTTGGTTATTTTAAATAAGAAAAAATATGAAAGTGCTGAAATCTCATAGCTCTGAGATATCAAGATATCGGTTTGGGTTACGTTTTTTTATAAAGCTTTCGGTAAAAGGCTTTTATAAGGACATTGTTTTTAGCTTTTGGCAGCGATGTATATTAAACAAAAATTTCGTTGTAAAAGTACAAGACTTGACCTAGTATTTTATGTATCTGTAGTATCTGCTTAGAAGTTTATTCAAAACCAACACGTAATCCTATTTTAAATAAGTATTTCTAATTGTAATCACATAAAGTAGCAATTAGAATCCCACTAATAGAACAAATGTAAAATTTTATTTTCAAAACAATTTTTCAATTCAATGATTATGTATCTTAACCAACTTGTTTAGAAAAATACAATCAATATTGTAACGTTTCTTAGCCAAGTTACAATTATTTAGTTCGATCACTAAACCAGGAAATTTAAAACACAATGGATTTTCACTTTTATCCTCGAAGAACACCTCTTATTTGTACTACATGAAATAGCCTCGATACTACTGTAATATTCTAGATGAACACACCCTTTTTTTCCTTCCTTTATTTCAACATAAACGTAATAACATGATCTTCAAATATTGACACCTTGGTGTGAAATCTATTCTTTTCAATTGTTTTATTTACCAATAGGACAAAAACTTATAGTTTTCGTTAACAAGAATTGGTTAACGATAAAACAAAAACTTCTTTTAAATGTTTACTTTGGTTGCGTTGTTTTTGTTTTATTGATTTTTATATTTCTTTGTAGAACTCTTTTCTCTAACGAGTATTTTCTCAAAAGATGTTCTATGGTCTTCCATAATCGTCACAACATTTTAAAATTTTAAAATATTATGTCTTCATTGATATTTACAAACTGATCGAGTTTGAGCATATTCACCAATTGATCTTCTGTACCAAATGTAAAATCAATTTATATTTTATTAGTATTTTCCCATCTTAATGTTCACATCTGTCAAACCACATACAGCAAGGACAATTAGGAATCAGCAACTATGTATTAAAGTCGTAATAAGAATGTCCAACAACAACACATATTCAACGAAAACCACTCAAGGATTGTCCAAACCAATCCCGACTTGAAAGGAATAATCACAATTTAAGACGTTTTTAATCAAGAACAAACGAATTATTAATGTCAAGATTTACTCTCTTCTGAACCTTACTATAGCATCTTCAAAAATAGGGTGGGGTTTTTATTGTCTATCTACACCGTCCACAAACAATAAACGTTTCAATGCTTGTAATTTCAAAAATTATATCAAAATCAAAAATTTAATTTAATTTAAAATGTAAATTTAAAAATTTTAAATTTTTTCAAAGTTCCAAAAATATTCCAAAAATGATTAAAAAATCAAAAATTGAAATTTTTTAAAAAATTCCCGAAATATTGCAAAAATTGTAATAAAATCAAAAATTCTAACTTATTTTCTTCTTCTTTAGAAGTCGTGAAATCTGGAATTACACAAAAATTATTCTTTGAGTTCAAAAACGAAATTTAATCTGCAACAATTTGATATTTTTCTACTCTTCCTATAAATTGGGAGTAGTTGAAACTGAGTAGAACCATGTTCCATGGTCATACAAATAATTAATTTTATATTTTTCATAAAAAATTGGGTAAAAAATAAATGAAAATCATTCTTTCGGTTGGCCATTTTCTTAAAGTTGGCCATTTTTCTAGGTTATCAAAGCCTTATTCGTTTTCATTAAAGTTTGATTCTTGAAGAGAAAGATTCTGTTATATTTCTTGTAGTTGAGGTATAAAATAATCTGAAGTGGAATTCTCATATTTTTAGTTTGCGTCGTTGTCGTAAGGGTTTTAATAGCAAATAACTTCTTTTAATATATAAGTTATTTAATCGTCCCTGCATGGAATATTGTTCTCACATAGGAAATGCAGCATACATAATTAGTTTGAAGTGTCTTGATTCTACACAGCAGAGAGCAGTTAAATTGAGTAGCAATTCAAATCTTACTTGCTGAATTGCATTTAATGACCCTATGAAATTTGACCTAGTGTCTTTAAGCGCTACCGTTGAGTATAGATTAGGTATTTCATGAGAAGCATGAGGCGTGATTTCAAAAGCAAAACTATCTTTCTTTAATTATTTTTGACGACTTTAGAAGCTCATAATATAAAAATTAATGTTCTTCTCAAATATTTTAGCAACAACCGACAAGATTGATATAGGTTTGTAATTTGTTGGATCCCTTTTAGCCACCTTTTTGGGCCCGGCTGTACACTACTCATTTTTTCAAAAAATCGCCTTTTACATTTCTTAGCAAATGTTTTAAAACTAACATGTCTTGTCTTGTTCGTATTTATTAGTCGCCGTAACTAGTTAAAAACTCTACCGGCAGACGCCCACTCACATAGGGGCACAGGTTACTTCCATTGCACCACACAGCTTGAAACCCAAAGGCTTCCGCCAAATTGCTTATTTTCCGATCTCGCAGAGAAGTAAACCAGCATTGTTATCGCTGCTGGCAATCTAGCGTATGCCAGTACCGGATACCATCGGGTAGGGAGCTCATTAAGCAGGCTCACCTGCTCGGGTTCCCTTACGGCAGGGTAACCCATTCTACCATAAAACACTACTGATAATGGTTTCACATAGCGGCCCTGGAGCCTCCCATATATCAGAATTTCTCCAACCACAACCACTACGAGTCCAACCTCAATGTAAAGCTGTGGTTAACATTATTGCTTTACCCCATAGTACCCGAGAAAGCCGTCAAACTTTTGGCTTGCGCCTCTCCTATTCACCAGTGAGCTGGTCCGGCTGGATCGACCGATTAGCTCAGGTACCCCGGGAGCGAAAGTTCCCGTGTCAAGTGACCCCTGGGGGTCAAAGCATTGCTTGTAAAAGCATTTTCCAAATTATATTTTTACGAAAAATGATCCGCCCCATTTTGATAGGAACTACAGGAACTGGGTTAGGTAGCAAATTAGGTTCCACTAATGGCTATCTAAAAATTGCGTTGGGTGCTCAGTAAAATTAGTAGCTTTTTCGGTAATAAAAAGAATTTTCTCTGCATCTATTAGTTTTCTACATAATATATTACTTCGGTCTTAAAGACCTAAGTATTACATTCATGAGCTAAAAGTGAAATTCTTACCCCCACTTTTCTTGGCATTTCTCGACGTTTTAGGACCTACTGATTCTAAAAAGCAAAAAAAAATGTATGTCTGTCTGCCGGTCGTCCGGCCGGCCATCACAACCTACGAAATCTAGAAAACCGCTGGACGGATTTTATATTTTTTTTTCTAAAAATAGGTATACTCAATGGAAAGAGTCGAAAGGACGCTATGTTCGATAACTGTACCGAAAGTGTCTCAAAAAAATCGTCAAGTGAGTCAAAACAAGGAAATTTGCATATTTTTTGCTTAAAAAACTTTCATTTTAAGTGATTACGAGTAGGAACATTAAATTTGGAGAAATTTTGACGGTCGGGATTGGTATGTGAGACCAAAATCTGGATTATTGCATTATAAGTTTGTCAAAAAAATGTTGTCAAGTGTGTCAAAAGAAAGATTTTTATTTATTTTTTTACCCAATTTTTTGTTAAAAAATAAAATTAATTATTTGTATGACATGAAATTTTCTTATTATTATTGAGAATTTAAGTTTGTCAAAAAAATAATGTCAAGTGTGTCAAAAGAATGATTTTCATTTCATTTTTTAGAATAAAATAAAATTAGTTATTTGTATGAAATTATCATTATTGAGAATTTTATTGCATTATAAGATTGTCAAAAAAATATTGTCAAAGGCGTCAAAAAAATGATTTCATTTACTTTTTTAGATAATTTTTTGGAAAAAATAATTTAGCTGTTTGTTTACGTAAATATAATAAATATTGAACATGGACATTTTTGAATTTGTTATTGTTTTTGAAATATTTTTAGAGTTTTGGAAAAATTTCAATTTTTGATTTTGTAAGAATTTTTGGAATATTTTTAGAATTTTGAAAAATTTAAAATTTTTGATTTTATTATAAATTTTATAATTTTGGAAAAAGCTACAATTTTTGATTTTGTTATAATTTTAGCGATATTTTTAGAGTTTTTGAAAAAAATTTTAATCTCTGATTTTTTAATAATTTTTCAAATATTTTTAGAAATTCGTTTGAAAAAAGTTTGAATTTTTGATTTTATTTATTTTTACAATATTTTTGAAATTTTGAAAGAAATATGAGTTTGTGATTTTGAAATATTTTCTCGAAACGCTAAATGGAGAGGTTTTAAGTAGTTTGCTGATTGTATAGTCTTTACACTAAATTATGTGAGTGTTTTGGCCATTGTCGAGACAACATCTAAATTATTTTCTCTTACTTTAATAATTTTTTTAGTTCAAATAAAATTAAAAACAAAAATTTATACAAATTTTTTTTTTGTTATGGTGAAAGTGCCTTGTTAATATCAAACATCTTTAAGATGTAGAACCAAAAAATACAGTGCATAGTTATGAAAAACTAATTTAATTTATATAGAGTGATTTATTAATATAAATCATTCAAAATTGAAGAACTATAAAGTCTTCGTCATATGCATGGTTGTAAAACCAAAACGCCGTTATTCAATGATTAAAATAATTTTTTTTTTTAATTTTTTTTTCAACATTTATTTCAAAATAAATTCTGGTTTTCAGACACAGTATTTAACGAAAAATAATATAATTGTGGTTTATTGTGTTAAAAAACATTATTTAATAAACATTACCATTACAAACAAAAAATATAAATTGAATAATAATTTAATGATATATTTATTTAAAGTCAAAACCAAGATTACTAATATTTACAAATTTTCACAGGTTATAGGATTGTTTAAACAATATAACCTAAAACAAAAACTACTATTAATCTCATCTCTAGAACAAATCCAAGCTCACACGATAATCTTTACTGCCGTAAATATTCTACGGATCAACTTAAGAAGAAACATAAAAAGTTGTCCAGTTATCAATCAAATCTATGGAAGATAAGGATATAAATGCGGATACAAATTCAACATTCAACCCACCAACCCAAGATAGTGAGGTTATAGATAAAACATCAATAAAACGTAGGTTAACTAAAAACTTAAGGCAAGATCCATATAAATGTTTAAGTGCGTCTACATCTAAAACTATGACACACTTTAAAACACCACACACATCAGATCCAACTTCGTCCTACATAATCGAAAGCGAAAAACATGACCAACAATACACAATACAAACGACTAACACATTCAGTACCCTACCCATAGATTTTGATTTTGAAAAAACTTCGGGAATCGACAATTCTACCACTAACATGGATACCCATGAAAAAAATGAAACAGAGTTTATATCAACTCTAAAACAAAAAAAAATGGTAATAACAAAAAAGTTTCAATACCAATTAACGTGACTCCTATTATTCCTGAGCAAAGAAAATTAAAAATTCCTCCCATTAATGTTTCTGATATGCTAGTATCAGATATAATATATTATATAAAAACTTATTCAAACATTAAAAATTTCACAATCAAAAAGCTAAATGCTACAAAATCTTTAATCCGCTGCGAATCTTTCGAAGATTATATTAAAATTATCGATATGCTAAAAAAAGCGGAACAAAACTTTTTTACATATACTCCAACTCATATGAAATACAAAACCCTAGTATTGAAAGGGTTATGTTCCAATCAAAACACGGAAGAACTATTGAAGGAACTGCAACAGTTCAACAATAATTCTATGGAGTTCACAAAAGTCTCTATTTTTAACCCCAAAAAAAGAGACCAACCATCAATGCTTTTAGTTCAAGTATCACCAAATACAAACCTTGATGAGGTATATAAAATAAAATACCTAAATCATCAAGTGATCAATTGGTCTAGATTAAATACACCCGGTCAACTTCAATGCAGAAAATGCCAACGGTTAGGCCATGCATCGGCTAACTGTAATATGGGATACCGTTGCGTTAAATGTGATAAAACACATAATCCAGGCGAGTGCCTCCTACCAAAAAATGAAAAAAACCCAACAAACTTACTTTTTTGTGTACTTTGTAATGTTTTCGGACACCCCGCATCATACCGTGGTTGCCCAAAACATAAACAACTAGCAGAAAGAGCCAAACAAATAAAAAAAACAAAACAAGAAAACCAAATACTTAAACAACAAATGCTAAAAAATTTTGTTCGGCCAACTGTATCTTACAGTAGTATGTTTAATACCCCAAACATAGCTTCGACTCAGTCCAACACTGTTGTAAACAATTTACCTGTAAACAACCATAACGTTCCAAAATTGGAACAATCCTTGGTCACACTGTTTGATTCATTGAAAAATACACTAATAGATACGATTAAAAAACAATTTACAACCCTCACAACACAAATAGACTTCATTTATGAAGCTCTTCAACTTGAAAAACCATGAAAAGATTAAATTTCAAATGTATTTCAATAAATACTAACTCCCTGGTTAGTCTTAATAAACGCTCATACCTAGATCAATTTTTAAAACAAAACAAACCTGACATACTCTTTCTTTGCGAAACAAAGCTATCACCCAGACATAACATTTCTTTTGCTGATTACCACATTATAAGAAATGATAGAGTTAATAATAGAGGTGGAGGTGGAGGGACTGCCATTCTTATTAAAACAAAATTTGCTTATAAGACAGTAACCGTTCAAAGTACAATAAACTACACATGTATCGAAAAAACGTGCATCAAAGTAAAACTCAATAATAACTATAATTTCTTAATATGTTCTATTTATGCACCTTATAACTCTAATGGTAAAGTTTTTGAAGATGAACTAAACGATTTATTCACCAATTTAGATCTATCAAACACATCAAATTATTATGTTATTGCTGGTGATTTAAACGCCAAACATTCAACTTGGTCTAATCCAGTTAACAATCCCAGAGGAACATTTCTTGCAAAATGGCTTGAGGACTATTATATAGAATATAAATGTCAACTATTTCATCCTATTTCGCCAACATTTCCAGCTTATAATTCCTATTTAGACCTATGCATTGCTGATACACGCCTAAAAATTTCTGCAAACATCCAAAACCAATTGATCGTACTCCCATATGACAGCGATCATAACGCTATACAATTCCATATTTCATTCCCTTCTGACCTACCTATAGAGCCAGAAGAAACACAAACGAATCAATCATCTTTTAAATATTGCTTTAATAATGTTAATTGGTCAGCCTTTCAAAATGATTTAAACAAAAAAAACAATGTTACATTACTCCAACATACTAAACGAGCTTACCACAAAAAACTTAAATAATTCCGAAATAGATCAACACATAGAAAACTTAAGATCTCTTATAACTGAAAGTATGTCAAAAATAATTCCACTGGCAAAAACACATGATAATATCAAATGCTATATTACACCATTCATTAAAAAACTTTTATACACTAAACGCAAACTCTTAGGTAAAGTATTTAATTTATATCGGTTTGGTTACACTAAAACTTCTCCTCTTATAATTCATAACCAGGCAATAATTAATTGTCTAAAAATCATTCTAAAAGAAAATTTTTACCTATTAGTAAATAACTATTGGAATAAAAAACTAAACTCAATAAAACCAAACGATTCTTTAAACATGTCCCCTCAGATCAACAAAATTTTCAGAAGAAAAACCAAAAACCAAATACATGATTTAATAGTTGATAGTACTATAATTCCAAATAACTTATTAAATCAACAATATAATAGACAACAGAACAATAATAATCTCGTTATCTCTGATAATATAGATAAATTAAACGTTCTAGGACATTGCTTCCAACAAAAACAAAATTTCAAATAATAACACGATCGATAACAATCACTCTAGTTTGTTCAACAAACTACAGATGATTACTTCAACAGTACTACAGCTAAACTTAACAATCTTGTGCAGTTCAATGCAGAATTTAAATCTAACAAAATACCACCAACCCACACTTTAAACTATTTAACAACTCTAGATAACCTAGATTTAATTTTCAAACACCTTAAAAAAAGTAAATCAGCTGGAATTGATGGTATACCCAATATAGTACTAAAACATTTGCCCGTATCCATAATAGAAATCTATTTAATAATTTTTAATAATTCGTTAAACAATTCATATTTTCCCACAGTTTGGCAACATGCTCTCACCATTCCCATACACAAGAAAAACAAACCAACTGATAATCCAAACAGTTATAGACGATTAGTTTATTACCTAGCATTAGCAAAGTTTATGAAATATTAATAAAACAAGCCATTGAATACACATGCGACAAATATAATATCATCCCTATACATCAGTTTGGCTTTAAATACCAACACTCCACAATACACGCAATAAATGTCCTAACATCGAATTTATGTTGGTCAAGAAATAACAAAAAATATATTGGCAGCTGCTCAGTTGATCTTGAAATTGCATTTGATACCGTATGGTTAGAAGGATTATTATATAAATTAATTATTTACAATTTCCCCTCACACTTAATTCAATTAATTAAAAATGCAATTTATAATAAAACCTTTTCAACTTACAGTAATAATGACGATGTGTGCCCATCATTTTCAAAATGGAAAACGGATTACAACAGGGAACCGTATTATCACCACTCTTATTTAACATTTACACTAGCGACCTATTAAACGTATACAATTTCAACATAAACAAAAATAGGAACTGCTTAGCTTTTGCAGACGACATTCTACTATATACTGATGGGACTTACATCAAAGAAATTAATGACAATTTACAGAAATGGTAAACAATGTCCTTGAATTTACAAACAAATGGCATCTAAAAATTAACTCAAGTAAATGCGAAACAATTTTATTCCGTCCACCCCTCAAATATGCTAACAACAATATTAGAAAAAATTGGAACAAATTAAATATATAATTAACAACAATAGAATTGATCAAAAAACAACTATTAAATATCTAGGTGTAATCTTAGACCAATATCTTTATTTTAATCATCATATAAATAACCAAATTACAAAAGCCTATAGAGCCTATCATATGCTTAAAAGATTATTTTATAGTAAAAACATAAAATCACAAGTAAAATTACTATGCTATCAAGCATTCATACGACCTATTTTAACCTATGCCTGTCCAATATGGTTTAACTGCAATGCAACATATATGGAAAGACTCAGAGTATTTGAAAGAAAAACATTTCGATCCTGTCTAGGTAAATACAGATCCCAAAAAACAAACTATAAGCATCTTATAAGCAATAAAAAAATTTATAATTTAGCAAACATGCACAGAATTGACCAATTTATAATATACTTAATTTGTCAACATTTCTCAAGATATCGAGAAATATATTCAAAATCATTGATACCTCATATAATTTACCCAAACGACAATTACTTTAAAATTGCTCTAAATTCAGGTTACATTCCACCCGAGGCTTTTATTTATTTAGACGCTAATGGATACATTATGGACCGCAATAATATCCCTTTGATATATCATGTAATGAGAGGCTATACTGACAAAAAAGTCACATATGAACCAAATATTGATGCCAATCTAGCACACCCAACACTTCGTTTCAATACTAATATACCTACACAAATACTAGGGAAACACCGAAAAAAATTCTCTCCACAATATTATCCATGGTGGTTGATTGACTATTAATAGATATTAATAGTTTTTGTCTATTTCCTGAGAAAAAGATAGACTTTCAAGAAACTTTATAAAGTTAGGGTAACTCCTTACTATTCACGCACTTTACATTATACATATCTGTATGAGATATAGCATAACACAAAACAAACAAACTGTAAAACAATAAAAACAAAAAAAAAACACATACATGAAAAATCATAAAACTTTAGTTGCTCTTATACTGTTCTTGATAAAGATTCAATGTACTTTAAAAAAATTTTAACTAATATTGAATACAATTATAAAGTAACATAACAAACAAAATATATATATCAGAACTATAATTTAGATATTAAATAGCAAAACATTGTCTATCTTTAATTCATTAAATTTATTAATATTTATTTATTAGATTAAACCCCGTACCTTCTAATCATATTACCTTGACATTTTTATTAAAATAGAATTTTTGGTCAAATAAAACAACAAAACCTATCACAAAGATCTGCATTTATGGTGCTTTTAAAAATTGATAAAGATCATCAAAAATTAGAAATGATCCAAAATACAATATGTAGTATCTAGAGAGCCCATAATGGGACATTAGAAACATAATTAGAAATCAATTATAATCTAGCTTTAGGATTAAAAAAATTATTTCTTAGAACACTGTACATATACTATTAAATAAAGCAATTAAAAAAAAAAAAAAAAAAAAAAAAACACTAAATTATGTTAATTTATGATCTGTTATAATTTTCCGATAAGGTATTGATGTTTCGTTTTAGTTTTGTAATACATATCTAAACAGAGATAAAAAATACATGTACTTTAACAAAAAGTTATGCTTGATATACATCGATGCCCAAAACTAAAAACTATGTCCCCATAAACATTTTTTGCCGAAAACTGCAGAAGTTTTGATATCTCAGAGCTGTGAGATTTTAGCAACTCCATATTTTTTTCTATGCAGTTTTCATCAATTTTATTTTGGTTTTATTTTCGAAAAGCATTTTTTAAATTTTATTGCTTCTTAATATTTACTCGAAACCCATTGATCAGCCTTCGGAACGATCAATTGGAATAAACTTGCGCTTAACCAGGTGTATTATTTCTGAAAAACTAAAAGCAGAAATGTTTGAATTAAAGATATCTCTAAGTTTCTGCCAATCTACAGCTTTATAATCCCAAACAAGACCAGGATTAGTTTTAAACGGTTTAGAAACTTATAAATTTAAATGTGTGGAAATCAAATTATGATCTGACCCACCTAAAGGTTCTGATACTTTTAATTGTACCAACGATAGATCGTTTGTCAAAAACAATTCACTAGTTTTGCCAGGAAGGTTTATTATTTATTTCACTCAGATAATATACCAACCCTGCAGAGTTCCTGGAAAGGTGGGTATATTACCTGAGTGAAAATAAATATAAAATAAAATAATAATATAACAATAAAATAGTAAAAATTTTGTTTGACCATAAGTTTGTTCCATTCACAATAATGAAACCCCAACAAAAATATTTGTTTTCCAAGGCAGCCCGATTGACCCTGAGAAACGAAGTTTTTACAGTGCCATTAATCCTTTAAAGTCTGGTTCCAAATCTTCTATTTTTCCTTTTATTGACGGTGGATTAATCGTCACTGAAAAAGCAAGAAAAGCCATATTGTTCGCGGAACGCTTTGCTTTGAACTTGATCGTTTTGGAAACACCTAGGGAAATACGCCAAATCGTCAAGGGTTAGTTTGAAAGATCTTGATTTCAAAACCAAAATTGTCGAAAAAATCTTAAGAGCGCTAAATACCAATAAAGCCTTCGGCGTTGACAACATTCCTCATATTATTCTAAAAACAAAAGTACTTACTCTTACTCGTACCGTATCTGGCATGCCAACCTGATCAACAAGCTCGTTGCGTAGAATATCACCCACAGCCCTAAACCTAATTAAAAAATTTCTCTCCATCGTATCCATCGATGGCTTTTCTTCTGAGTCTAAATTAATTAACGCTGGTGTATCCCTCAGTAATACTCAATTTTATTCCTTACTCTAGTTTTAATTTATATCAACGAACTCTGGAAGATGATAGTACACTGCAGATGATAGTACAATGCACATGACATTCGTCCCCCCTCTCATCAAAGGGTAAAATGCATAAACAAATAAAGCCTGCCCTGAGAGATGCTTCCATAAATGTAAACGAGGACTTAAAAAACTTGATTGGGTTGACAAAAATTTAGTCAATTTTAATTCTACTAAAAATACAGCTATTGATTGTTACCAGATCAAAGAGTTCGCCAATGATCTTTCAATTAGTATATGTGACGATCAAATAGACGGATGTGAAAGCGTTTACTAGAAGTCACAATTTTCAATTACTTACTCTGGAATGATCATGTAATGGCAATTGCAAACAGCGCGTCAAAAAAACTCGGTCTCTTCAATAGATGTAAAAAAATATTTCACTCCGTATCAATTACTCCACATTTATAAGTCCAATAAAGTTTGGGGCGCTGTACCTGTTTCCGTCCTGGCTCTTTCTGACTCTTTATAAGAGCGTGCTATGCGAATTGTTGGTGATCAAAATTTAACATCAACTCTTGATTCCCTACAACACAGTCTCATTGTTTTTTATAAATATCGTTATCAGCAGTGCTCGAACAAAATCAGATCCGAAATCAGATTATGCCTCAAACATATTCTTTTTCCCCGTTTTACTCGTCAATCAGTTTGAGCAAACAGTCAAAATGTTGCGATTGCTCGCTGTTATAGTGAGAGAATGCAGTGGTTTTCCTATGTCCGTACATGGAATGCTTTGCACGAATCAATAGTCTCGGGGACGTTTAATCTACGAAAGACTTAAAAAAGCGTTCGTAAACACCTCAGAACGCATGTTGTTGTGGAACCTAGGTCTTAAAAGGTATTAATGTGTTGTTTTGACACATATTGTAATGCCTATAACACAACACTTTTTATTCAAAAAAATCTTTGGACCGCCCCTAAAATTTTTTCTGTGTGCGCGCCTGGGTTTGCAGCTTTCTTTAAACCATAAGCAAAGTAGCCGGCAGGTTGAATTTAAAACTGATACAGCAGTCCTACATATCCCTTCCACTGAAAAGTAACGTGGAAAAACCATTTAAGCAATTAAGTCGTCAACACTTTTGAAATTGTTTAAATATTTTTGTGACGTTGAAGAGGATTCAACGGACGAGAAATGTAAAACTCTTAGAACAGGTTCGAATAAAACCTGCCGTTGACGTTTGTATAAAAATTAAGCAAAGCAATAGTGAACCGCATAAGAAGCGCAAAGGTAAGAAAGGCCTTTCAAATGAATTCCTAACGTGGCTTACGAGCCCGCATACCTTAGTTGCCATGAGATGGACATTTTAAATCCCTCATGGTGAATAATCTAAGTCATCCAAGGTTCACGGGTTTTCAATGAGGTCAGATACCCTACTCACCAACGGTTCGATACCCTACTCACCAACATCCGTTCCTGTCCTTTTAAGGACGAATGCAGTCTGCTGGCTTCTTCCTTTCGTCCTGTCCTGCAAAGCTTAAGACCGTTCTCTGTGAATGCATAATATTTTCTCTTATTAATTTCCTATACTTTTGAACCGCATTGGGCAGATACAACTCGTACATTCACCAAAAAACCTTTCATCTTCTCTTGGTAATTTTTTTTTATCGTTTTTATCACACTTACACCAATAAAACTCGAATCTTAAGTTGTTTTGAACATGAAACCGTACAAAAAACTATAAATTTGAATTTATCAATAAGAGTATCAATTTTAATTATCCCTTAAAACATTTTTGAAACGGTTCCAAATATTTCTTCATATATCAAATGACTTAATCTTCCAATACATTGTGCCTTCCACTAACAAAACACTAACACTGTTTGTTTATTCTTAATTCCAATTTCCAATATCAGGTTTTTGTTGCTCTTCTGTGAATTGAGCTGTATGGTAAATGTATCCCATTTTTAAGAAGTTAGAAAGAACCGAAAACGTTATATATTTTTAAGGCGAACTTGTTAGGTACACTTGAGGTAAGGTAAACTTGTTTGTATATTATTACGACCGATCTGTTTTTTATAAAACCGATGAAGAAATTCACTATACCATCACTACCAAGTGATGAATATGTGTTACAACCTACTACTTATTTTTATTTTTGTTGTTGGCTTATTCTTTTATGTATGTAAATAAAATAAAATGTATACAAATGGATACCAGAAAAATCCAATTAAAACTAAAAATATTAGTAATAAAAAAAACTAAAATAATAATAATAATAATAAAAGGAATCGCGTGCCAAAAAATTTATCTTCTTCACCTCAATTTATATAAAAGAGATAGGTAAGTAGTTAAGTGAGATATGCTTACCTGTAGTTGATTGGTTGATTTTGTTTATTTTTGGTTATTCTCTTTTGCTTCATAAATGGTTCAATTTTTTGGGTTAGGGTTTGATTGGTTATTGTTTGTTGGTTGGATTTACGTATCAATCAAACATATGGAATCATTATTTTTTTTTGGTTATTAAAAAAAATTAATAATCACAAAAAACTTTTCAGCAGAAATATCGTTTAAACATAATCAAGTTAATGTTATAAGTACATCTGTTTGGTATAATAGCAATCTGCACTGAAAGGTAGACTACTATATATATGAATATCATTGCACGTTTTGAGTTAAATTTATTTTGAACAAAAAAAAAACAGATACTTTTAGACTGGGATATACTTTTTAAGCTAAGACCAAATCCCAACTCAAGTTAAAGCGAGACACGTGTAGATCCCTGCCGTACTATTATATCAATCTTACTATAGTATAAATGGCTCTGCTCTGCTCCATATACCCTCTGTGCCCTATACCAGTAAATTAATCAAAACAGAGTGCATGTCAAACATGTAGGATGCATAACATCACATCACTTCGAAAACATTTTGTCTCCTCGCCGGAGTCTAAAATCGACATAGAAAACTTTTAAGAATCAGAAATCTACAGCAAATCTGAAATTAATAAAGCAAGTAACCAATTTTCACGTGTGCAACACCTTTAAATAGAACGACCCGATCTAACCGAAATCGGCATAAAAGTGATTTAATGAACTCAAAAATTTTAATGTATATTTTCTTTCTATTGATAAATTCTGAATATATAATTCACATAGTGTTAATTATGGAAGTGGTCTAAATCAAAATTTGAAAACAAAAAAGTTGGTCAAGTGTCAAAATGTATTTTCGGTTATTAACCACCGAGAGTTGATTACAGGAGCAATTTCTAATAATCCCATATCAGTTGAAGGTACACTTGTCTTATTGGTCTGAGCTCTCCTGGCTCTGGAAATGATATTCTCCAAATAAGAGATCAATTTCAAGTTCTATTGCAATATCAAGCCATGTGCCATTGTACCACTTGCAAAAGAAGGTCATTTAAGGAGCAAACCAAAGAGCAAACCAAAAAATCAATTAGAAATATATATTCCACCTGACTCACTGCAAACTGCAAATATCTGCTACTGTCTTTGGCTGAGACTTTAGTGGTTTAATGTAACGCTCTTCTTTCAAAATTTTTAGAATCTGATGACTTGAGTATGAGTTATCTGCGTGGAATAAGTGGAATCTTCGCTACCATCAAAGAGGAAGCAAAGTAATTACGGGGTTTCCTCAATTTCTAGTAACACATTAACCAAAGGCTTGCTTGCTCATGTATAACAAGGCCTTTCAGAACAACGTCTAAAGTGGGTTTACATGTCTTATTACTGCTGCTCACACAGCATATAACTGTATTAATTTAGGCTCTTAAGGCCAAAAAAAGGCTCAAACGCCTAGAAACTAGAAACCAGAGTTGTGAAAAAGTTATCAAGATGGTATGGAAGGATATGGACGTTGAACAATTGATATTTTGGCAAGCTTGGGTTGTCGGACTCAACAATAGCAGACAAATTTTTGTCGAATAAGGTTACATTCGTTTTCTAAAAATAAAATTGTGGTAGTAAATTTAAAAGATCCTTGGAAAATCGTAGTTTTCAGCGCTTGCCGAACGAAAAAGCGGCCGAATCAAGAAAATATGCACAAACAAAATTTGACGGACTCCTCAAGGACAGGCGCCTCACGAAGTATAAAATATTTGGTAATCATCAAATGAAGCCGGGCGTCGGCATATTTATGTTAATTGATTATAACTTAGATTTTCTTCATAAACGCCAACACCTTGTTATGCCCAACAAATTCTGTTAGGTGTTCATTTTATTTTGCATCTTAATTACACAAACAAATAAAACATTAATTGTACCAACTTTTCTTTACATCAAGTAACCCAAGAATATCATTTAATAACTGATAACTAGCATATGCACTGTTTCACTGTAAATTAAAGAAAGAAGAGAAACATAAACAAATTCATTTTTTTTATTATTATTATTTTTTATTTTTGTTACTGAATAATTGCTTTATATTATATTGCATGCATGTTTATTTATGTTCATCTCTTTCTACTACACGAAAAATGGATGTATTTTTTTTGCTTAGAACCTGCAATATGTATAGGTTGTTCCATTTGGTTTGAACTGAGACTTACTCGCAATATAAAATTAGTGATTGTTTGGCGTTTGGATAATCTTTTGCTATCAGTTGAATTAATATAAACACAATGAAAGAGCTAGACAGAATTTCTTTTTGATTACCAAGTTGTTATATGTAACGATTATGCTATTTTCAGTTAAGTTTTGACTTTGGTTGTAGAAAAAATAATAATTGTATTAAAAAAACGAGTTATTAAAATTAAAATTTCAATTAAAAATTTCAAACATTTTGATATTAGAAAAAAAAAAGAAAAACGGAAAAATTGAAACTTTTTTGTAACTTTTGTACGCAGAGAGGGGAAGGGGGGGTTAAGGGAGGTTAGAACCCTTCCAAGGTGCTGTCATCGAAAGGTTGAAAAAATTGTTTTTACATACGTTTACATTCATATGGTGAAACAAAAAACTGATGAAACTTAAGAGCCTTTGCGGTTCCAGGAAAAAATTCTACTTATCTCCATCTGAAAATTCATCACGAAATAGTTAGTGTCTGCAACAAAATAGTTGTTCACTCAATTGTTGCCAATATAAATTCTGAAAAATTATTTTCTCTTTTGAATGATGTGACTAATAACATAGCTAGTATAGACCAATTTCCATTGTAAAACTGATATATTGAAGCGAACACATATATTAACATAAGATTTAGATGAGTTTTCGTAGTTTATATGTTAACTTGCGTTACTGGCAAGAGTATTGCAAATATTTTCATGGAAAATATTCGTCATTTGGGAATTGGTTTGGCATTCATGGTTGGTCAGGGCTATTATGGTGCTTCGGCAATAAGAACTGGCCCAGTAACAAATCAATAATGATGAAGAGTATTGCAGCAACCAAGACTGGGTCATTAAAAAATATAAAATATTACCATATGTTTAAATTTAGGTAAAATAAATTCAAAATAATTAAAATAAAATAATAATGAAAAAAAAATTAAAAACTTATACCTTAACATTACTATCATAGTCTTCCAGTCGAAAAGCGATAACTAAACTGTAGGTGAAATTTTTCAAATTATATATTTTTTAAAGGATATTACTCTAGTGAATTTGAACCAATTGACATTTGAACAAATGAAATAGAGCTAATATCAGGATAAATAAGATAGACCCAAATAGGGAAATTATAAATAATTTCTAATATGGGCAGAGATGTGAATAATAGGGTTCGTGCAATAATAGAGTGTGCCTGACTAAAATGTAAGTCGGGAAGTAGTTACCATTCATAGTAACGGCCGTGTACTGGCAACCGTGACTGGACCATCAATATTATATTAGTGAATAATAACTTCATTTGTGCGAATCGTGATGATAAATGGTTTTAGTTCATCGACCAGAGACAAAAGCCATCAATGGGAATTAATTGCCTGTATTCTGGCCTAGCGGTAATTATATTAAAAAAATGTTGATACGCTATTTATATTATGTTAAATTGTTAAGTTTAAAACAACAAAAAAATAAACCCATATATTTATCTGTGTTAAGCTTTTCGAAACACCGATTTATTCATTTAGTCTTACTTTTTTATTTTTTAAGTATGCAGGGAGGTAACTAATTTTCGATCGTATCGTGTTTGATCGTAAAATACTTATTTAGCTATTAACTTTTTAAGCTTATTTAATTTATTGGGTTATTTATATCAACAGTAGATTGACCGATTCATGGTTCCAGTAATGGCTCAATAACAATAGCTTAGTACTGTTTCCTGGACCTGGACCGGCCAGAGACCAACTAGTGTATTTTTTTGTCATTAAATTTATAATCCCGGAATAAACGGAATACCGTTTATTACTACTTTGAAAATGCCACTAAAAACAAGTTCCAAAATCGGAGGAGTTTCAGATTATCGTTAACAAACTTGATATCTAATAAAATGCAGGACAACAACAATATGAGGCGCAAGTAAATTTACTGCTACAAGAAATACAATAAACAACATTTTTACGGTGTAAAATTTATCTTTAACAGAAATACAACATTGTTTCTCTAACAATTTTCAAAGTAAATATTCTCAAAATACCTCAACAACCACAAATCTAATAAAAATCATCAACAATATAAGTCTTATTAAAATACGTAAAAGAATAAGAAGACCAAAAACTCTCAAACAAATTGAAAGATTAAATACAAATAATCAAGAAACAAACAAAACATAAAATTCAATATTTTATATTTAAGCAAACAAGAGTCGAGGTGCAAGACATATAGTAAACAGAATAAAAAATATCCTTCTTATGTTTTTCTTTATTGTTATTTGATGTTATGTTATGTCCCCTTAAGGACTTTTTTCCAATTTTATTGTTTTCTTTTTTTGCTTCACTTTTCTTGTACAGAGACTCTTCGAACAAGGATTTCTTGTCATCATCGTTAACAGCATCATTTGGATTATTGTTTGTGAAATTTTAATACATATGAAAGATATATAATGAGTTCAGTCTTAGTACAAAAAAAGTTATGTGATTTTGTATTTATACATTGAAAAGTAGTAACCTGAAGGGTTAGGAATTAGACAAGATTTAATATTGTTTTTAAAAGATTTTAATCTCGACATGCTTTTATTGAAAAGTAATCACTAATATACATTTAAAATAATATGGATAGTTAAAATACAGAAACAAAACTTTTAACAGAAAGTGATTGTAATAAATTTAAAATTGGTCAAACGGGCAGTCCGTTGCTAAACAAGAAAAATTAATTTATAAAAACATTCTATCTGATTAATTCGAAAGAGTTATCAAGAGATATAGAGCATTAAATTAAGTTTTATATTACAAATGGATGACCTTTTTTCGATATGCATTTAATAATAACTTACTTTAATTATAACTTCCACTCCAATTAAAAACATACACACCTACCCCAATGAAGACAATTTACAATTTGAATTATTCTTTGAAATTATAAAACAAATAAATATTAGTCAAGAATAAAAGCAAAAATACAAAAATAAATTGATTAAAGAAAAGAAAATTTATCATTATCTTAAATTGACATTTCTTAAGAAAAAAAAAACAAAAATTCCAATAGAAAACTTTTTCTCTCTTTACAAATAATTTATTTTCCTCATTTTTAATTTTCCACAAATTTATTATCCGATTTTCATTTGAAATTACACAAACAACAACCATGCAGCAATAACAAAAAAAAAGTTAAATTTAAATTAATGATAGGAGCGTATGTAATTTAATTTAAAACGTATATGTATGTATAAGTCTATAATGCTTAGGAATTTGAAAATAATTACATCACTACGTACTCCAGCATGTGTAGGTGGGTGGGTGGTAATTCTTCTAAAATTTAGGTTAAGTAGCTTTAGATTTTAAAACAACTTTTTCCATTGCCTTATATTTTCGTTCACACAATTTCATAAAATTTTCTTTTTATAGATTTTAGAAAACATTTTATTTTAATTTTATGAAAATAAAATCAAAATTCAGAAATATTATTTACAGAAAAAGGAAACAGATTTTAATTCTCGTTTGTCCTTTTTATGTTATGCTAATTTCATTTGTTTTTACGAAATATAACAAAAGAGTAGGAGGACAAGAGATGTCGAAAAGTCGATTTAATTTTAATTTAAAATTTTAAGATAATATTATTTTCTTTTGTTATATGTATTTAGAGTTAGTTTTAAAATTATTTTAATCTCATTAGAATTTTAATTCAAAAATTTTGTTAAATTAACCATCTTTTTTATTGATTTAATTGTACTTTTGGAATTAATATTTTTGAAGTGTTTTGTTTTTAATTGGATTGCAATTTGTTTTCGGGCTTCAGGTATATATTTGAGATTTTATATTTTTAGTTCCAATTGCAAAACATTTTGTAAAATTTTCATCTTGTGGAGTGGTTCTAAAAATTTATAAAGAGGGGTGGGTCACAACAAACAATCCTTAAAATGTCATCTCAAATGTATTGATGTCGTAAATTCATAAACGTTATTTCTTATTTTAATCCTCTTTCATAATATATAATGAAAATTATTTTGAAAATTGAAAATCAAGGAATTTTCCTTTTTATCCAAAGCAAACAATATAAGTACGATGTCATCATGTTATAATCATCATGAAATTTTGCAATTTATCTTTTCTATTTAAAATACTCTTATATACTTACACATAAAACATGAATTTTATCACTATAACTAGAACATGCTCTTGAAAGAATAAAAAAAATGTTTCATGTTTGAGTTGTTACTTGTTAGGATGCTGCTTGAATATAGAAAAATGTGAATTGTTTATTGTTGAACATAAAATTGAACTAGATTGTATTATTTCAGTGTGCTAATAATCAAATTTGCTATAGCATTGTGTGATGATCTATTTATTGCTTTTGTTGGTTACGGAAAAATAATGAACCCTCAAAGCTTAGGAAACCAACTAAAAAATACAAATGTTTGTGCAAACATTAGGTAAACATTTCAAATCTTGTGACCAGCTCGTTAAAAAACTGACTCAACCATTGCATTCTTATTTCTTTTATTTCTTTTATTTCTTTTATTTATTTTATTTATGTTATTTATTTTATTTATTTTATTTATTTTATTTATTTTATTTATTTTATTTATTTTATTTATTTTATTTATTTTATTTATTTTATTTATTTTATTTATTTTATTTATTTTATTTATTTTATTTATTTTATTTATTTTATTTATTTTATTTATTTTATTTATTTTATTTATTTTATTTATTTAATTTATTTAATTTATTTAATTTATTTAATTTATTTAATTTATTTAATTTATTTAATTTATTTAATTTATTTTATTTATTTTATTTATTTTATTTATTTTATTTATTTTATTTATTTTATTTATTTTATTTATTTTATTTATTTTATTTATTTTATTTATTTTATTTATTTTATTTATTTTATTTATTTTATTTATTTTATTTATTTTATTTATTTTATTTATTTTATTTTTTTTATTTATATTATTTATTTTATTTATTTTATTTATTTTATTTATTTTATTTATTTTATTTATTTTATTTATTTTATTTATTTTATTTATTTTATTTATTTTATTTATTTTATTTATTTTATTTATTTTATTTATTTTATTTATTTTATTTTATTTATTTTATTTATTTTATTTATTTATTTTATTTATTTTATTTATTTTATTTATTTTATTTATTTTATTTATTTTATTTATTTTATTTATTTTATTTATTTTATTTATTTTATTTATTTTATTTATTTTATTTATTTCATTTATTTTATTTATTTAATTAATTTTATTTATTTTATTTCTTTTATTTCTTTTATATCTTTTATATCTTTTATTTATTTTATTTTCAAGATTTTTTATTAAGAGTTTAGCAATGGATCTAACCATTATGTAGTTTAGAATTCTAAGACACTAGAAATGAATGTATTCAATTGAATAGAATGAAAAATTGCTTTGAAAAGTGAAAGATCCGTAACAAAAGTTTTATCTCAATTCCGGTCGGTTCGGGGAATCGAACCGGCGTCCCTCTGATCAAAGTTTATATGGTTAACCATTTAACCAACTCGACCAGCGACGAGATAAAATTTTGTTTTTGGACGATCGACTTAACATCACAATTATTTAATTCATTTTTAATGTCAATTTTTTGTCTTATTTATTTATTCTACGAACACGTTTTACCGTTCTTCATACCTCAACTAAGTTGACATTGAATGAAGAACATATGGATCTACGAATATGGGAGACAAATCCCAACTAGTGGAGAATGGCCACTAACCAATTTAAATTCAAGATTTTTTATTAAGAGTTTAGCAATGGATCTAACCATTATGTAGTTTAGAATTCTAAGACACTATCTCGTCGCTGGTCGAGTTGGTTAAATGGTTAACCATATAAACTTTGATCAGAGGGACGCCGGTTCGATTCCCCGAACCGACCGGAATTGAGATAAAACTTTTGTTACGGATCTTTCACTTTTCAAAGCAATTTTTCATTCTATTCAATTGAATACATTCATTTCTAGTGTCTTAGAATTCTAAACTACATAATGGTTAGATCCATTGCTAAACTCTTAATAAAAAATCTTGAATTTAAATTGGTTAGTGGCCATTCTCCACTAGTTGGGATTTGTCTCCCATATTCGTAGATCCATATGTTCTTCATTCAATGTCAACTTAGTTGAGGTATGAAGAACGGTAAAACGTGTTCGTAGAATAAATAAATAAGACAAAAAATTGACATTAAAAATGAATTAAATAATTGTGATGTTAAGTCGATCGTCCAAAAACAAAATTTTATCTCGTCGCTGGTCGAGTTGGTTAAATGGTTAACCATATAAACTTTGATCAGAGGGACGCCGGTTCGATTCCCCGAACCGACCGGAATTGAGATAAAACTTTTGTTACGGATCTTTCACTTTTCAAAGCAATTTTTCATTCTATTCAATTGAATACATTCATTTCTAGTGTCTTAGAATTCTTTATTTTATTTATTTTATTTATTCTATTTATTTTATTTATTTTATTTATTTTATTTATTTTATTTATTTTATTTATTTTATTTATTTTATTTATTTTATTTATTTTATTTATTTTATTTATATTATGTACTTTATTTATTTTATTTCTAATAGACTAACTTTTTATTTTAAGAGTTTTACGGAATATGTAATTTTGATCGTCGGGCTTATTGTTTATGTGATTTGTTTGGTTTACTAATTGAATTGATTTTTCCATCTTATTCCAAGGTTTAAGTGGCGTGTCGCTCAGTTCACTATTGTAAATAATAATTTTTCCTATTAATTTGATTAAGCATATTACTTTTTTTGTTTGCGTTAAGAATTGTGATATATCAGTCTTTCTGATTGTCTTTCGTTAATATGGTCTGTTTTTATTGTAATATTGTGTTTTGCCAGGCACTGTTCTTGACAATTTTGTCTTTGTGGTTATTGTTCTAATGGGTCCCAAAAGCTTGTTGAAAATATAATCGTTTGTTTCTATGCAAGACTATTAAAACTGTCCACAATCATTTTGACATTAAATAAAAATGTTACAAATCTTGCTTATAAAATTTTCAACCAAACAAGAAATACTCTGTCATCACTATAACATCTAAGGAAGAAAAACCCAGAACAAACCTCAACAACTAAATTACATTAAAATTAAAATTAGAAAATCTGCAAAATGCATTCTCGTTTATATATAGAGATATTTATTCACATCTTCAGTCTAAGGCCAAACAAAGATGTAGACGAAGTAGAAAAAAGATATCACATAATAGTTTAATATATAAATATTCATGAAGTTCTTCACTTTTAAGTAATATAAGTCTCGAAATGAAAACTTAGAATTCAAAATTAAAATGAAGGAAATTTTTCTAGTTTTTCCTATTTGAATAATTTTTTTTCTTAACTCTTCTATTTGTTTTTGTTTTTCATCTCAGTTTTATTTTGTGTGCTTGGAAGATACGAAAAAAATTATTGTACATATACGAAGAGGAAAACAGGCTTAACATTGAAATGATAAACCATACCAATTGTTGGTGTTGTAAGCTATATACTTTTTTTGTTGTTGTTTGTTTTACAAGAAACAAAAGTCGAGAACAACGTGGCTGGAGGTATACATACCCATATACGAAACGATATAAAAGAGTCTTAAGATATGATATTTTGTCGTGATGTGTAAAGCTAAGGTGTTACATTTTATTATTATTATTCTTATTTTTATTATTATTCAGTTTTTCTTATTTCATTGTGTCTAAACTATTTAAATGCGATTTTTATATTCCGGTGCTGTGGTGACTTCTTTTGTTCAGTTTTAATTTTTTGAATGCCAATGTTACTTTTTGCTATCAGGTTTTTAGTTATAACAGATTCAAATTGTAAAAAATAATTATTGTGTTCAGGTGGTTAGAGTGGTTCAAAAATATTCCGATGTCTTGTACAACCTACGTAGTATGGAGTTATACCAATAGCGTGATATTGACAATCAAACAATATTTCATACAAAACATCTACAATTGCATTATTATTTCTCTCATAACAGTAATGAGTAATGTCGACAGCAACAAAAACTCAATTCGAAAACTAATCGAATATTACCAAAATCAAAAGTTTCCTACAATTATAGTGTAAAATTTTGTCAGGTGTCGGGTGCACACATTCTTTTTTTTTGAGTGCGCCAGACACCGTTTATGATAATTGAGTTGCGAAGATTTAAAATCTAAAGAAGCTCTTTTTCAAATGTGGAATGAGCTAGAACAAATTGTTGCAAAAATATATTTGACCTTCGATGAACAAATGTAAATAGTTTTGATGGTCGGCTTAGGTTTTTATTTTGGTTTCACAATCTCAAAAAATCCCCCTTAATCGTTGTGTTAATAATTTAAAAATAGAAATTACCATATTCTTCTCTTGATCCTTATTGTGTTTTTACAATATTATTGCTTATTTCACCATTCTCTAATTTTAACATATCAAGGGTGAATGTGATCCCTATAAATTTGTTGTTGTTATTTTTTGTCTTCATATCAAAATTTAAGTCAATAATTTTTAAATGGTTTCTGAAATGTGATGCCAATTTTTTTCATATTAAATTATTATGGTAGGTAATGAGTGTATCAAGTAAAATTATGTAACCCTATATTTTGGATGGAACATTTAGTAGTTGTCGAATTTTAAATATTCTTCTCATTCCAGGTGAGTGTTGTTGATTTATTTTTAAACACGTAAGTTAGTTTTGTAAAATTTTAAGTTTTTATGTCCAGAGTACAACACAAAAAAACTAGCTAACCAGGTTCAAATCTGGGGTTATGACTCAACTTTAAAATCTAAACTCTTTTGCTCCATAAAACTATTGATAAACATGTTGTTGTTCTATTACTTATAAATTTAAAGATCAGCATATATGATAAAGTTTCACAACTTTTTTATTACTTAAAAAACAAACTGTAAAAAATTATGTATGAACAAAAATTCAAAACTTATGATCTGGAACTTCAAAGTTTGTTGAGAAAACAAATCATATGTAATCTTGCATGAATATATTTTGTTTTAATGGCTATACATCGAGTTTAAAAAATATGGAATATATTAATTTACACAGTAACAAGTGTTTACGAGAGACAACAAGTTGGTCCTAATTGCTCATCCAAACAGGGTTCTGTTCCAAAGTTTCAACAATATTCCTCAACATTTGTAGACTGTAGAGTTGTTTGTAAAAAGAAAGAAATCAAATATTTCTCACATTTCAATCTATGATGACCGCAAACAAAGTTTTCAAATTTTTATTATGATCCTTAGATTTTTCCTCAATTCAACAAAATCAAAAACAAAAACATTACCATTTTCACTTAAGCCGAAAAAAAAATTTGCGAAAGAAATAACCAAACTTTTTTCTTCAATAATAAGATGTCTAACCTTTTCGTCAAAAGACCCATTTCAACACAACAAACCAAATGAAAGGGATACACTAAAATGTGTTTCTTATTTAAATTTTGTTGTTGCTCTTTCTACTGCTTTGCTTCCTTTATGTATTTATTTATTGTAAATTCATTTTTCTTATTTTCTTTTTTTTTAAATAATATAAATTCAATTTGTTAAAATATGAAGAAAATAAAATTCTCTTTTTTGAGGGGGTATGGCTGTTGTCTGAAAATGTCTGAATATTGCATAAATTTGTTTGTTTTCTTAATATTTTTGTAGATTTTTTTATTTCCTTTTTTAAAATTTATTTTTCTGATTTTTTTTTGAATTTAGTTTTGTTCAAATAAAAATAATGAAATTCTTTTTCGTTTTTTTTTCCGTTGTTGTTTGTGTTGGGAAATTTGCCAAACGGATTACGATAAATATGTTGGTTTATTTTATCCGTTAACAAACAAAACAAATAGTTTTTCAAGTGGATCCAAAAACTAAAAATAATATTTTGGTTTTTTGTATATTAAATTCATATATTTTATTTTGTAATGATCGCTTTTATTTTATTGTTATTGTTATTATTATTATTACTTTTATTATTATTACTAATTTTTCTGTATTTTTAATGGAATCAACTAAAGAAATTCTTTTTTAAGTGTAATAATAATATATAATGAGAATGTGTCTTATATAAACTGTTTACTCTCGGATAATGGAGTTTTTTTGTTTGACATGAAATAAAATAAAAGTTTTAAAAATCTGTTAACAAAGTTTGAACGATTTTTTTTAATGCTTTTGGAAACGGGTTCATGAAAAGATTTAGAGAGCGTTGACCAAATTAACTTTTAAGAGGAGTTTTAATCTGTCTTCAACATTGATCTACTTAAAATGTGGAACATTCTGAGTCCAAGCCTGAGTCTTAATCTGAGTCTGAGTCTGAGTCTGAGTCTGAGTCTGAGTCTGAGTCTGAGTCTGAGTCTGAGTCTGAGTCTGAGTCTGAGTCTGAGTCTGAGTCTGAGTCTGAGTCTGAGTCTGAGTCTGAGTCTGAGTCTGAGTCTGAGTCTGAGTCTGAGTCTGAGTCTGAGTCTGAGTCTGAGTCTGCGTCTTAGTCTGCGTCTTAGTCTGAGTTTGAGTCTGATTCTGAGTCTGATTCTGAGTCTGAGTCTGACTCAGATCCTTGGATTTGAAGTTTCATTTAATTGTTGTAATACATCATTTTGTTTACTTTTAGAATTTGTATCCGAAGACTTTGATTATAATAATGCAATTAGTAGATTTGAAATCATTTTTGACTTCGATCGAGTAAGAACGTGATCGTGATAAGTATTAGTAGGTTCTCGTAACTCCACTCTGCTTAAAGCATCTGCGTTTTGGTTCAGCTTTCCTGGTTTATATAGAATTTCGTAGTCGTGTTCATCCAGTTTTAGTTTCCATCGAAGCAAACGGGAGGATGGATCATTGATTTCGCACAACCAAACCAATGGTTTCTGATCAATGAAAATCCTATATTTGCGACCGAATACATACGGACGAAATGGATTGACAGCCCACACTATACATCAGTACCTCTTTCTCAATAGTTGGATATTTTTTCTCGGCTTTATTCAGAGCCCTACTTGCATAAGCGATTGAAAGATCGACAGAGTTATGGTCCTGAGAAAAAATGGCCACAATTGCCTTATCACTAGCATCAGAAGTTATTGTAAATATTTTTGAAAAATCAGGGTATTGTAATATTGGTGGACTTGTTAACGCTAATTTCAGTGTTTTAAAAGATTTGTCGCAAAATTCATCCCAAACGAATTTTGTTTCTTTTTTTAAAAGGTTTGTTATAGCTTGTGCAATTCCTGAAAAGTTTGCAATACATCGCCTATAAAAGCCATCGAGTCCTAAAAAAGATTTGACTTCTTTGGCACAACGAGGAATTTGATAACTTTTTATTGCTTCTATCTTTTCTGGATCAGGATTTATGCCAGCAGAAGTTATTTTTTTTCCTTTATCTTCATTTAGGAGCATAGGGCGTCTACTAGACTGGACCATCTAACTCTGTTGGGGGCAATCACTTTCAGTTCACCCTATATCTTGCCAATTGGTTTTGCTTCAGCTAGCACCGTTTTCTTCCATGTCATGGGTTGTCTTCCAACTCTCCTTTTACCATGTGGATTCCACTCTAGGGACATCATTGTTATTTCTTCGGCTGATTTTCTCAGTGTATGTCGTATCCATCTCCATTTTCTTTGTTGTATCTCGGTTTTAATGTCAAACAAGTTCCTGGTTACTGATGGTGTTCGGCCAGAAGCATTTGATCAGTCTTCTCAGGCATTTGTTCACAATCACCTGTAGTTTATTTGTGATCTTTCATGTATGTTTCCACGTTTCACACCCATACAGCAATACTGACTTGACAAATGCATTGAACATTCATAGCTTTGCCTTTCTTGACAGGACAGATGCATTCCAGATCTTGTGAAGCATATTGAACGTATTTCTGGCTTTGTTAATACGCTGACTGATATCTTCTTCAGTCCCGCCTGTTTTTGCTACAGTACAACCAAGGTACACAAATTTGTCAACTTCGTCCACTTGTGTATTGTTGGTAATTGGTGTTATCGTTTTGGTGTTCCATCTCATAGCCCTTGTTTTTCTGATATTAATGTTGAGACCGACTTCATGTGCAAGGGTTGATAGCTTTTGTATTTTCTGCTGCATGTCCGTATGCATGTGTGTAAGTAGACAGATGTCATCTGCGTAGTCTACATCATTGAGCCGTCTTGTTGTGTTCCTTTGGATTCCATTTGGACTTGCATCATCGAGCTTTCTCATTATACTATCTAGTACTATCAGGAATAGTAGCGGGGATAGTACACAGCCTTGTCTCACTCCTCGGTGGTTGTAGTATTTATCACTTTGCTGCCTTTTGTATTGTATTCTGTTTCCAGCATCCCGATACATTTCTTTGATTAGATCAACTATTTTCTTCGGGACGCCCGTTTCACAAAGCGTTTTCCATATCACGCTTCTGTTGATTGAGTCGAAGGCGCGTTCGAAGTCCACGAAGAGGAGATACAGTGGTGAATTCCGTTCGTTTGATTGCTCTTTGATGATACGGATTGTGTTGATATGATCGGTACAGCTTCTTCTTGGTCTAAAGCTGGCTTGTTTATTTCTTAGTTTCATGTTAATTGATGGAGATATTCTTTTTTTTTATACTAAGTTAGACATGTTTAGTGTTAATTTAAATAAATTATAAATTAACGTCTCTGAATATCCGAAGATACCATGCCAACTAAGGATTGTGGAAATGGATTATGTTTCTTTAAAAAATTGGTGGACATGGACTTTAAAATGTTAGGGATTAAAATAATCAGGGAAAACCCATAAGGGCAAGGAATTCCAAAGATAAGAAACACGGTTGAAAAAATCACGTTGAAAGGCGACAGTTCTAAATTTTGTTATTTGAACGGTGAATAGGTGGGCCATGGCTGATGCTCTAGTTGAACGAGAAAAAATAGCGGGTTTTTGTAGTATTGATTTGATCTCCTCTGAAGAGTCCTCATTCATAATGTATTTGTAAAATATCGTCAAATCAGCGACATTTCTTCTATGCTGTAACGAATCAAGCTCGTTTGTAAGATTTGAATTGTCGATCAATTTAATTGCTTTCCGTTGGACAGTGTCTAGACATTTTTAAGAGGTTGAGTATGCACCACCCAGATGCAGGGGAGAATAAATGATTTATATATTAAAAGAAGCTATTCGCTATTGAAAAACTTACGACAACGCCCTAGATATCCTAACTTTTGAGCCGCGTTCTTAGCAAGATTGAAAATGTGAGTATTCCATTTTATATCATTTTCAACCTCAACCCCCAAAAGTTTGATAGATTCCTTTTTTTCTAGATCGTTAAAATCAAATTTTAATGGAAAAGGGTTAGATGTAGATGATCTTGTAAAGTGGAAAAACTGTGTTTTACTTGCATTGAATTCTACACTATTTGTATGACCCCATTCTAAAATTGTTTTAAGATCAGAGTTTAAGGAATCCGTCAAATTAGATCTATGTTTATTAATAACATCAGATGCCCGTTGCCTTTGTGTTTCATGGGATACATGTAGCGTACTATTATCGGCGAAACTATGAATGGAATGAAAGGTGGAATCTAACAAGTCGTTGATATATATATATAAGAAAAAGGGTGGGAGACAAAGATGATCCTTGAGGCACTCCTGCGTTGGTAGAAAATGTTGGTAGAAAATTTTGAGAATGATCATGTGTTGATGTGTTGAGCAGAGATATACCTCTCCAATTTTTGCATTCTCTTAGATCACCTTTCTTTTGAATTGTTATGGTTTAACCCCCCAAGTAGCAAAATTGGTATTGCTTTGGGATGTCATTTCTTAATTCCAACTTAATCCATTCGTTTTTTGGCATTTTAAATTTTTATTTCTTTAATGCTTCTTAAATCGTTCTTAAAATGGTACTCTCATCTTGGTTTTAAATCGGTATGTAAGATCTCACTTAAAGTATTCTTAAAGACTTCTTAATTTGGTATGCATATCAACATCTTAAATCGGAATGGATGAGCACGCACAAAGAATTCTTAAAGGCTTCTTAATTTAGTATGTATATTAGAAGTATTAAATCAGTATGATGTGCCTTCTTTAATACGTCGAATATTGGTATGTCACATACCATAAGTTTGTAGTGATGTACACTGAAAAAATATGTTGGTAAATTCTACAATATTAGTTAAACCAAATCAATTTTGTAGCATCATATACAATTTAGTACGATTGACAAAACGTTTTACCGTTAGACAAATGCTTTGTATGTTGTTCTTAATTTTAGATCATGCTACAAAATTAATTTGATTGAACTAACTTATTGTAGATTACACCACCTTTTTTTTCCAGTGTACATGTTCAAAACTAATCATACCCAAAATAGTATATATTCGTTCTTGGTTTTTCTCCCGAATTAAGAAGGAATATCAACTTTTTTGGTATTGTGTCATACTAAATTAAGAAGATATTTGAACTTAATTTGAGAATTTTCCTTCTACTTGAGCAAGAACAAAATTCCGCCATATTTTCACAGCAATTTTTAAGAATTAATATGAAAAAATTTCTGTTAAAATATAAACATTAAATGTGCCGTTCACTGCACAGACCGACCAACTCCACTTTTTGGAAAATTTTAAATTTAAATGTCAAAGTACTTGCTATAGTCATAACTTTCTATGTTAAAAACAACTTTCCTGAATAATTAAGATAAACACCATTAAAAGTCAAAATTTGTCTGATCATTAAAAAATGACTATTAAAAACCTGACATTAAAAACTAATAATATCTATTATACTAATTAAATTACTACTATAATAGCTAATTGATATACTTAGTAACCAAAATTAAATAAATTATGTTTATAATAACATGCCTGAATGATAAAGATTAACACTACAAAATATCGAAATTTATTTGACCTTTGAAAAAACTCAATTTTCTCAACATTTTGTTTTATGGAGTTATTCGTGTTGTGCAGTGAACGGCTCAAATATTGCACGATTTTTTTTATTTTTACTTATACAATTTAGATAGCTAACAACGATGTGAGCATGAATATGTCGGGGTTTGATCTACAAATAATTTAAAATATAATTTAGGGCGCATTGAATTTTGGCATATTCTCAAAAATTGTAATGAATTAGAGAAATCATGGAGGTGCGTGAGTTTTAAAGGAGCTAGAAGTTCCAATTTCACCATAAAACTCGTTTCGTTTGCAAATATCGGTTTAATATTTTCTTAAAACTGATTTTAAACCTTACATATAATTTTTCTTTATATATCAATTCTTTCATTAAATTTTAAAACAGCATAACATGTCATATTTTTTGTTTCATTTTAACGTCTATTTAATTTAAATCAATTTAATATAGATAAAGAGAGATAGAAAATTCTGCGTCACTCTTTGACTTTGATAATATATAACAAAAAAATGACATACCGATTTAAGAAAGAGTTAAGCTGGAGTTAAGAAGGAGTTGAAAAATAACATACCTATTTAAGAAGCAAATAAGATAAAAATACGCTTCTTAATTCGTTCTATCGGACCGCCCACATGGGCCTTTTTGTACTTAATTCAAACTTAAATCCTGCTTTAAGAAGGCGCGTTGCTTTGTTTAAGTCTTCTTAAATCTTTCTTTAAGTACTGACAATCACTATTTTTGCTACTTGGGCCTCTTTCCATTTGGTTGGTATTTTACCTTTGTTGCAAAAATCAGCTAATAGTGGTGTTAGAGCTTCTACTGTTATGTTTACATCTGCTCTGAGTAATTCTGCTGATATATTATCTGTACCAGCAGATTTGTTATTCTTGAGTTTCTGTATGGCATCTCTAACTTGCCGTTGCGTTGGTGGAGGGGTGCTGATAGTTTCGTTATAGTGGTCATCCGGAGACTGAAAATTATTTTCATGTGGCTGGCAGTTGTCTTCGAAGTATTCTTTCCATCTATTTAGCTGTTGTTCATGTGTTGTGAGGGTTTGAACAGATTCATCCTTTATTGGTGGAGTTTTTGTTTATTTGTTAGTGACCTTTCTCACGCATTTGAGTGGTATTCACATATTTTTATTAGCTGCTGCTGTTTCTGCAGTCTTGAAAATGCTTTCTATATATCTTCTGCGATCATTCTTTGCCATTTTTTAACTTGTTTTGCTGTACTTTCATATTTGCTGCGGATATCGGTTGTGTTCTGGTGACACAGCAGAAGTTATATCATGTCCTAAATAATTAATTTCTTTCTATAGGAACTAACATTTATCTGGATTGATGTTGTGATCTCCAAGGCATTATCTCTTCTAATCTAACCTCCAAGGCATTATCTTTTTCTTATCTCTCCAAATATCTCTTCTAAGTTTTGGCTATGATCGGCTAAATTATGGCCATAAATCACTATATCGTTACTATATTAAGACGAAAACATTTTATACCATTAATTACTGTTAGAATAGTATTCATCAATCGTTGAAAAGTTGAAGGACCACCTTTTAGCCCGAATGGCAGTTTGGTAAAGTGGAAATGACCGAAATTGGTACTAAATGTTGTCTTTTCTCTGTCCTTTTCATCCAACGTAGCTTGATGGTATCCATTTTTAAGATAAATGGTGCTGAAGTATTGTGACTTGCCAATCTGTTCCAGAATTTCACAAATATTTGGTAAGGGATATATATAGCTTACAGTTACTTCATTTAACTTCCTGTAGTCTACAACAGTTCACCATTTTGTTTCACCCTTTAAAGACTTTTTGGGAACAGCAAATATTGGAGAATTTCAAGAACTCTTAGAACTTTCGATTATATTATCGTCAAGCATCTCTTGAACTTGCTCATAGACATGAGACTTGGTTGATTCAGGCAATCAGTATTGTTTTATATCAATTGGGAGAGTATCAGATAAGGTAGGAATTTTATGAGTAATTGCATTAGTTCAGCGTTGGTTAAAAACACTGAATAAAAAAAAAAACAAAAAAAAACTGTTTTTTTTTGTTTAAAACGCGTTTTTTATTGTTTGAAACATTTTTTTTTATTTGTTTGTGTTTTTTTTGCTTTTTTTTGTGTTTTTTTTGTTTTAAATAGTTTTTATGCTACAACCCAGCTAGCACAGATTTCGATTTGTAACATAAATATGTTACAATTCGGTTGCAATTCAGTTTTTTGAAACAAATTTAGTCACATATGGGTTATATTACAGTTTCGACTTAGCGATTGGCAACAAATCATTCGGCTCAGTTACAATACTGTTTTTATTTTGTTACGGAAAAACACACTTGTTGTTAAAATGTTTCATAAAAGTTGCAAAGGCAGAAGTTATGCTTAAGTTAAATTAACGTTATTAAAGCTTATATTTTTGTAACGCATCTAAAAAATGTTATTTTATTGTAGTTGTTACAAATCCAGTAACGAGCTAGCAACCTTGATGTGACTACACATATTTTCCTCAAATTACTGTTATAAGGACGTTGCAGCGAGGTTTTTATTTAGTTGCAATGACAGAAAAAACAAGGATGCTACAATGAGGTTGTTATACAGTTGCAATGACAAAAGAAGAAAACGGATCGAGTACTATAATTTATATAGCCCATTAGTAACAGGGACGCTGCAATGAGGTTTTTATTTAGTTTCAAGAACTTTGGAAGCAATCTGTCTTGAAGCTGTATGCTCGCCATATTTTTCGTTGTTCTATGTATTTTCTACGCCATGTGGTTTTATTTGAGAAAAGACTAATGCGATTTACTATAGTATTATTTATTTCCTCTAACAATTTACGGTGCAATATGACACTAGGAGCGTTACAAAATGTATTTAGATATATATTTGTGGATTTTATGGTTATAATAAAAATTCGAAAATTTTCCAGTTTTCCAATTATTTTCCAAATTTTCACTTTTGGGTGGCGCGTAAATTTTCCAGAGGTAAAACAACCACACTCGTTGACCAAATGGCATCCGTTATAAAATTTTGGTCTAAAAACCATGAAATTTTTCATTTCCAAAGTACTTATTGAGTTATGTCTGACTTTTATAACTTATAAAACTTATAAATTATTTCAATAAAAATCATGTAAAGGAATACTTATTAAAAACATTTTTAAAACATTACAATATACAACTGAAATAAACCAAAACATTCATTGTTTCATCTTGTTGCGTGCAACTTTAGTTTGTTACAACAGCACATTTTAAACATAGCTATAACACATTTGTCGCCCAATTGCGACCAAAGTTGTATCAAAATATACCGTAAATTCTGCTTTTTTCGTCGCAATGGAGCTACAGTTGCGTTACATATCTAATCTTGTGACTCTTTTATTTGTTACATTAGCTCTATTGCTACAAATTTGTGCTTAGCTGGAAAAGATTTGTTTTTTATGGTTTTAAATGACAATATGTAATTGGAGTGGAAAAAAACTCCAAAGAAAATAGGTGTCCTAATTATTCTCAGATTAATAAAGTTTTCTCTATAGATTTTCAAGATTCTCATGATTCTCAAAATATTCTCCAGATTCTTTGAAATTCTCAAGATAATCGGAAAGATTCTCTAGATTTTGTGGCGTTTGTTAAGAATCAGTTTTAAGATTCTTTAGATTTCTTGAATATTCTCAATAATAGCTTTATAACAAAACAAAACTATAGACAGAAATAACAAAGCAAAACTATTTCACACATAACAATGAGTATTATCAACAAACAGAAGGATTACCTATGGGAAGCCCACTATCTGGAACATTAGCCGAAATATATCTCAACGATTTTGAAACAAATATATACATAATAACTCAAATCCACACAAAGAAAAAATCATTTATTGGTATCGCTACGTTGATGATATAATTTTATTATTCAAAGGAACGAATAGACAGCTTAATCCATTACACCAATACATAAACAGCATAGAACATTCCATTAAATTCACGTTAGAAAATGAAGAACATAACACAATAAACTTTTTGGATTTATCAATCAAAAATGTAGATTCAAAACACACATTCAAAATATTCCGAAAACCAACCCAAACGGATCAAACAATAAATATCAAATCACATCATCCATACCAACATAAACTAGCTGCCTACAACCACATGATCAATAGATTGAACACTATACCAATGAATGCTGAAAATTATCAAGACGAGCTAAACAACATAAAATGCATAGCCAGTAAAAAACGGATATAAAAATGAAATGATTGACACATCTAAATAGAAAATATAAAAACAAGAAAAATTTGCGAACATTAACAACGTTGAAGAATGAAGAAAACTTAGCAGGTAAAAAATACGTAGGCGTAACAAACAATAAAAACAACATTCAAAATAATGCAAAAAACTTTAAAAAAATATGGATATATTGCGGCTTACAAAAAACAAAAATAAAATAGAAAACTACCTAAAAACTAAAAAAACCCAAACCTTTGACACAGGTGTTTATAAGCATACCTGTGACGACTGCAGTAAATTTTATATAGGCCAGACGGGGAGGTCCTTCAAAAAAAGATTTATCGAGCACACCAATGAAATTAACAGAAGCGATCCAAAATCCAGATATGCCCAACATTTGAAAATAGAAAAACACAAATACACCAATATCAACACAAATTTAACCATATTACATAAAAAAAGAAAAGGACAACATCTAGATAGATTGGAAGAAATAGAAATATATAAACATAAAAACAATAACAACGTTTTAAATGATAAAATCAACACTAAAACTAACAAAATATATGACATAATAATAAAAAACAGCAGTTGAAATAGTATATAAGTAATAGTTTAAGCAAAAATTGTAATAATAATTTAAGAACTGAGGATGACGTAAGTCGAAATCGATATTCTATAAAATAAAAAATCAAATCAAATTGTTACTATAAGGAAGTTTATATTATTATTAATAAAATAAAATTAAAAATAAACAGTAAAAAGTATATTTTTAAATATTGCATTTTAATTCAAAAGTGACAAAAGCACACAAACAGTGAATAATATGGAAAACCATAATAACACATATAATAGCTTTGATAATATTCAAGAAATTTAAAGAACCTTAAAACTGATTCTTAAGAAGCGCCACAAAATCTAGAGAATCTTTCCGAATAGTTGCTCAAATAGTTGTCTCAAGATGCCTAAGAGTGGTTTATCCCTCAATCTAATGGCATGGTTGTCTTAATTGGCTTACGTAAACTTCAGAAATTTAAATTATGATAAGAATTCTTTGACATACGTATTTCCGAATCCTGATGCACCTACCTAACTCAACTTGAAAATATTATAAAAAATAGGTAATCAATTTGATTAAATAAAGAAATTGAGTTTATGGCGATTGTAAATTAAAGATAAAGATATTGGTATCATTCTTATAAGAATATTGACTGGTAAGGTGTAAAAATATACCTTTAACAAAAGATCTAGTGAAAACAGAAAGATTCTGAATTTTTATTTCAATTTAAAATACATATTTGTATATAAAGAAATCAAAACTAATTAGCGTCAGCATCAGTTTTATAGGTATTACAAACTATTCTATTAGTTGATTGATTAATAAAAACTAGTTGCCCAGCTTTTTCCGTACTCAATCTGTTTTGGAGTTTCATATGTACCAAGCCATGTTTAGAGAAGACACGCGCAATTCCGGCTGAAGTTGAGATTGTATCCAACATACCAACAACTTTATTTCGCAATTTAGTCCAAATAAATTGAAATATAAAGAAGAAGCAGTAGCCTGTAAAAAGTAGCAGTAGCCGAAAGTAGCAGTAGCCGAAACTTGGCACATAATTTAAAAAAGACGAAAAATTTTAGTATAAGTAACAGATTTTCGTCTAAGAAAATGATGCTACATTTTTATTCTTCCTCTTCTAAAACAATGAAATTTTCATTAACAAGTGCATTCGGATATAGCAACAGAGCGACGTAATATAACTGTGTCAAAGATGCTGAATATGCGCGTTGAAATTGGTTTTTGCATACAATTGATGACCAAAAATAAAATCTAAATCATGTCATAACGGTTTTTTAGATCCAAATTTGATCTTTTCGCTAAGGCTGCGTTCATTTTTCACTGGTTGCATTTGTGACTGGTTTTACAGTTTGATAAACTTTCTCAGCCTATTTTTTCAAGTCTATGCTAAGTAAGTATCTGGTAAAAAATGTTAATATATTAATGATATAAAATACGTAACATAATTTTACAAATCTCGTACCGAATCTTTAATTTCTTTTTCAAAATTGGGATTTTCCTTTTGATCCACAGCAATAGCATACAATGACATTTTTTTTATTTAGCAATTAATGGAATTGCACTTGTCTTCCTCCATCAAACATCTGTCGGTAATCAAATAACATATCCTCCAAATCATATTGTTTGTAAGTTCATTTAATGTGTATCCATGTTTTGTTTTAGGTAGATTTCATAGAAGAGTCCACCTATTTTAAGTTTAATTTTTAATGTGTCACAAAAAATACGCTAAATAAAAATTGGATAGCAAATAAGTATGTACATTGAAATATTTAAAAAAAAACAATTTTTGTTTAAAACATTGTTTTAAAAAAAAACATTTTGTTGTAAACACTGTTTTAAACAGTGTTTAAAACAAAATTGTTTAAAACAAACCAACTCTGCATCAGTTACAGAGAGTTTATCATTTTTAAAATGGAAAATATCATTGAATTGCCTACATAAGCTAAGAATGCCACTTTTTTCTTCTGGTTTCAAATTTTCGACATTATGTTTGGATGTAAGACTGCTTAAACGATCTTTAATACTGTTTTGATAAGAAGTTATATGAAATAAGTTTTTTAAAAAAATAGTTTGTTTTTTTAAATTTTTTTTTTTAAACTTTAGTTTTTCGCTGTCACCAAATTGTCGTGCCAAACGTTTAATATGAGCCCTTAAAAGACTTCATTCAATTATAACACTGACATTTTTTGCAATTATTAACAAACATTTATTTATTTTATTATATTTAGGTAGAACTTTAAGTTAAACCAACTATAGGCTGCTGGATAAATTAATACTTTTAAGTTTGCAGCGATGTTGAACACTGAAACTGAGTCTGAGTCTGAGTCTGAGTCTAAGTCTGAGTCTGAGTCTGATACTGAGTCTGAGTCTGAGTCTGATACTGAGTCTGAGTCTGAGTCTGAGTCTGAGTCTGAGTCTGAGTCTGAGTCTGAGCCTGAGTCTGAGTCTGAGTCTGAGTCTGGGTCTGAGTCTGAGTCTGAGTCTGTATCTGAGTCTGAGTCTGAGTCTGAGTCTCTGAGTTTGAGTCTGAGTCTGAGTCTGAGTCTATGTCTGAGTCTGAGTCTAAGTGTGTGTCTGAGTCTGAATCCGAGTCTGAGTCTGAATCTATGTCTGAGTCTGAGTCTGAGTCTTAGTATGAGTATGAGTCTATGTCTCTGAGTTTGAGTCTGAGTCTGAGTCTGAGTCTATGTCTGAGTCTGAGTCTAAGTGTGTGTCTGAGTCTGAATCCGAGTCTGAGTCTGAATCTATGTCTGAGTCTGAGTCCGAGTCTTAGTATTAGTCTGAGTCTGAGTCTGAATCTGAGTCTGAGTCTGAGTCTGAGTCTATGTCTGAGTCTGAGTCTGAGTCTGAGTCTGGGTTTGGGTCTGAGTCTGAGTCTGAGTCTGAGTCTGAGTCTGAGTCTGAGTCTGAGTCTGAGTCTGAGTCTGAGTCTGAGTCTGAGTCTGAGTCTGAGTCTGAGTCTGAGTCTGAGTCTGAGTCTGAGTCTGAGTCTGAGTCTGAGTCTGAGTCTGAGTCTGAGTCTGAGTCTGAGTCTGAGTCTGAGTCTGAGTCTGAGTCTGAGTCTGAGTCTGAGTCTGAGTCTGAGTCTGAGTCTGAGTCTGAGTCTGAGTCTGAGTCTGAGTCTGAGTCTGAGTCTGAGTCTGAGTCTGAGTCTGAGTCTGAGTCTGAGTCTGAGTCTGAGTCTCAGTCTGAGTCTGAGTCTGAGTCTGAGTCTGAGTCTGAGTCTTAGTCTGAGTCTGAGTCTGAGTCTGAGTCTGAGTCTGAGTCTGAGTCTAAGTCTGAGTCTGAGTCTGAGTCTGAGTCTGAGTCTGAGTCTGAGTCTGAGTCTGAGTCTGAGTCTGAGTCTGAGTCTGAGTCTGAGTCTGAGTCTGAGTCTGAGTCTGAGTCTGAGTCTGAGTCTGAGTCTGAGTCTGAGTCTGAGTCTGAGTCTGAGTCTGAGTCTGAGTCTGAGTCTGAGTCTGAGTCTGAGTCTGAGTCTGAGTCTGAGTCTGAGTCTGAGTCTGAGTCTGAGTCTGAGTCTGAGTCTGAGTCTGAGTCTGAGTCTGAGTCTGAGTCTGAGTCTGAGTCTGAGTCTGAGTCTGAGTCTAAGTCTGAGTCTGAGTCTGAGTCTGAGTCTGAGTCTGAGTCTGAATCTGAGTCTATGACTGAGTCTGAGTCTGAGTCTGAGTCTGAGTCTGAGTCTGATTGAGAGTCTGAGTGTGAGGATGAGTCTGAGTCTGAGTCTGAGTCTATGTCTGAGTCTGAATCTGAGTCTGAGTCTAAGTCTGAGTCTGAGTCTGAGTCTGAGTCTGAGTCTGAGTCTGAGTCTGAGTCTGAGTTTGAGTCTGAGTCTGAGTCTGAGTCTGAGTCTGAGTCTGAGTCTGAGTCTGAGTCTGAGTCTGAGTCTGAGTCTGAGTCTGAGTCCGAGTCTGAGTCTGAGTCTGAGTCTGAGTCTGAGTCTGAGTCTGAGTCTGAGTCTGAGTCTGAGTCTGAGTCTGAGTCTGAGTCTGAGTCTGAGTCTGAGTCTGAGTCTGAGTCTGAGTTTGAGTCTGAGTCTGAGTCTGAGTCTGAGTCTGAGTCTGAGTCTGAGTCTGAGTCTGAGTCTGAGTCTGAGTCTGAGTCTGAGTCTGAGTCTGAGTCTGAGTCTGAGTCTGAGTCTGAGTCTGAGTCTGAGTCTGAGTCTGAGTCTGAGTCTGAGTCTGAGTCTGAGTCTGAGTCTGAGTCTGAGTCTGAGGCTGAGTCTGAGTCTGAGTCTGAGTCTGAGTCTGAGTCTGAGTCTGAGTCTGAGTCTGAGTCTGAGTCTGAGTCTGAGTCTGAGTCTGAGTCTGAGTCTGAGTCTGAGTCTGAGTCTGTGTCTGAGTCTGAGTCTGAGTCTGAGTCTGAGTCTGAGTCTGAGTCTGAGTCTGAGTCTGAGTCTGAGTCTGAGTCTGAGTCTGAGTCTGAGTCTGAGTCTGAGTCTGAGTCTGAGTCTGAGTCTGAGTCTGAGTCTGAGTCTGAGTCTGAGTCTGAGTCTGAGTCTGAGTCTGGGTCTGAGTCTGAGTCTGAGTCTGAGTCTGAGTCTGAGTCTGAGTCTGAATCTGAGTCTGAGTCTGAGTCTGAGTCTGAGTTTGAGTCTGAGTCTGAGTCGGATTTTAAGTCTGAGTCTGAGTCTAAGTCTGAGTCTGAGTCTGAGTTTGAGTCTGATTCTGAGTCTGAGTCTGAGTCTGAGTCTGAGTCTGAGTCTGAGTCTGAGTCTGAGTCTGAGTCTGAGTCTGAGTCTGAGTCTGAGTCTGAGTCTGAGTCTGAGTCTGAGTCTGAGTCTGAGTCTGAGTCTGAGTCTGTGTCTGAGTCTGAGTCTGAGTCTGAGTCTGAGTCTGAGTCTGAGTCTGAGTCTGAGTCTGAGTCTGAGTCTGAGTCTGAGTCTGAGTCTGAGTCTGAGTCTGAGTCTGATTCTGAGTCTGAGTCTGAGTCTGAGTCTGAGTCTGAGTCTGAGTCTGAGTCTGAGTCTGAGTCTGAGTCTGAGTCTGAGTCTGAGTCTGAGTCTGAGTCTGAGTCTGATTTTGAGTCTGAGTCTGAGTCTGAGTCTGAGTCTGAGTCTGAGTCTGAGTCTGAGTCTGAGTCTGAGTCTGAGTCTGAGTCTGAGTCTGAGTCTGAGTCTGAGTCTGAGTCTGAGTCTGAGTCTGAGTCTGAGTCTGAGTCTGAGTCTGAGTCTGAGTCTGAGTCTGAGTCTGAGTCTGAGTCTGAGTTTGAGTCTGAGTCTGAGTCTGAGTTTGAGTCTGAGTCTGAGTCTGAGTCTGAGTCTGAGTCTGAGTCTGAGTCTGAGTCTGAGTCTGAGTCTGAGTCTGAGTCTGAGTCTGAGTCTGAGTCTGAGTCTGAGTCTGAGTCTGAGTCTGAGTCTGAGTCTGAGTCTGAGTCTGAGTCTGAGTCTGAGTCTGAGTCTGAGTCTGAGTCTGAGTCTGAGTCTGAGTCTGAGTCTGAGTCTGAGTCTGAGTCTGAGTCTGAGTCCTTGTCTGAGTCTGAGTCTGAGTCTGAGTCTGAGTCTGAGTCTGAGTCTGAGTCTGAGTCTGAGTCTGAGTTTGAGTCTGAGTCTGAGTCTGAGTCTGAGTCTGAGTCTAAGTCTGAGTCTGAGTCTGAGTCTGAGTCTGAGTCTGAGTTTGAGTCTGAGTCTGAGTCTGAGTTTGAGTCTGAGTCTGAGTCTGAGTCTGAGTCTGAGTCTGAGTCTGAGTCTAAGTCTGAGTGTGAGTCTGAATCTGAGTCTATGTCTGAGTCTGAGTCTGAGTCTGAGTCTGAGTCTGATTGAGAGTCTGAGTGTGAGGATGAGTCTGAGTCTGAGTCTATGTCTGAGTCTGAGTCTGAGTCTGAGTCTGAGTCTGAGTCTGAGTCTGAGTCTGAGTCTGAGTCTGAGTCTGAGTCTGAGTCTGAGTCTGAGTCTGAGTCTGAGTCTGAGTCTGAGTCTGAGTCTGAGTCTGAGTCTGGGTCTGAGTCTGAGTCTGAGTCTGAGTCTGAGTCTGAGTCTGAGTCTGAGTCTGAGTCTGAGTCTGAGTCTGAGTCTGAGTCTGAGTCTGAGTCTGAGTCTGAGTCTGAGTCTGAGTCTGAGTCTGAGTCTGAGTATGAGCCTGAGTCTGAGTCTGAGTCTGAGTCTGAGTCTGAGTCTGAGTCTGAGTCTGAGTCTGAGTCTGAGTCTGAGTCTGAGTCTGAGTCTGAGTCTGAGTCTGAGTCTGAGTCTGAGTCTGAGTCTGAGTCTGAGTCTGAGTCTGAGTCTGAGTCTGAGTCTGAGTCTGAGTCTGAGTCTGAGTCTGAGTCTGAGTCTGAGTCTGAGTCTGAGTCTGAGTCTGAGTCTGAGTCTGAGTCTGAGTCTGAGTCTGAGTCTGAGTCTGAGTCTGAGTCTGAGGGTGAGTCTGAGTCTGAGTCTGAGTCTAAGTCTGAGTATGAGTCTGAGTCTGAGTCTAAGTCTGAGTCTGAGTCTGAGTCTGAGTCTGAGTCTGAGTCTGAGTCTGAGTCTGAGTCTGAGTCTGAGTCTGAGTCTGAGTCTGAGTCTGAGTCTGAGTCTGAGTCTGAGTCTGAGTCTGAGTCTGAGTCTGAGTCTGAGTCTGAGTCTGAGTCTGAGTCTGAGTCTGAGTCTGAGTCTGAGTCTGAGTCTGAGTCTGAGTCTGAGTCTGAGTCTGAGTCTGAGTCTGAGTCTGAGTCTGAGTCTGAGTCTGAGTCAGAGTCAGAGTCAGAGCCTTAGTCTTTAGTTTGAGTCTGAGCATGTGTCTGAGTTTGAGTCTAATAGTTTTTTTTATAACAGATCTTTTCCTTTATCAGGGATATAACGTGTTCATACAATAAGGAAACGGTATAAATATAAATTAGCCAAAACTCTTTAACTTCTGAGGTCGTTTTCGCAATAACTACACTAAGATAGCTTAAGTAGAATATTTAGTGTGCACATGATATAGTTAGAGGTTGACTAGCAGACATTTATACATTTTTAATATACAGCATATCAACCGGGTCTAAACCCACAGAAAGTTCTTAAATCTTCCTTTATGTAGATATTTCTGTTCCATAAATGCAGTAAAATTAATAAATCTCTTCTGAAAAGTCCACATAGTACCTAAGGTTATAGACATATTGTTCAAAAACTGGATATGCATGGGAACCCACGATTTACGGTTTTTGTGCAGTGAATTTGTTTTCAAGTATTATTACAAAGTTTTAGTGCTGAGTGAGAAATGAAACTTAATTTTTCACATCGGCACCAATCACATCACATCTATTGACTCCTCAACATTTACAAACTAGAACGAACATAAGCCAATACGAAACGACATAAATGAATAAAATAACATTGACATTTTTATGATTGTCTTCAATTTTCAACACAATTTTCACTTAAACTAATGTTTTTATCGGTCTGGCTTTTTTTTTTGTCTTTTATAACAATTTTTCCCATTTAACAGTTTATTTCGTTTTAATAACAACCCATCTAGTTCACTTCAATGTTGTTGTTAGTTTTTAAATGATACGAGAGCAGACGTAAAAACAAAGAAAATGTAGATGAAAAAGTGTCACAAATTGAAAATTTATCATTAAGGTTTAAGAGGAAAAATAATGATTTGTGAAGGATTATGATAATGACAATAATGAGTACAAATTTAATTTAATTTAATCTGTCTCACAGTGTTTTTATTTCTTTGTTTTTTTTAATAGTTTTTACAAGTTGATCAAAAAATAAAAAATATTACATAAAAAAGTTAATTGAAAAATTTTTTTTTGTTGAAACTCCATTAAAATAAGATGAAAAATTTATTGAAAAATTTTGTAAGCGGAAATGATGAACAATGTTGAACAAATTATAAAATTATTTATTGTCTTAGTTGTAAGTGAAAAATTTTATGTCTGGAAAAATTATTTTTTTCCTGATAAATTGTATTTTTGAAAATATGTTTAACTTTATTATATGCATCTTGTGGTTAGATGTTTGATTTCTTTGTTGTTATGTAGATACGTAAACTATGTAGTTGCATAAGGTTAGAGGGGAGCAAATGAGTTATTTACTCTACCATGTCAATTCATTAATTTTACGGTTTTATTTTTATTATGATTTTCATAATAAAAATTCCACAAAATTTCCATGCAAGCTAATGAGAACTATACATATTCTTTAATTGGGAGCAGGTCTTCATTTATATTCCTTAGCTCCCCTAGGTTTAATTTCCCATAATTTTCTAGCACAAAGAGATACTGTTTGCTCATTTGAAGCTTTAACTTTGTTTTATATGCTAATATTCATGGAAAAAGTAATGCAAAGATTATATTTATAAAGTAATACTTGTAATGAAGTGCTTTTCGTTGACCAACAACGAAGTGGCATAGTATGTTGCGTACCTAGCGAGATTGATTTATAGCCCCAAACTAGCTGCAATCTGTGGGAAAGAGTAAGGAATCCTGCTGCTCCAGCACAAATAAACTATAGTACGCGTATCTCTTAATAATCACGGGTTAAATGGAAAGCAAGTGAAAAAGATAGACTCTGGCAAACCCCGTATATGAACAAACCGCGATCACCACGTCCAACCACCACAATCTAATCACCCATTCACGCGCTCTCGCTCCATATGCACTCTTATGCAATACTTTATTTCGCTGTCATTTACCGACCAAAATTTGTATATACATATTTTTCCTTAATACCAGGTGTGATTGGTAGCATTGTACTAGTAAGGTAATAATAATAAATACGATCCCATGATACGGTGTTATCGAGTTCTAGTGGATCATAGTTACTAGATACGTTGGCAACTAATCCTAGGCACATTTGGTATTCAATATCCATGACCAATCAGGTGTGTTTAGTTAAATTTGTGTATAACATACCGTTTATAGCCTTATAATTTCGGCGGTATACAGAATGACCTTCCAGTTATATACACATCAGCCCTCCATGTCTGCACGCGCACGAAAACACACTCACGTACACCTTCATACATTCATACCTAACTATAAAAGCAACGAGTTACCCACCCCAAGGTTAATCCAGTTCCATTAATAGTTCATCAGCATCACGTTCCTCGTTATGTACGTTCAGCAATCAGGCAGGCGCCAAGGTTGGAGAATTGTTGTAATACAAGTTTTCGTAAAAGTTCCAAATCTGTAGCACTTCGGATAACCACAATGTTAAAAATTGGCTACGCTCAAATCGGGTTGGCGATAATAGTATTTCTTTATTGGTATTTCCGGAAATGATTCGTAATATCCCACAGTAGAATGGCGACAGCATATAACCACAAAAAAAACAAAATGGTTGTCCCGGAAATGCATAAAAATGGTCGGCTCGCCGGATGTAACCGTAGCATGCGTTCAGGTATTTGAGATGGGTTACACTCCAGCAAGAATTTATCATCTAGATATAATCACTGGATCCTTTCACTATTAAGATTTTCGACTATCACTTACTTAACACAAAATTGTCATCGTCGTTTTATACGAATGCAATCAGGATATGTTTATAACCCAGTTTTTTTTATCCCCCATGGAAACATTTTTAATGAATATATTAATTTTAAATATTTATTTTATCAATCGGTATATATAGTTCATTCAGCAAAATAACAACCAAAAACTAAAAACTAGTAATATCTCGGCACAACATTCCCGGTTGTTATTTGGTTTGTATTAACAAGAATCTGAATCATCAAATTTTTCATTTGGTTAGCATTACACTAGACAAGGTGCATCTACGTTAATCTTATTTCCACAATTTAATTTTAATAGCTTTAGACTAAATTATCTTTTTTTTTTAAAATATAAATTACTTTTCTTTTAAATTACATTATTATTAGTTTTAAATTAAATTAAATTAAATTAAAATCACGTCAAAAAAAATGCGCAAAACATTTACCACACGTAGCTTTCCAAATAACGAACAACGCTGTTGTCTTCTTAGACAATAAATCGAAAATAAAAGGGTGAGGCCATCTGGCGCCTAACATTTATAGTAAAAAGAATGGTAGAATTAACTGGTAGTTTGTTGGAAAACCCACTAAAGAGTCTGCACAGTTGTTTTATGATAAATTTATAGCGATTACAAATTGAATATAAGAAATTATATAGGGAAATAGCGCGATTCCGATTTAATGAGATTGCACAACTGTTTTATGATAATTTTAAACAGAAACTATTGCGATAGATGATTACGAATAAGAAACTATGTTTAAAAAAAACAACAATAACTACAGAAGTTTATGTTATGGTGAATTTAACGCGTGGGAGGAAACAGGGCGGGTCCAAATTACGAAGATGGACTAATAGCTTTATAACAATTACGAAGATCAAATACTATCTTCGTTACATACTTTTTTACGATTCTAGTAAATTTTACAGTTAACGATAACAACTTTGAAATAAATCGACAATACGTTTTCCATAAACCGAAACTCAGAAAGAACATTTAAAACACATTTGCATCGCTTCCATTATCGGTTTTATTTCTTATTAGTACACTTAAGCCATGTTATCAACAATCACTCAATCAGTTTGAGTTTCACAAATTTTAAAACGACTAAATCTAAAAGAAATCCTTCGCTATTAGTTTTGACAAGATTTTGATATAATTCCCAGTAAGCAGATTTTGCTGCTCAAAACTCCCAACAAATTTAATTCCGTTTTTCAAACTTGTTTGATGATCGAATCTATAAATTTCGGAAACCAATCTCATAATCTAACAGATATTTAATTTGTCCCTATTTGTACGCCATTATTTAAAATGTACAATTATATTATATTCAATAATCATAAAATTTAATAAAATGCTATGTTAAAAAGTGTTTACCTCATTTTGTATAATTTATTTAATTTAAACATGATAAAATGTCAGAATCTAACATATACCTAAATGGTCCCTGTTTGGGCGCCATATGTTTTAAATTACTTTTCTGAAGTTTGAAATCAAATGCATGAGTTAACTAATTTTCTAGAATTTATACAAAGTATCCATTATCCAAAAATAAAAAATGCTAAATTCATTTCAGCACCGAAGAAATGTTGGCGAACTGTCTATCTATTATAAACACAAAGTTTATGGTTGACCTTTGTAGACCCGTGAGTTAACCCATGAGACCCGTGAATTGTGCTATTATTAAAAGCAAAACGCTCGAGAGAATAACCATTTGAATCTATTTGGCCAGTGAGATATATTATACTTTAAAGGTGGTTGAAGATATTTTTCATTTGATCAATCTCAATTATTGAGATTACACGAAAATGTACTGTTCTAGTATGTTTTGACGAAAAATCATCTTTGAAGTAAATAAACGCAAGTCTCAAAGTCTTCTTTTCTTTTCTTACATTATATTTATTTTCTTACATCTCAAATTCGTTTACCGTGATATTTTTCACATCAACCTTCAAGAACATATTTATTTTTTTAGTCATAACTGAAAAACAAGATAATATTACTGTTCAGATTTAGGTACAACAATATTATTCTACATTTATGCTCGACAGCTAAAAAATATCTAATCTTTTCAAAAAATAAAGTGTGGTTTATCTATCCGATTTCCATCCATCTCATCGTATTGGTTGTCTCTTTCATTAACACAAAAAAAGAAATAACAAATAACGTTATTTTACCAAAACTAATTACAGATCAATCTATTTAGATTTATCAATTCTCTTCTGTTTCTTTAATTAATTTTAACATATTTCATTTCTTCTGTGTATATGTGTAAAACAAAACTAAAAAAAAAAATAAATCCAATGTTAAGTACGACAATGTAATGAATGAAATTGCAACAAACTGAAGATATAAGATTTAATGTTGTTGTAATGATAGAAGACAAACAAATATTATTTTTGAATACAAAGGAAAACATATCATCCTAAAGTAATCATAGAATTTGGCCGTTACAGGTTAATGAGTTGTTAAAAATCTACCAATAACATAATTCACCTCTATTTACCTACTCTTAAAAAATGATAACTGCCCGAAGCCTAACTGGTTTATAAATAGTAAACAAGCAACAACCAAAATCTGAAATAGCTTTTTCAAAACTTCTAAGGCAACTAGATTCATTCAATTATTTAGTTCATTATTTGTAGGTTTACTTTTTTGATGATGATGTTTCGTATATTTATTTCAGAATCATTCGTAAATGCAAACGTTATCATCAAAAAATTAAACTATATAGCATTGGATTGGATAAAATGGTTAATTTAGTTTCTTGAATAATTTTTGAACTGCATTTAGTTCATTGACGAATTGTTTTATGTTATAAATATTTTTTAATAAAAACCGAAATTAAATATTCTAAGATCGAAAAAACAAACCAAACAAATTTGCACAAATAAATCCTAAAAACGAAAATTTACAAAAATTAACAAAAAATATTAGAATTTAATTTTATTTTGTAAATTATTTATTGCTTTTTTCCAACTTTAATTGTAGTATTATCATAAAATGAAATTTGAGATTGCTTTTTAGTAAAAAAAATGTCCTTACAAGAACAATTGCAATGAAAATTATAAAACTCATTTAAATGGAAAAATAATTATTTTAGTTATTAAAAATAAATGAATTTCAAGAGTATAATGCAATTCAATATTTGGAGCTGTTTCATTACATGATTATGAAATTAACGACTAAACAGTAAACTATTATCTTACAATTGGTTAAGGTTTTTAGGGTTCCGTTTTTTATACGGAACACTATTGGTGAGAGTACAACGTGTTTTTCACATTATTTCGATTATCTCGTGAACCATTAATCCGATGAACTTAAAATTTAAGGTGCTTATAAAACTAACTTATCCGCACAAGATGGTGGGTTAAAAATAAATAAAGTTGTGTTCGTTTGTTTTAAGGAGGTACGATGTAAAGCCTTTGAAAACAAACATTTTTTTATCGAGACGAGTAGGGTATCATATAAAAGGGCTTCATTTCAGCATTATTTAAAAATATATTTTGGAATTTTACACCGCACCATTTTTTGTATAATTTTGAAAAATGACGTTTTCTGGATGTTTTATTGCCCCGAATAACTCTGACCCTACTTCATCGAAAATCTTGAAATATATTTGGAATGATAGAAAAATGAGTATGTTTTTAATGAAAAATATAGAAAAGTGGCAGATACTCATAACTATATTTATTAAAGGGGTGGGAATGTTAAGGGGTAAAAACATCATTTAAAACCAGGGGTGTCATTTAAAACCAGGGGTGTCATTTAAAACCAGAGCTGTCATCACCAGAGAAATTAATTGACTAAACCTGAATTTATTAAATATATGTTTGTGTAATTTTTTTGTTTTTACACTTCGCTAGAGTTGTAACCTAATTTTTGGTTTATATTAATTAGCGTTGACATTTTTTGGTAGAGTTTATCTAGTCGGCTAGCCCTGATGAGAATGATAAACTTTTCTAAAGTTTAAAATTTTCTCATTGGTTCGAAACTAGATCGCTCTAAAATTGTATGGATTGCAAAAAGTTTCATAATTTGCAACATAATTTTTTAGATTCATTTCTTATATGTTCAGTAAGCCTTTAAAACTTTTTGTCACAACTGTGAGGGTTGAAATATAGTAGCTTTTAACATTGGTAAATGCTTTTTAGCAAAGTTGTCTTTTTTTTGGATGGAGTTCCATCGATCGGTTCTTTATCTTTTATAATAACAGTTAAAGTTTTTTGAATTATCAAGTTAAATTAGATTTTTTGTTTGACAAACGCCATCATGCCTGGGGTGCGAAAATCTTCTCAATTCAAGTATTGAATTAAACGAAGTGAACGAAACAGTTTAGTTGAAATTTGTACCTAATTAATTAAAGGATAGTTAATAATTAAATTTATAGTAAAAGTTTTTTATATTTACAGTGGTAAGCATAAAAAATCTTAAGATAAAAAACTATTATCACGATTGCAACACTTAGACTCCAAATTTTTACATAAAACTACGGGTGTGACAACCCCTCGTACTCCAGTCCCTGCTATTGATATACGAGTTAACGTGAGATATCACATACCACTGGCAATAACTGTTAGATATCACTAGCCAAGGTGACATCTTAGGGGTGGTGGCGGATGAAATGTTTTCAGTCAAAGACACCACCCTCAATCTTAGCTATGGAATATTCCTTGATTTTGAGACGTTATTGCTTTGAGGAAACGAGAATTCATATAACTATGTGTGGGCTCTAATCATCAAGAAAGACGGTGTGTCACAAGATCAAGAAATATACCACCAGCGGGATTATTGGCAACTACATTTTTGTTTTGTTCCAGCAAGTTTTTTTAAAAAATTTGCTATTTAATTTTAATTTACTTTTATTTCCTTTATTCTCTTCCATTTAATTATATCAGCTTTATTTGTATGTTTTTTTGATAATAATAGTATGTATTATTGTATTGTTTTTTAACCTATAGCCTAATGAACTTAACCTATTGTCTAATGAAAATTTTCCTATAAAAAAATTATCATTATTCAATTGGTATGATTCCAATTGGTCAAATTGTTTTGATTTCATTAAAGTTATATTCAAATTATAATCACAATTGCTTTGATAAGTTTTGTTCATTAATTAAATTTTAATTTAAATTCTCTTATTTCGTTTAGTTGAACTTGGTTGATTGTATGAGAAGGGGTTTTTTATCATCAGGGTTTTTTTATTAAGAAATTTGATTTATCAATTAAAACAATAAAGAATTATTGTTTTAATTGAAGAAAATGTTTTTATTTTTTATAATACACAATTCCTTGTCAGAGAATAAAGTATTGTAATCGATTCGTGAATAATGAATTTTATTTTCTCGCAAATTAAAATTTTCGCTCAAATTTTAAACTTTTGCTTGAGAATTAACTACTTCATTATTCACTCATTGATTAAACTACTATTATTCTATCATAAAGTATTGTCCTATGTCATATTTTGTCAGTGAAAGGAATTATTGACTAAATTTTTGACGTCCATCATTAAATAAAAAAAAAGAATTTTTCTTGCTTTATTAATATAATTTAAAATACTAGAGGGTATCTCCCTCCCCCCAACACACGCCAATACTCTCTTTATATTTTCATCCGGCTTTGATACAACTACTAAGTGCTATCCATCATAATCCAATCTCTTCTAATCTATTCTATGTGCACCTTCAGCTTAACTATAACTCTATAAAAAACCATCGTGAGGTGTAAATACTATAAATTTTTATACGATCAATCACAAATGGTTGGAAATAATAATAATAAGAAAATACTGAAATAGCAGCTTTTGTTTTTCCTTATTTTATTTACAGAAAATGAAACTTTGCAAAAATGATGCTAGAAAACAAATATTGTATGAGTTTTAGCACTATCTGGCATATAAATAATTAATTTTCTCCTTAATATCGAAATGATATAAATTTGAACGAAACGGCTCAAAGGCATTATAGCAATAATTTTAAAACACTACTTTATCGAAAAATTTAAATGCCGTAAGTGGAGTTTTTATGAATAAAAAGGAATAATGTTAACGTTCTATAAAAAAATAGACAAAAACAATAAAAAATAAATATAGGGTGCGCTTTGAACCCCAAACCTTTCTCACAACCCACTACATCGACAATGACAACGAAATGTTTTTTATGCTCTAGCTGAAATACATTTTACATATGCTTTACACATAATACTTTACTTTTACTTTTAATACTTTACTTTTAATACATTTTACACATGCTTAATATATTCTTTTCAGATAATTCAGTTGTTTCAGTCAAATCGAACACGGCTATTACGAAATATTTCTCTATCTTGGGTAGAGCCTGGACTTTACAAATTAAAAATAGATGCCTAAGGCATCTATTTATCCAAAGGTATTATTAAATATTTAAAAATGATACACCAATGTACGGATCAGGCGTGGACTCTTCCGTGGAAAAATCTAATATACAAACTCTAATATATAAGACCATTTGGTCTAAACGTAATTCAAACAAAAAAATTCAAATAATTTAGTAATAGTTATAAAAATTAAATTCAACCTTAAGTTTATTGGTGTTTAATTGGTGTTTTGATAAAAAGATCCAGCGTTGTAACGACTTTCGTCCTTGTATGTCGTATATGTGTATTCCTTCCAATTTTTATTTTAATGTTTTCCAAAATTGTCTAGATCATAAGTGTAGATAAATATTGTGGCCTTGAAAAAAAAATTAATTAAAAACAGAAAATGTCAAAGTACATTATGACAGTCCACAAAACTATTTAATTTTCTGTGCAAATGTTTAATCAAATGTTTAATTTTTTGTGTCAAAGCTGGAAGAACTTTTGGACATGCAACTAAATATGCGTGCATAGCATATAGTACGCTTGAATACATTGGTGATGTAGTTATATGTTCAGGACCGTCAATGGAACCAACATTATATTCAGGTAACATACTATTAACTGAATGATTTTCCGTTCGGTTTAATCGTACAGAACGTAGTGATATAACAATAACAGAACTAGCAACAATTCTAATAGTAGACATATGCAGAAGAGTTGTCGGTTTACCAGGTGGTAAAATTATGGTTCGAACATCATTTAATTTTTGTCTATGACATTTTGATTAATAAAATTGATTGCCCCTTATTATTACAGTTAATAAATATTTATGCTCCCACACGACAGTTACGAACAATATCAAGCTTTTTAAAACTCCCTTATCGCAGAACAAACTACGGAACAAGTGATCCATTGCTCACCGCTTCAAGACACTTCAACTTTTTTTCTGATGTCTTTGATTTTAATATATCCAGAATGGTGTTTAAGAATAGAATCAGACTAAAACTATTACATTCAATTTAAACTAAATTTCTTTAAACTCTTAATGACAAGTATCTATCCTGAATTTTATTAAACTGTTTCTAAATTGTTCTTTTTGTTTTTATTTTAATGTTTTAGTCTTTTATTTGTTTGAATTAGTTCATAATTTAGTATTGTTAGTTTTTTTAATTTTAATGCTCATAATAATTAATCTATGATACAATGTATTGCTGATGAAATAAATAAATAAATAAATAATTTCAATCCATTTTCAACTAGTCATAAACTAAACATTATTCAAAAGCTGAATACAATTACGAAAATGAGGAAAACAATTTCGATGACAAACGAAAAACCGTAGCCATATCTTAGAGAAAGTGCGGTGCGGTGAAAATGCGGAAAAGAAAGAAGAGTCAAGAGGATATAAAAAAATTAAACGATTAAAAAAAATAAACGAAACAAAAAACGAAATAAGAAATTTAAATTTTAATATTTTCAATTGAGTTTATGCTATGCTTGCGGAGTGGATAGACGAATTATTTTGGATTCAATTTAGTTCAGGCTTAAAAAAATATTTGTTTTAAAATTTCAGCTTTCAGCACTTTCTCTTTTTCGGAAAATTAAAAATGAAATTATGCATGAATTGAAAGAAGGGAAAGATTTATAAAAAATTGTTTTAAAATTCCTTTCTTTTGCATCTTAACTTTTATTTTAGTAATAATTTTCTTTGTTTTTAAATATTTTCTTTTGATTAGAAATTAAAGAAACAATTGATAAAATTGAAGCCGTAGTTTTCAGAAAAATCCCCTTGAACGAAGCTCTTCCTGCTTCTAATTTTTTTTCCTGAATGAATGTAGATTGCTGTTTTACTATAAAGTTGTGTGGTATCAAAATTTGTAAACGGTAAATAAATGTTTTCATAAATTCTTCTACAGTTTCTATTAAAGTATCCAAATTGCATCGATCAGTGGTATTCCATTGTTGATATTTGACTTGAAGGATTCCTTTAACGTCAAAATCATTTAGTAATTTTTCTTTCAGTTGTTGAAGTTTTTTTGAACATTCATTGCACTTCAAAGTATGACAATCTTCTGTTAATTCACCACATGAAACAAAGTCAATTAATGTTTTATAATTCTGGCAAGCAGCATCAGCAATTCAAGACATCTTAGAGTGTTGAATAATTAGTTTCATATTTTGATGTATGGTACACATGCACATATTATGAACTCCTTGGGATAATTTTATACATTCTTGTGGTCGAAGGGACGTGAATTTAGTAAATCCTATTTTCACATCAGGAAAATTATTTTTAAACTCCACATAAGCTTCATTTAATGTACATAGCAATAAGCGCTTTTGTGTTTTTATACGCTCATCTCCTTTTTTAAAAGATATTGCATCCCGTTTGCCTGGCAATAATCTACTGATTTCATCACTTTTATAGAACTGCTCCACAACATTTATATCTGTTGTGGATACACCTCTTTTATCCGTCGCAGATGAATGCTGAAAATTATTTTCATGTAGAGTTTTACTTTTTTCAACCAAATGACGCGTAGCATTACTGTTGTTTGTTATTATAATTATATTGTTATTATAATTATATTATTATATTTAAAAATATAATAATTTATATTTTGGATTTTGAGATCAATTAAACTCAAGTAAGTAAAGAAGTAATTGGAATATTTTCAATTCAAAGGTATGGTTTGAAGTTTCTCAGAAAAAAACTACAATTCACATTTTACGTGTTTCGGATCGGATACGAACCTACCCTCGTCAGTGCCCGGCTCGAATCTTTGGGCAGACACGCTATCGATTACGCCGTTGAGGCGATGACAATTTCAAAGTTGAAACTTCTTCATCACTTATTTATTTTACTTAAGTTGAATTTTTCCACTGTCATTAGACTCCATATTATGGAAATGCTTTTACATTATATGGGATAATTTATATTATTATATTTAAAAAAATTTTACTTGAAGTCGTATTTTTCATTTATCAAAGGCTATCTATAAACTAAAAATAAACCAAATTAAAAAGGGTCAAGTCAAAATGTCGCAAAATTTTGCTGAACTTGACTGAAATTGCTTTTTAAAAAATTCATTTAATAATAAAATATTTGATATTTAACATAAAAAAAAAATCTGAATCTAAAAATCGCCATTTTTGTAATTTTCCTTCAGAACAAAAAAAACTGATTCCCGACAGTCAATTACACCGTTTTTTTCTTATGTTACACCGTTAAAAATTATTTCAAAAAATGAACAGTGTACATTTTTAAAAACTTTGTTCTAATACTTATTCAACGACATATCATTTATGAAAATCGATTGAGTAGTTTTTCTACAATCGCTCGTCAAAATGCACTCACATCACAAAATAACAAAAAATTGAGGGGCACCCTGTGAAGACCCCTGGTCGAAAAAAAAAATTCTAAGAGAACATGTATTTTTTATTTATGAAAAACTATCCATAAACAAAAAATAATCAAAATTAAAAGGGGTCAAGCCAAAATTTCCCAAAAATTTGCTGAGCTTGCGTGAAATTGCTCATAATGAAAAAGTAATAAAATCAAAAAGGTCTCTTTTAAAATTTACACTATTAAGTAAATGTAAATATGGTTTTTTTAAATTGTCGGTATCTTTTCTGAAACTAACAGAATTTTTTCTGTTTAAATGTATTTAAACAGACTCCATAAGCTCCCTAATTTTAACATCATTTTCCTCATCTAAAATTGTTGTTTTATCTAAATCCCAAGTGTGACCATGTTCAATAGAATGTTGTGCAAGTGCAGTGGTACCATGTTTTAATTTCACAGTGCTTTTATGTTGTGAAATTCTATCTTGAAGTCTATTATATATATAAATTTTTATTTTGTTTTTTCGTCTCCGCTTATCATATATAGTCGTTTGGCACAAAAAGTTTTCCGAAATTCCGAGATGAAGCACATTACAATAGGTAGATTTTTATATGAAATCTACCTAATTGTAGTAGTTTAAATTTAAGTGTATGAACTTTGTTCGTCTTAAGATATACTAATCTAGTCACTGATAATTGTTTAGGTGATTATAAACCGAAACAGTGCTAAACTTATTGCGTATATCTATTGAAAAATAGAACTTCAAAACTTTTATTGAAGCAAACAAACTTTGTTGGCGGAAGCAATACAGAAGTGAAAAAAGTTTTGCAGGGCCAGCTACTCTGCTTCAGCTTTTTGTACACGCAATATTGACATGAAATGGAATTACTAATAAAGTCAGACCAGTATTTCAAATCAAGATTCAACAAGTCAACCCAGAATTAATTTTTTCGTGTTTTATAAAAATATTCATTCAAATAGAATAAAGAGTTGTGTATTTAATATTTTTGTATTTATGACCAATATATATCAATCCTTTCAACTATGGGTTAACGTGATTCTTGTATTTGCTCATAAGAATGTCTAACTATAATCCAATCAATTGAGTTCACAATATCATTCATAAACAAAACTCTTAAGTCATCCATATTTATTTTAAGTATCCCCAAACAAACAAACAAACATATACAGTAAACTAATTTTATTACATTTTTCTCCTATCATTTTCAACATTCTGTTGGAAAAACTTCTAGGAAAAACCAACAAAAATTATTAGTTTGAATACATATATTATATATATATATATTTTGGGTGACAAAAAACTACGAAGATTTATTAAAATTGAAAATTAATTTTAAATATTCAAGTTAAGGAACAAATTTTCTTCTTCCATTTAAGAGGATCAACCTTAATATAAATCCAATTTTATGGTAAGTTTTGATAAAAACGAAAATCTTGTTTGGTCAAAATATTATTAAGGGTCAATTTCTTCAATGATAAATTATTAAAAATTATAGTTGACAATGTAAAAGCTATTATGAGTATGTACGAATAGAACTGTAAACTAAGCTTAAATAGGAGGAGTATTAATTATAAAGTTGGATTTGGGATTAATTATAGATTCGGTAATTTGTTAGGGTTTGTATTGCAAAGATTTGTTTTAAGGGTTTTTTAGAAAATTTATGATGTTTGTTTATATTTATTTTTATAATCTGAGTTATGTTTAGAATAAAACGATTTGATGTTTGCTTGAATTTAATTAAAAGAAAACTTTATCTATTAATCTAAATTGCTTGTTGCCGTAATGGTACTACTTAAACTTGCTTGCTTTAATTATACATTTATTTTAGCTTTATATACTTTAGCTTTATATAAACCAAGTGCAAATTGTTGCACAAGTCCTTCATCTTAAAATATGCTGCAACATCATTGTCTGTGAGTAGTTGGTTCATCTATTTATATACCCACAGTCTTGCAATCAAAGCCAGTTTTGTTTCATTAAAACAATCTATGAAGAAGATTAAAAGTTTTTTGTCATCTGGTAGCATGTAAAAAATATTATTAGTATCATTAGTAGACGAAACACAAAAAGTCACTTTAGCTCCGAATTAAATACACTATTTTTTCGGCGTTTCTTATAAATATGAAATTAATACATCAAAATTTTTATAAATATGATTTATTACAGTTATAATTACGTTCAAAAAGTAAAAAACATTTAAATTTGTATAAATAAAATTTTTTATCAAAGCAAGTTCCAATTTAAAATTTCATAATCCAATCAAATTATTTGTTATTTTTTGTTGTCATAGTTATAAAATTTGATTGAAAAAAATAACAAAATTTACTTATTGCCGCCGTAAAAAAAAATAAAAATGGCCGTTTACAGCCGTTTGCCGAAAAAAATATTTATTGATAGTAATTTTTAAAGCTTGTTTTAAATCGAAATAAATCGTTTTGTGAGCTTCGTTTTAACTTTTCGAAAATTTAGTTAATTGAGATTGATATTACATTGTATTAGATTTTATTTAATTTTCTGTATAAAGAGAAGGTGCGTGTTTAAAGAGAATCAGAGATAAATTGATACTTTTGAATTTCTGGATTGGTATTGTATAACTGATACAGTCTAATGCTTTTTGGATATTAATGAATAAAATTGCAATGAAAAGTTTCTGATCTAGAGCGATATAAACTTGATTTAGAGCATTTGCATCCGCGGCTTCAGCAGCCAATTTATGAACAAATTCAAATTGGTTTTAATTGATGATATTATGTTGGCTAAAATATGCACTTAATCTAGTGAACATAACCGGTTCAAATAGTTTTGAGAAAGAGCTATAGAGACAGATATAGGACGATAATTTGAAATTTAGATCTCCTCTTTTAAATATTGGTCAAACTATTGTTACTTTAAGGTTAATTAATTTCGATCGAATTGGAAAAAACTTATCTTTCACAATAAATAGAAATTTTATTCAAATTGTATCGCTTCCTACTGAAGAATTTCTATTAAAATAACAGATGATGCTAGAAACTTCCTCGAGGGTATAGTTGCTTAAAGCTCTAAATTTTCATTAATATTAACTTAACTTAAAGGTTGATAGGTTGAAACGTGAGATACTGAATATGGTACTGAATTTGTTGTGCAAATCTCGAGAAATGTATGAAGTAGCTGTTAAACTCGTATGCTATAGTAGTAAGATCATTGATTGTAACATTGTCTTAAGACAACGAGGAAAATTGTTAAAAATTGTACCCGATATCGATATGTAACACGTTCGATAAAGTCGTTCGCGTTTATTCTATCTTGCATTTTTTGTTTCTTACAGCGCCTGGTTTATTCGCGGCAAAGAAATCCTAAAACGTAATGGCGTGGGAGAAGAACAGTTGTTTAGAGCTGGTTTCAATGAGACAGTTTCACCGTGGTGAGGTTGTGTCGAAGCAAGCTTTTCTAGTTAACGTTTACTGGGTGTTTTGTATTTCAGGATATCGACATATGGTTTATTTCAGTAAATGTCTTCCAACTCATTTCTTCCTGGCATCCAGCACCAGTTCGCCAATCAACCGTTTATGATGTCGTATTTGGAAAAATTAGTGTTTAATTGCTTCACAAACCACAAAGTTGGGTGCCTCAGTAGATGCGAGTGATGGTAGGAAAAGAGAAATATGCTGTGCTGCTGCTTTGTGTTTATGCACGGGCAACTCATTTTACATACCTCTTTAGGCATTTTTTGGGATGAATAAGTTGTATTAGGCCGATATTTTTCTTTTGGCTGTCAATCGGCTTAGGATAGCCATAAATGTTCTCACAACCATAACGAATTCAAAATTGTGTTCTTTTCTCATTTTATTTTTGTTGAACCATCAAATAGCCACCAGCAAACAAAATGTAAAACCTCTAGTAGTTCATCATAAAAACATACTGTGCTGACGATTTAATTATAAACGATTAGTTTCGATAAGTGAGGTTCTTGGTTTACACGAGAAAGTGTGTCAGTATCTACATTATGAATTCCAGAAATGTGCGGCATATCAGTCGTAAACAGACTGATGAAATCTAATCTAAATGCTTAAATATGCGAGGACTTGCTTTGGGAGAATTTTGCGACAAAGCGTATAGATGAGAGGCTTAAAATCGGTGAAAAGAGTAAAGATTATACATTTAAAGAGAAAAGAGATAGTGAAAATGTTTAAATGCAGAAAAGAGATGGCAATCATAAGCGCTGTATTTCTGTTGTGACTCTTTAAGCCGCACAGAGAAGAAACTAAGTGGTGTCCAACAATCGTTAATTTTTTGTTAAACAACGGTGCCATGTGTCTTGTCGAATGCGTCGACCATTACGGCTAGCTAGCCAGGGTGTGATGGATGGGCCAGAACTACCGCCTTATTGAAATGCCGCTTGCATAAGTCAAAACCTCATTGAATGACGAATTTGTCATTCTTTTTGGAACATTTAAGAAAATCATTGAGGATGGGTTGATTGACACCAGCATGAGGAATGATCATCTGCGGTAGAAGTTAATCATTCCAGGAAAACGGTCAAGTTGCATTACTGTTTTGGGACGTTTGTTAAAGATTTGGTTTGATTCCAGTTACATCAATCGAATGTCTGAGGAAGTCAACGTTGGTTTCAGTTAATTGCATCATGCAACTTTGAAAATGAGACCAGCGTCAGAAAGACACTCGAAAACAGTCCTAAGATGTTTGAGATGTTCCTAAAAGGTTTCAAAAGCAATGAGGAGATCATCTATGTGGATCAAAAAGAAATTTAGGTTTCTAAGAAACGCGTAGACTGTTGGAAGGATTGCGCTGTATTTTACTACCCAAAAGTCATTCGAACAAATTCGAAGAGTCCAAACAGAGTTGAAATTACAATTTTTCGCTCATCAATAAAAATTTGATGATATGCGCGAACGAAATCAATTTTCAGACCAATCTACATTAATTTAGAATATTTGGAAAAGGACATTTATCAGGAACTATTATTTTATTTAAAGAATTAGACACCGCAAGGTCTCGACTCACCGGTTTCTTTCTAACGAGATGGAGAGTAGAGAATCAAGGACTATTAGACGGTCGGAAAATGCTTTGAGATAACATTAAATCAAAGCCCGTGTATGCGATGGCCAGTTTTTCTGGAGCTAGTCGACGATATAGGTCCAGATGTTTCAATAAAGTGAATACGTTATGTTAAACAGGTTTAGCCATAATATTTGGAAGTTAAATCTTTAACTTTAATTTTTGTAAATATCGAGAATTTTGATGTTAACTGAATCGTTCAGAAATGTAAGAGAAGCCGTTTGGATAGTGGCGAGTTTAGCCAAACTAAATAGTGGAGTTAGTGGATCGACAAGATGTCGGTTTCCAATATCTACTGATAGGCTATATTTATGTAAGAAATCAGCATGGGAATGAAACAAGAGTGGGAATAAAATATCGGCTACAATAAAGGTCTGACAGAACGCTCGTCTGAGACCAATTTTTAAGTTTAGAGACCGAAAGTGCTAGCTTTAGTCGCGTTATCTGCGTAGATGAAGAAATCTGTTTTCATTGAGAGTTTTTCCTCCACAGTTATGGGAATAAATGCCTATATCAACGAGGAAGTTCTTTCGAGAAGAAATGTCGAGGACCAGTATACGAAGTTGGGTGTGACTGTCATCACAGACCGTCAAATATAAAGAGTCTAGTAGTTTTTTGAAGGTGACAAGGCAGAGGAGTCAGAGTTCTTGGAAAAAATTTTGCACTCAGAATTTTAATCCCTTAAAGTAGTTTTGCTAGTGTCAAAAGCAATCAAACATTTGCCCTCGTGACCTGGACCTTGGTAGCATGGAAGAATGATTAGATCGATGAAAATTAATGAAAATCGTTTTGATCTTTGGATCTACTCCAATTATGATGAGAAAGTTGAGCGAATATTTTTGCTGTATGATATTTAGCAACTTCCGTTTTGTGCTTTCAATTCTTTAAATTGTTCTTTAAATTGTTCAAGTGACATAACCTCGTTAGAGGTTGAAGAAGAAGGGGTAACATTAAAAACGTTATGAAGTTGAGATCACATTAAGGAAGCGAGGACCTTGCGGGTTATCTGTAAATCAGAATTGACCACAGTGCTATGGACTCCGTACCGTCAAGTTATACTTTATAAAGTCTTTTAAAAATAAAACAAAACCACTTTAACTTTGAATCAACTTTTTATTTTATTAAATATTATTTTTAAAAACAAAGAAAGTTTTTCAAACTTTACCAGTTGACGGTCTAAATCGGAGTCAATTAATTATATTAAAATATTTTTAAAACTTAAAACAAATTATTACATATTGGAGAGGAGTGTTAGTACATAAGAATATTGGTTTATTTAATTTATTATTTGGGGAAATAAAAGAAAGGATGTGAAAGAATTAAGTTATTTTATTATTGATCAAAGCTTTTTTACCACTTTATGCTTTGACCTATATTAAATAATTGTTTTTCATAACAATTATTCCGAAATCAACAAACTGATTTGAAACATATATTTTGCAAACATAATTAAAAATTATTAATTGCAAAATATATGAATCAAATGAATTATTTTGTTCAAAATAATTGTTATAAAATCAAAATGCTTTTGTTTGCATTTTTACGAGTTTGGATATATGGATTTGGAAATAAAATTGTTGGATTGGATTAATACTTAGGAAATGGAATTGCAGGAACGTGGGATCTAACAACAGTGATAGCAGCGCGAACAGTAGTTGTGAGTTTTTCCTTCCAAAGAACTTTTAGAGTTTCCTCTGGAAATACATTCTGAGATTCAGCGATCATATCCTTCAAGAGGTGTGAGGATCCAAGATCCATACTGCGCAGTATTTTGGGAATGTGGTCCGAAATATTGTTGGATAAGCGGAATTAAAGAACCTCTTTGAGTTTATCATAAGAGTAATCTTGGTCAAGATTTCAAAAGATATCACTAACTCTTGACGTCAGTATGGGAGTGATCATACTAAGTTAATGACCGTTTAGGTTCAATAGTGATGCACCATAAGTCCGGTTTATCGAACCCGAAAGGGATGCTTTTAAGTGCTACATGATTAACTTGTGGCATAGTCGCCAAGGAAGTTGTAGCTGAAGATGGTGAAGAGGACGCAGGAGGAGTGAGAGATGATTTAAAGGAGATGTTGTACCTCCAATATTGTGTAATGAAGCGCTGCTTCATTGGTGAACCAATGAAGTGGCATAGCAGGCCGCGTACCTCGCGAGATTTTTTTAAAGTCTCAAACTAGCTTCAGTAAGTGGGGTCGAACGAAGAATACCTGCTGCTCCAGCACAAATACAGTATTGTACGCGTGACACATGATACGAACGGAAGGAAAAGAAACAAGTGAATGAATGAGACTCTGGCGACCCCCCCCGTATACTAAAAGAACCGCGATCACCACATCCGATCCCATAATCCTAGCACATTCACACGCTCTCGCACTTCATCCACTCACTCACACACACATGCATACTCACACACACATGCACACATCCAGGCCCATACGCGTATTCACACTACCCGATACAGCCAACTCACCACATACAATCAAATAGATTAGCTTGATACCATTTGCATGATTGTTGATATGTACGACATGAGATATACAACCCGAGTACAAGATATTTTGGTTCCTGTTTACGAATAGTAAGTAAGGAATATATATCAGAAATTATTAGCAGTGGTTCCACTGCTTCTACTAGCATGGACTGATCATATTTATACAACTCGTGCCATGAAACAATCATCGACGACAATATATATCCACGTTTCGAAGTTGTGTGTTTGTTCCTTTTGTATAAAATTGCAACAGGACCTCGCTTATGTTTTACAAACGAGATGCATATCCCCAAATGCAGCTGTAACAATTCTACCTTTGTACCCAGCTTAATAAAAACATACCTTAAAGATTCCTCGAAGATAATAATGAAACCGTTTTTTTGTTTCATTGTAATGTCGTGTAAAAATGATCGAATTGAAAAAATATTATCAATTGAGACACTATAATTGGACTAAATATTGGAGTGATAACCTTAGAATGAAGGTATTCTTTTTCCATCCGCAATATTTTCTTTTACTAATCTATTCGTTACTGCTAATTCACGAATTTGGTTTCTCATTCCATCATCCAAGTTTACGACAAACTATCTCATTTAATTGTCCAAAGATTAATTAGCTATCAAATTTTTAATTTTCAATTTATTTTTAAAGTCTTTATCAATAATTTTTAGAATATTTTATACAAAATTCTTGTTTACAGGCTTCGAACTGGATTCTGACAGACATTCACGCATGCAACAAATATTCTCGCTCATACGTACCCACATCCACACATCCATATACACACTCTCATACACCTACATACTTATACCTAATCATTCATACATAAAAAAAATAAAATAAATTCCAAATATGACTCACCCCATAGTAAGGTCTGATCCCTCTCCGCAAGATTAATTACTCTTTCAACGTCATCCAGACCGAGGTTTGAGGAATGATAACGCCCAGGTTGACAAATTGATACAATAAAAGTTTGTTGTTGGTGACTGTACTCGCTGATATTCCGGAACTGTATGCAATTATCCGGCCTTCAGGATTCCGTCAACGTTGGAAAATTGATACAGTAATAAAATTTGTTGATGAAAACGGAGGGTGTCGATCCTCCAGAAATATATCCAAATACTTTGCGTTCAAGATGACGACACTGTATAGCACAAAAGAAAGACTGTCTCGAAAATATGCCAGAAGTACTCAGCTGCCGGATGCAATGGTACCATGCGGTTGATTATGGGATGCAAATCACAATCCAGAACGAATTCTCCCATCAGACGTATTTAACGAGTCCGTCACTTAGGACCAAGTGTTATCACCGAATTATAACGAACACCTTTTTTTGACGCAATCTGTTAACATTGACGACACAAAACAAATAATAATTTTTCTTTTGCTTTTTGTTGTTGTCTTATTTATTGGATTGATTTTTTTCTTTATTTAACTTGAATTTTTTTTCTTCTTTAAACCGAATTAATACATTTTAAGAAACCATGAAATATTACTATTTTAATTCAATTACTGGATCTAATAAATTATCACAAACAATAACAAATTTTTCTAATTGAATTTCATTACACTAAGGAATTTTTTGAGACCAAAATTTTGGATAAATTTTCACCATTTTAGGTTACTCACATGATCTACTAAATTATCACAAACAATAGAACAATTTTCCATTTTTAATTACGCTAATGAAAAATTTTTTTTTGTGAGACCAAAATTTTGGATAAAATTTTACTATTCTAATTTCATCACAGAATCTAATAACTTTTCACAGACAGTAAAAATTTTTCAATTTTAATTTAATTTTAATTTTTAATAATTTAATTTAATTTTTACTAATAAAAGGAATTTTTCTTTTTTATGCCCAAATTTTGGGATGATCATTCATCACAAGATATAAAAAAAAAACAGAAGTTATCTGTTTGGACAAACAGTCGAAACAAGAGACTGAAGACCTCTATCGGTTGACATTTATAGTTTAACAAAGGACGTTTTCAAACGACACCAGAAAAATGGTAGGCATTATCTGGTAGATTGTTTTATTTTCAGCGATAAAAAACCCACTAAAGAGTTTGCTCATCTGCTTCGCAACAAACTTGAGAAACAATTTTGTAAGAGATGATTATGAATTGAATGTAAGAAATTGTATTCAAAAAAAACTATTTCAAAAGCTATTGACATTAAAGCAGACTAGCGGTAACATATTGAACTCAAACTATATATCAGTGCATGTGAGAAAAAAACATGGCGACCCTAAAGCACAAAGATTGGACAACTACTTCGTAACAATTGTTCCACTGACAGACCGGTCGCAACCTACTCTGCGACCAGTGCTTTAAGCTTGTTTTCAGTTTGTTCGGAAAATGTAATAGTACTTGCAGAAACTGCAACAATAAAAAAATATTCCTGGAAAAGAAAAAAAATCTACCTTGATTTTTAGTCGGTGTCACCAATTTTGTTAGTTGTCCTGGAGATGATGAAGTTCATATAACGATAATTAATATAACGATAATTAATAACGTTGTATATCCCAAATTAATAGTTGCAGCAGTTTCAAAGATTAATTAATTAAAGAAAATTATCCCAAGAATATCATTTTTTCCATTTTGGTTAAGGACGTATCAGGTATGCACTAGGGTGGCCCTTAAAAAAAATAAATTTTTTGTACGGCACCCTCCTATTTCGTGTGAATACCCATAAAAATTTAATGTGCAAAATTTGAAATCAATAGTTGTAACGTCACCTTCCACGCAGCGCTATATTTATTTTTTTTAGGTGGGACGGGCCTTTGTCAAATATGCTCTGACGAAGCGGTTTCTTTAACTTTTTTTCTTTACACACAACACAAAACAGCACTATCTAAAAAACACACAAACACAAAAAAGAAAAACAAAATAAATTAAATTTCAACAATTATTTTCCCAATTTAATCAACTATAATTTCTTAAGATTCACAAATTAATTTAAAATTAATTAATAATTTAAACAGACAAAACAAAATCTATTAATCACAAATAAATAAATAAATTATTTTGATAAATTAAAACACAATATATAAATATAAAAACACATAAGCAAATACCCAAATGTGATGCGGCATGCGTTGTTCGTCCTCTAATTCTCTTCTTCGCAATATCTTTACAATTATATTGCAGCCAAGTTTGATGTGTTGCTGTGAACGTCCCAAAATGAATAGACTGTTGCTGGTGAACGCCAAAAACGAATAGCTGTGTTGCTGGTGAACGCCAAAAACGAATAGCTGTGTTGCTGGTGAACGCCAAAAACGAATAGCTGTGTTGCTGGTGAACGCCAAAAACGAATAGACTGATCGGTAACTTTTATCAGCTATATATACCCATATTTCTCCATCCATCAACATTATATTTTTTTGTAATAAATTTCCCCTCGATTGTTTATTTTTTGTTAGTTGGCCACTTTGACAACTTGAGCTATTTTCGTTGTACAGGCATATGTCGGTTTAAACTTCAACTATTTCTTGAATTTCCCATTAAATGTGATAGATTACCTCAACGATTTCCAAACTTTCCAAAGTAGAGTTTATAAACATAATTACGGCCAACTATTATTTCTTAGTTCGATCTTTCAACTTCTGATAACATCTTGCTTAAACAGAGCACCACCTAGTTACACCATCTGTTGGTTGTTTTTGTTTATTTTCTTGAAACATTTACTTGTAAACAACTATAAAATATCCAAAAAATAGCAGTTTTTGATATTAATTGATAAGCGATGAATCATTTGATTATAGTTTTTTTCTTTTTGTTTTAATTTTAAATGGTTTGTTGTTCAATTTTCATTTTTCTTTCTTTTTTTCTAAATCTAGGTTTTACAATTGGTTTTACAATATTATTTACTAATAAAGAAATTTTAATATTTATTCAAAAGAAATCAGAAAATTTATATAAATCAAATTAAAATCAGTTCTTTTACAAAAAAACACAACAAACGTTAATCGATTTAAAATTTAAATAATAGGTTGAACTTTATTAATTAACATTATATCAATGAATTTAAAATACAACAAAAGCAAATTTAAGCAAACATTTAGGCGAATAAATTACGTTAAACAATCACAACAGAAAATGTGTGGATATTTTTTAATTATAAGTTAGTAAATTTTTATAAAATAATCCGTCGATCAGATTATTTATTACCGCGTTACATCACACCTTTTGTAGAATTTTTGAGAACATTTTCGATGTTAACCAGAACCAAAACCAAAAATAACAACCACAGTATCGAAAATGTTCTCAAAAGTCCACATGCAATGTATGTCTACCGTATCACCAAAACCACTATGAACCCGAAACAACTATGTAAAACAACACCACAGAATCGTACTTCAAAAAACTTACGTTATTTATATCAACATTGCATGACCGCGACTAAATCTAGTCATAATATTTTTCTCGACAAAATTTAAAAAACATGAATTATTTTAAGGTAGGAACAAACACCCAAAACTTAAGCTAACCAAAAACCAAAATTAACAACTAATAAGAAGATTATCGCATTCTGAGAAACTGTGATAAAACAGACACAACAGAATGCTGTCTCTTAATCTGACGAGTGACACTGGATTAAGGATCGTTCTTACAGAAAACACAATCAACATGCATGAACAAAACAGTCCATGCACCTGGAACTAAACCTAACAAAACACAACTAATAAGAAGATTATCGCATTCTGAGAAACTGTGATGAAACAGACACAACAGAATGCTGTCTCTTAATCTGACTGTAACGCCAAACTAAGGATCATCCTTACGAAAACAAAATCAGCGTGCATGAACAACACAGTTCATGTACCTGAAACTAAACCTAACAAAAACACAACCGATAAGAAGATTATCGCATTCTGAGAGAACTGTGGTGAAACAGACACAACAGAATGCTGTCTCTTAATCTGACGTGTAACGCCAAATTAAGGATCATTCTTATTCAAAACAAAATCAGCGTGCATGAACAACATAGTTCATGTACCTGAAACTAAACCTAACAAAACACAACTGATAAGAAGATTATCGCATTCTGAGAAAACTGTGATGAAACAGACACAACAGAATGCTGTCTCTTAATCTGACGTGGGACGCCGAATTAAGGATCATTCTTATACAAAACAAAAACAAAATCATTATGTATGAACACAACAGTTCATGTACATAAAACTACAATCCTAACAACACAGTGAGAAAGTGATCGTATATTGGAAAAACTGAAGTAATTCAGATATAACAATATACTGTTTCTTGAACGAATATTGCTAATTCGTACAAGGATCACTCTCACCTAAACAACTAAGCTAATTTTATGATTAAAAACCCTTAACCGTAGATAGCTTAACATAATTATTCTAACAACAAAAAAAAACAAAGAATCAATTTACCTAACACCTATTGAGTTTCAGAAAGTATGCATGCAACAAAAACTAAAAAGAAAAGGAGCTACAGTACAGTACAGAAACATCTATATTCTATCCTAACACACAGTTTGTAAACTTGTTACTAAACATTAATAAATGATATGTGAAGAAATAAACATGTAGCAAAAAAAATATGTAACAAATTGTATATAACTATGTAATTTTAAGATAAATGACTGAATAAATTAACAAAAAAAAATTATAAACTGAAATAATAGATATATTTTTTTTTATACTACAAATACGCTTACAAAACACGTCAAAACACAAAATTCAAACACAAAACACATTGAAACACATAGCTTAAACATAAATCACATTAAAACACATTGCTTAAAACACGTTAAAACACAGTAATTAATCGGTTTGCTTTATTTTTAAATCCTGCTCTCAATTAATGTACTTCTTTATGTCACTAACATGATATTTTGCTGAGTATTTACCTTCTAGATCTTCCAAGATGTATGTACTTTGTCCCAGTTTCTTCTTTACAGATGCTTTTATGTACTGCGTTGAAACACTCGGCTTGGTTCGACTTCTTAAACGACTTCCTCAAAACAGTTTCACCTATCAAAAATTCAGATGGCCTTGTGCGAAGATTGTAATGTTTTGAGTACCGTTCATAAGCTTGCTTTAGGTTATGAGTTACCAATTCTCTAGCTCTACACAATCTAGCCCTTCTACTCTCTTCATCTTCAACATCCGATGATACATCTCTCACTAAATCCTTACCTAATTCCATTTCTCTACCAAAATTTATAAAATAAGGTGTATACTTGGTAGAGTCATGCACCGCAGTTCGCATAGCACACGCAATTTTTGGTATGTTGATATCCCAATTTCTTTGATCATCCTTTATATATGACCTTACACTAGCTAATATTACTCGGTTAATACGTTCCGTTGGATTTACCTGAGGATGGTAAACAGGATTTAACCAATGTTTTACTTTATATTCGCTAAGAAAATTTCTAAACTCTTTTGAAATAAACTGGCTTCCATTGTCAGAAATAAGTGTACTTGGTACCCCAAACAGAAGAAAAACTTCATTCTCTATTATTTGAATCAGTGATTTAGTTTCCGCTTTTCTTGTTGGTTTTAAAATACAAAATTTGCTAAACGCGTCCACGATTGCTAACAAATACTGATTACCTGATTTAGACCTTGGAAATGGTCCCATATAATCTACTGATATGGCCTCCCACGGATTATTTACCTCTTTTTGAGTTCCCATTGGTGCCTTGGTACAAATGTTCGAATGTTTGTTTACCTGACATTCATCACATCGACTAACATATTCCTTTACTTCGTGGCCAGTAGTATTTTTGTTGAATTTTCTTAAATGTTTTCGATACTCCCAAATGACCTCCCAATAGACTATCATGGTATAGTTGCAAAAGCTTAATTTGTTGGTCTTTGGGAACATAACATTTCCATCTGCTTTCTGCGTTGGTATTTTTACTACACAATTTAAAGATATGATTATCTTTTATATGAAAGTTGGGGTATTTTTCGGGATCTTGTATGATACTTTTTCTGAGTGAATTGTAAGTTTCATCTGTATCTTGTATAGTGATTTCATCAACCTCCATTAACCTAGACAATGCATCAGCCACGACATTTAATTTACCCTTCCTATGGATGATTTCAAAATCAAACGCCTGTAATTTTAATGACCAACGAGCTAATTTAGATGTGGGATCTTTCAGATTCAACAGCCAACGTAGTGAAGCGTGATCTGATATCACAAAAAATTTGGTACCTTCGACATACGATCGGAATTTGTAAATAGATCGGACGACTGCCAAACATTCTCTTTCCGTCGCGGAATATTTTCGCTCAGTGGGACTCAATTTCTCAGAAAAATAAGCTATTACACCTTCATTTTCACCTTCTCCTTGAGTCAAAATAGCTCCAACACCCAATTCGGATGCATCACATTGGATGGTAAATTTCTTTTTGAAATCTGGTGTAATCAAAACAGGAGCAGATACCAAAGCAGTTTTTAATTTTATTAGTGAGGTTTGAGCTTCATCTGTCCACAAAAATTTGGTTTGACCTTTCTTTAGTAAATCGGTTATCGGTGCAGTTATCATAGAAAAATCTTTTATAAATCTACGATACCAATTGGCCATTCCTAACAATCTTCTGACATCTTTCACATTTCTTGGATGTGGTATGTTTAAAATTGGTAAAATTTTTTCAGGGTCTGGAGAAAGCCCATTTTCGTCCATTACATATCCTAGGTACCTGATTTCCCTAACACAAAAGTTTGATTTTTCCAAGCTTATCGTTAGATTCGCGGCTTCTAATCTCTCAGCTATTTCTGCAAGCAATTGTAAATGTCTCTCAAAAGTACTTGTTGTAATTATTATATCATCTATATAGACGAATACTTCAGGTTCCAAATCGTGTCTCAAACATTTTTCTAAAACACGACACATAGTTTGTGCACTATTGCACAACCCAAATGGCATACGTTTAAACATGAAGTGTCCTCTACCAGGAACAATAAAGGCTGTTTTTGGACGTGATGAAGGGTGGAGTGGAACCTGCCAAAAAGCATCAGAAAGATCTATGGTAGACATAAATTTCGAGGATTGGATTTGCGCTAAAATACTTCCAATATGTGGTAGTGGGTAAGCATCTTTAACAGTTATTTGGTTAAGTGCTCGAGCATCAAGACATAATCTAACTTTCCCAGATGCTTTTCTTACACACACCATTGGATTCGCCCATTCACTCTGTGTAACTTCTATAACATCCAATTTGAGTATACGGTCTAGTTCAGCATCTACTTCTTTTTGCAGATATGGTGATAATGGATATGCTCGCTTTACAATTGGTTTAGCATCGCCTGTGTCTATAACATGTGTGTGTAAACTTGTACACCCAATTGTATTTGTGTCCGAAACTTTGAACTTTTTTATGGCAGCGTCAAGATATTTTACTTGCATTGGATCTAAGTGTGCATTGTTTTCATTTCTTTCGTTTTGAATTGAACTGCAGTTTTCTACTATGTCACAGAGCTTTCGTTTGATCCCAAAGTGTTCCCAAAAATCTATTCCTAGTATTAAGGTTTTTGGAAGGGAAGGAATAACAAATGTAGACACAACCTTTGTCATATTCAATGCTTGAAATGGTATATCGACCTTACATACGGCAGGATGAACGGTTCCATCTACAGTTCTAATAGCTGTTGAAATTGGTTGTTGTTCTAACTTTAATTTTTTTATTAGTTCAAGACCTCCAAGTCCAAGAATGGTGCAGCTGGCACCAGAATCCATTAAACCCTTTAATTTATGGCCTAAAATCTCAACTTTCAAATATGGTCTTTTATCCTTATCTAAATTAATAGTGGACGATAAAATTTCTAATTTTAATTTTGGCTGTCTAACACATTCAATGGTTCGCAAACAGTTCTGTGCCTGGATGTTGTCGGAAGTTCGCTGGCACCACTTTTTCGATCTTCCCCTACGTCGTTTCCCGAACTATTAAATTTAATATTTAGCCCTTTAGAAGCGGTTTTTTGACTTGTCGGATTATTATACCCTATCTTGAAAATTGGATGTTTTCCACAAGTTTTAACTGTTTTACCTGGATTTCCACAATTAAAGCAAAAGAGTTGTTGTTGTGGTTTTTCACAGTTTCTGTAGGAGTGACCATGCTCGCAACAATTCCAACACAGGAGTTTTCCATTTGAGTTTTGAAGCTCAAGATTTTGTTTGGTATTTGAAAGCTTTGGGTTTCGGTTAACATCGAAAGCGCATACACAATTAGACGTAAAGTTTTCTCGATAAGTTGGTTGCTGTTCTGTGGTATTTTCCGAGTTTACTTGATTACCCTGAGAAAAACTCTTATGGTATGCACATTTTCCTTGGTATTGAAATTCCCTTTCTACTTTGGAATTGGACTCTAAATTAAAACAATCAACCATTCCGTGACGCATTGGTTTTCTAAAATGAGATTCTTGTCGGTTTGAATTAAATGTGTAAGATGGCTCAACCATAACGGATTGAGGTAATTGTGACATATATGATCGACGTTCCGCAAGCATTTTTACCTCATCTATTCGTTTACATAGACTCGTGATGTCTTCTATAGTTGTTGCACCTGTCATAGCTAGATTGTAGCTGTAATGTGGCAACATATTCTTTTGCACTACGTAAACTTTAAACGCTTCGTCCAATACAGGGTACGCCCTACTGAATAATATCTTAAGATCAGTTATGAAATTCGTAAAAGTTTCCGTACGGCCCTGCAATCGATTAAGAATCTCTTCTTTTAACATAAAATCATAATTCCGAGGAAGGAATTCACTTTTAATGCTTCTAATAAACTCAACCCAAGTGTTAAATGAATTAACACTACTCCAATACCATCGTTCTGCCTTGTTTGTTAAAAGATGATGAATATTTTTAAGAAGTGCTTCTCTGTTTACCATTTCACCACGCGCATAAACATCGACCCTAGCCAAAAACTCGTTCAACGAAAGACCTTGTCCATCACCACTGAACCGAATATTCCATTTAAAAACACACTTAGCTCCAGTAGAATTAGATGTATTTGGTGATCCAGAACCAGTATGTCCGAATCGGCTGTAAAGTTCGTCATTCTCAACTACATTTTCGTTACAATCCGCAGGATGGCTACGTCTTAATGAAGAATTCCTACGATTGCTGAATACTTCGCCTATATTGTCAAGAGGATTGTTTTCCTTGACTAAAAGAGATATGTTTGGATTGCGCATACCTCTACCTCTCCCTAGACTTGTTTGTCTCATTTGCTTCGAAAGATCTTCATAACCCAAGTTTTGTTGCTTTTCTCCTCCAAGCGCCGACCGAATGCTTAAACTAGATTCAACGGAAAGAATTGGGGGTATTGTATTTTCAATGGATTCACCTCCACTCAAATGAGTCATTACTTGCGTGAACAGATTTTTAAGTCCATCTAGTACATTTTCAAGACCCATCAAAGTGTTATCCTCGATTCGTGAAATGCGATTGACCCACAAACCAACTCTTGACCTAATAACTTCTAATAATAGCCTATCGTTTTTTGCTTCCGCTATTGACAGTTCATCTGTTAGTACTACTAGCATCTTCCTACCTCTGTCTAATTCTTCTATAGATTTGGTGGAATGTGTGAGAAACCTGGTATTCAAAATTGTGTCGTTTTTTGCTAAAATATTTCTTAACGCGGCTGTTTCAGCTCTGGCTGTCGTTAATCCTGTAATTCCTCTAATCAACAACTCATGTTTTCTTTCTTCCTCACTTAAATGCATTGGCTCATAGCCAAACCCGTTTAAATTCGACATGTTAAAAGAGGTCAAAAACACTCAGAGAAAAAAAAATATTAAAGTTACTTGTAAATAACCAAAACCTAGTCAAATATATTTTTTTTTCACAAAAAAAATCAAAAAAGCACAGCACACAAAATATTGGAAATATCACGCAGTATTAGAAAATAAAATAAATTACTATAAATAATAACTACCGCAGAATTTTATTTTAAAGAAAAGTTATTTATTTTATTCATTTGTAAAAAAAAAAATATAATTTATGAAATGTACCTTGTAAATTATCAGCATTCTAGAAGTCAATATCAGCGTTTCACAGTATCGTCAAAACATTTTTTTGACTTAGAAATCACAGCAAGAAATTATTTTACACAGACTCAGAATTTGTAATTATATGTATTAATTTCACAATTATTATTAAGTTACGAAAATAACCTTATTTTTTTTTATAATACTCGTAACGATTACCGTTTTACAATTTACACCACAACAAAAAATATTATTTTACTAATCACCAAAACAACCACAATTTTACATATATTACACAAATTTCCTTTTCTTTTAATTTTTAAGTTCTCAATAATTTTCTCGAAACTCAGTTTTAACAATAAAACACTTAACACAAATTAAACTATCCAAAAAATATTCCGTCACCAAAACAACACAACTCACAATTATTATAATTATCACAAAAAAAAAATTTTTCTTTTTATTTTTAAATTCTCAACAATTTTCACAAGACTTTGTTTTTAATAATTAGAACACTTAACACAAATTAATCTATCCAAAAAAATATTCACGTCACCAAAACAACACAATTCACAATTATTATAATTATTTCATAAACGTTTTCTTTTTATTTTATTTTTTTAAATTGTCCTAAATTTTCACCAGAACAAATATTAAACAATAAAACACTTAAGACAACACAAATTTCTAATCCACATAAAACATAATGTTTAACCTAACCAAAAACACAATTTTTTTAAGTTTCAACACAAACAATTAACATAAAAGAAACTATTTTATCAGAACTTAGTTGACAAAGCTGTTGTTTTCTCTGGATATGTCCACACATGGGATGCCAAAATGTAACGTCACCTTCCACGCAGCGCTATATTTATTTTTTTTAGGTGGGACGGGCCTTTGTCAAATATGCTCTGACGAAGCGGTTTCTTTAACTTTTTTTCTTTACACACAACACAAAACAGCACTATCTAAAAAACACACAAACACAAAAAAGAAAAACAAAATAAATTAAATTTCAACAATTATTTTCCCAATTTAATCAACTATAATTTCTTAAGATTCACAAATTAATTTAAAATTAATTAATAATTTAAACAGACAAAACAAAATCTATTAATCACAAATAAATAAATAAATTATTTTGATAAATTAAAACACAATATATAAATATAAAAACACATAAGCAAATACCCAAATGTGATGCGGCATGCGTTGTTCGTCCTCTAATTCTCTTCTTCGCAATATCTTTACAATTATATTGCAGCCAAGTTTGATGTGTTGCTGTGAACGTCCCAAAATGAATAGACTGTTGCTGGTGAACGCCAAAAACGAATAGCTGTGTTGCTGGTGAACGCCAAAAACGAATAGCTGTGTTGCTGGTGAACGCCAAAAACGAATAGCTGTGTTGCTGGTGAACGCCAAAAACGAATAGACTGATCGGTAACTTTTATCAGCTATATATACCCATATTTCTCCATCCATCAACATTATATTTTTTTGTAATAAATTTCCCCTCGATTGTTTATTTTTTGTTAGTTGGCCACTTTGACAACTTGAGCTATTTTCGTTGTACAGGCATATGTCGGTTTAAACTTCAACTATTTCTTGAATTTCCCATTAAATGTGATAGATTACCTCAACGATTTCCAAACTTTCCAAAGTAGAGTTTATAAACATAATTACGGCCAACTATTATTTCTTAGTTCGATCTTTCAACTTCTGATAACATCTTGCTTAAACAGAGCACCACCTAGTTACACCATCTGTTGGTTGTTTTTGTTTATTTTTTTGAAACATTTACTTGTAAACAACTATAAAATATCCAAAAAATAGCAGTTTTTGATATTAATTGATAAGCGATGAATCATTTGATTATAGTTTTTTTCTTTTTGTTTTAATTTTAAATGGTTTGTTGTTCAATTTTCATTTTTCTTTCTTTTTTTCTAAATCTAGGTTTTACAATTGGTTTTACAATATTATTTACTAATAAAGAAATTTTAATATTTATTCAAAAGAAATCAGAAAATTTATATAAATCAAATTAAAATCAGTTCTTTTACAAAAAAACACAACAAACGTTAATCGATTTAAAATTTAAATAATAGGTTTGAACTTTATTAATTAACATTATATCAATGAATTTAAAATACAACAAAAGCAAATTTAAGCAAACATTTAGGCGAATAAATTACGTTAAACAATCACAACAGAAAATGTGTGGATATTTTTTAATTATAAGTTAGTAAATTTTTATAAAATAATCCGTCGATCAGATTATTTATTACCGCGTTACATAGTTCAATTCTAAGGCATGCCCATGGCCACTTAAAGTTAAGAGGTTTTGTTCTGGCAGTCAAAAAATTTAAATTTTTTGTACTACACCCTCCCATTTCCTCAATACCACTAAAAATTTTATGTACAAAATTTGAAAACAATCGTTAATTTTAAGGCGTGTGACCAAAAGGTCCAATAGCTTATCTAATCTAGTTTTGTCGGGTATCCTTCTCTTACTTTCTATTTCTTGCCTGGAACCTAAATCGACTTCAACATAATCGTTCATGCTTATTATGTTATAATTTGGTGTGAAATCTCTCAGCATTACATATTCATTCTTTGTATTGATTACTGGAAGAATTATTTTGTTATTCTTAATTTTCGCTAGCGTATTTCTGAGTGTACCCCTGGCTCAACTTCAGTTTTTTCACAGAAGATGTTCTGCCCTGCTTCTGTTCCTTTTTCGATCAAAAGGATTTCTACTAGTATAGTTGATCTAGCGGGAATCAAATTTCTACTGAAGTTCACGCTAGTAGTTTTTACTAAATTAATTTCTGATAGAAAAATTTCTGAACCAATACCTTTTTCATCCTCCACTAAATTATATTCTTTAAATTTGTTATCTTCATTAAGAGTTTTTAATTAATATCTGTATTTCGTTTTTTGGGATACCATTGTCTGTTAAATTAACTTCTGATAAAAAAAAATTCTTGTTTAACACTGCCTTCATCTTCTATCAAATAGCTTTCCTTAAATTCATATTGATTGCTTGAGTTTTGAAATGGTTTTTTGTCATCTGTGTTCTGGTTCATTTTTTGGAATTTGCTTGTCGTTTTTTCTGTTCCACTTTCGAATTGCTTAAAAGCTTCTATTTGCTTTGTAAATATATCTGCGTTGCTTGTTTCTTGGCAATTATTTTCTCTATCTGGACTGGAATTATGCTGTGACTGCTCCCTTTTGTCCCCATTACAAATGGTTCGACTACTGAAGTACATCTCCTGTTTATCATGGCATAAACAAGGAGCATTGTGACTTTTAATTGTTGGTTCCAACAATTGAGCTTTACTTGGGGTCGGTCTCAAAACAGTTGTAGTATCCGTTTTATTTACTGATTCTTTCTCTTTGTTATAATTTATAAATGGTATTTGTCTGGTTGAATTTTCTGAATGAATTTTTAAATCGTTTGAAATGGAACTAATGTCTGCCCTATTACTTAAAAAATCAATACCTTATATGCCATCCATCGTAATAGTGGAGTCATATTAGTAAAAAAAAGTGATATATTTGATGTAAGAGCGAAGTTGAATTTTTATTTTGTTTTATGTTGGACATAAAATTTAGTGGGCTTGTAATTATTTAGCAAATTTGGAGGTCCAGAAGTGCCTCGAGAATGGCAAAAACTGGTTTTTTGGTGTTTTTTGAGTAGGTCGCTTCACTATTTTGGAAATATTTCGGGCTCCAACGATCATAAAAAAAAAAAAAATGAAAAATGTTTGTGATTAAATTTCAAATCCATCTAGGGGGGTTTGATACTTTAAAAGTATAACCTAACCTCAAAAAACCGAATAGCGTGACTTTTTTTTTTTTATTAAATTTATGATAAGGGGCGGAAAAATCGTTGAATTTTCATGAAAATTTCAGGAAACATGTACTTTAATAGTCTTAATATGGGATTTAATTTTTATGAAAAATTTTTAATTTTTTCGGCCACAATTGGCATTTTTCATTAAATTTGGCAAATGGTGCCATTTTATGAGAAGTCATCCAAAATAAAATTTTTTTTTTTTAATCTACTTTTTTATCTACTTTACCCTAAGTATAACTAAAATTATGTTGCCTTAATTTAAATGCCCATTTTTGGGCATGAAAAAAAAACATTAATTTTTGCATTTTTTTGACATTTTACCATATACACGGTATTATTTATGCTATTATCATGTATTTTGCATAAAAGTGAAATATGCAATTCAAATTAATAAAAAATATTTTTTTAAATTTTTTTTTGGATTTTTGAGATCAATTAAACTCAAGTAAGTAAAGAAGTAATTGGAATTTTTTCAATTCAAAGGTATGGTTTGAAGTTTCTCAGAAAAAAACTTCAATTCACATTTTTCGTGTTTCGGATGGGATTCGAACCTACACTCGTCAGTGCCCGGCTCGAATCCGTGGGCAGACACGCTATCGATTACGCCGTTGAGGCGATGACAATTTCAAAGTTGAAACTTCTTCATCACTTATTTATTTTTTACTTAAGTTGAATTTTTCCACTGTCATTAGACTCCATATTATGGAAATGTTTTTACATTATATTTTTTAAAATTATACATAACCTACAAAAGTCTTATTTTTCTTGCAATGCCCTAAATTGCTTTTGGTAAATAATTAAAATGTTATTACAATTATTGTAAATATTTGATATAGGATTTTGAAAAAATGTAATATTCAATTTTTTTCAAACATTTTTCAAACATATAAAATACACAGCATAAATAATTTTACGCCAATTATGTTTTCAATTGAAAATTCTATATGTGTTATTATGGTTTTCCATATTATTTACTGTTTGTGTGCTTTTGTCACTTTTAAATTAAAATGCAATATTTAAAAATATACTTTTTGCTGTTTATTTTTAAAATTTTTATTTTATTAATAATAATATAAACTTCCTTATAGTAACAATTTGAATTTGATTTTTTATTTTATTGAATATCGATTTCGACTTACGTCATCTTCAGTTTAAATTATTATTACCGCAATAATGGTTAAAACTATTACTTTTATTCTATTTCAACTGTTATTTTTTATTATTATGTCATATATTTTGTTAGTTTAATTTTAATTATTTACCAAAATCAATTTAGGGCATTGCAAGAAAAAAAAGTTTTGTAGGTTAAGTATAATTTTAAAAAATATTTTTTATTAATTTGAATTGCATATTTCAATTTTATGCAAAATACATGATAATAGCATAAATAATACCGTGTATATGGTAAAATGTCAAAAAATGCAAAAATTAATGTTTTTTTTTCATGCCCAAAAATGGGCATTTAAATTAAGGCAACATAATTTTAGTTATACTTAGGGTAAAGTAGATAAAAAAGTATATTAAAAAAAAAAAATTTTATTTTGGATGACTTCTCATAAAATGGCACCATTTGCCAAATCAAATGAAAAATGCCAATTGTGGCCGAAAAAATTAAAATTTTTTCATAAAAATTAAATCCCATATTAAGACTATTAAAATACATGTTTCCTGAAAATTCGACGATTTTTCCGCCCCGTATCATAAATTTAATAAAAAAAAAAAAATCACGCGATTCGGTTTTTTGAGGTTAGGTTACATTTTTAAAGTATCTTACCCCCCTAGATGGATTTGAAATTTAATCACAAACATTTTTCATTTTTTTTTTTTTATTATCATTAGAGCCCGAAATATTTCAAAAATAGTGAAGCGACCTACTGAAAAAACACCCAAAAACCAGTTTTTGCCATTTTTGAGGCACTTCCGGACCTCCAAATTTGCTAAATAATTACATGCCCACTAACATTTATGTCCTTAACATAAAACAAAAAAAAAATTCAACTTCGCTCTTACATCAATATAAAATGCTAATATGACTCCACTATAATATTTATTTCATCGAGAACGACTTGAAATGTTTGCTCTAAATTTTTATCGTTATCAATTATTGAATGGACGCTTCAAACAGTTTTTTTGATAGTGTTATTTATTCCTCTAAATAAAACTTTGACGATGTATTTGGATCGCCGCCTTCACTGGGTTTTTATTAAAAACACTTTCCAAGTATAATGTATATGAACAAAAGTTTGTACAATATTATTTTATTTTCGCTAATGCAAATGGTTTACACAAATTAAATTTATTAATAGTTAAACTATAAGTTTTTATTTTAATTTTATTGTTAAGTTTAGACTTGCAAAGCATCTCGATTGCCGAGATCGAATGTTTTAGAAAGTGAAGTTTTATTATTTTTATTACCTCTTTTTGACGTCAACCAAAATGATAGACAAATATTACATTGGTCGTGGCCCATTTCTCGATGAAATTGAAATTGAAATTGAATCTGCAAATCGACTAAAAAATTTCAATTTACTTGTGTTGAATTTCAAATAATATTTGTTTTTCAATAATTATTTTTTCGTAATTAAAATTTTGTAGAAGAAAATGAAGCAAAACAAAATAAAATATTTCAGCGAGAAACGTCAAAATTTCAATTTCATCAGCATTTTTGAGAAATGGGCTACGGCCATTGAACTGCAATTGATGTTCAAAATTCGAATTGATAAATAAATTGGTTAATTCATTTTTCGTATGGGTGGCGTGAATATGATTAACTAGCAGATGGCTCATGTCATGAGTCTAACTGATCGTGTGATCGTTTGTGGCGAATAATTATTTAGATTTAAATATATTAACCACCACAACTTGTTCATTGCAATTAATTTTTGCTAATTCGTTGAAAGTGCTTTGTTTAATTAAAATGATTTCAACACCTGCATCTATTAACATTTGTGAAGTAGGTTTATTAGCAATGTTTAAATTAACGTCTACTATTGGAGGAATGGTTTGGTTGGTGTTTTGTGATAGAGTGTTTGTTGGATGTATATTATTTGGCTGATTTACTTTGTTGTACCTTAAGCAATGTCGTGATTGGCTCCAACCTGTTGGTCGCAGGTCTTGCCGGTGAAGATTCCTGAAAAATCGTTTGTCATTTCTGGAGGATTCGGGTATGTTTCTAGAAGTCTTACATTGTTATTATTCTGTTGTGTATTCGTTGGTGCCATACTTTGCGGTCTGTATTGTGGTCTACCAATAATAATCGGTAGAAATAATAATAATAATAATCGCTGTGTGAAATTTTGACTGTTATTATAATTTTGACTATTATTATTAGAATTTACAAATTGATTTCTGCTCCTCTCATTATTAAAATTTCCATAATAACTGTCTTGACTATTATTTCTGAAACAATCTCGAATCGAATGGCCAGTTCTCCGGCAATTAGAACAAAATTGATTTCTTAATTTTGTTCTACATCCCAATTGTTCAATCATCTTTTCCATTAGCTTAGTCTCTAGTTTAGGCTCTTTTTTTGGTAAACTGGTGTTGTGATTTGAGAGTTATTTTGATAAATGACTTTGAAAGCCTCTTATAACGGATTTGATTGGGATTCGACTTGAAGTAAATTATTTAGAAGCTCCACTGGGCTACCAACTTGAGAATTCTGATTAGTGCGTTTACGTCTTGGAAAATCTTCTAAGTTAATGGCACTGTTTGTTAGTTGTGAAAGATTTTGGTTACAGACCAACCGTAGTCCATCCTGTACAGCAGAATTTCTCAACCCTACCTTAAATGAACTGATTGCCATTTTTTTAATTTCCGCTTCCGATACAGTAGTATCTTTTCCGGGGTATGCTGATCTAAACACCGAAACCGCTTCGGCTTCTAATCTTTGTAATCTTTGCGAGAATTCAGTGATCGTCTCCGCTGGATTTTGAATGCAAATATATATCTGATCCATCGCCTCTGATGTAGTTTTTGATGGAAGGAAAATCTGTTAGATCTAATCTTTAACTCTTCAAACGATTTAATTTTACTTTCGCGTGGGGGACCTAATGCATCCTTTTTTATCCGGGTCATAGTTTGGGACAAGAACTCGCTTTTAAGATCTGGGGTTAAACTTTTACAAGCAATTTCACACGAGCATAGAAAATTATTCACCTCAAGTCGGACTTTACAATTAATTTGGGGTATTGTGTCTAAATATTTACTTATTAACAAATAGTTATCGCTATTCATTTTAACTGATTTTATTTTTACACTGTTATCTATTTCTAAATTATTGCTTAAACTAATATTTTCAAAATACGACTCACCCTTTGATTGACTTCTGGTTTTAATACGCGTGACTTCTCTTGATGATGTTGTTGGTGTTGCGCTGGTTGTAGGTGTTGTAGGCCTGTTTTTGTCCTCTACTGGTGGGCTCTTGAACATTTGTATCATTTACTTTCTTGATTGTTCAAATTTCAATTACTTGAAAATTTAGAGAATATTGAAAATTTTCAGTATTTTTGACTGTATCCGTTTACTATTATTCTTGTCACATAATGTATGGTTTTTGAACATACACTTATACAAATATGCTTTTCACCACACCTTGTTCGTGGATTCTGGCTGGAACTTTCACTTTTAAATTTTTTTATTTACTCCACCCTTTAGTTGTTGTTGGTTAGTTTTAGTTTTTAGTTTAGTTTTAGTTTAGTTAAAACTTTAGTTTTTTTTTTACAATAGTTCACTTTTTATTTAAATTGAGTTTAGTAAAGATTTTAGTTCGTAGCTTTTGTTTGATTTTAACTGCTACTAGATTAGTGTTAGGCTAAGGAGCTTTTATATTGTTAACTATGTTCACAGTTTTTTCACTGCTGCTGCACTGTTTCGTTTTATAATACAAACAACCCAGTCGTGGCTGTTTCCGACCGCGCCAAATGTGGACCCTAGCTACTGTAGGAGTCCACAAAACCAACTTTAATAATAGGTATTTGAGCACTTTGGTCACACAATTCAGTTAAACGAAACACTAAAGTTCTTTGTTGAAACTTACTTTTATTTTTACGAAACTGGATTGCTGTAATTATTATTCAGTTTTTGCTAATTATAGATACAATTTTATTTTATTTAAACTATTCAGAACCCTTAAAACTGTTCACTTGATTTCACAACTATTTGGTTTCACTCCCAAAATTACTCTATTGCAAAAAAACTTTCTTGAAACTTAAAAATATTAATTCAAGCTTTTTGGAGGGGATCTGTTGTAATCCGTTACTATTTTTAAAGACCGTTAATAATTAAAAATAACCAATCAGAAAAAACAATTACCGAATCAATTTTTAAATAGACCTATATTTTGTTTGTTTCATTTATCAATTCAAAACTAATTCCAAATCGAAAAGTAAGCATATTAATTACTTTGGTCTGAAAGACCTAAGTATTACATTCATGAGCTCAAAGTGAAATTCTTACCCCCACTTTTTTTGGCATTTCTCGACGTTTTAGGACCTACTGATTCTAAAAAAGCAAAAAAAAAATGTATGTCTGTCTGTCGGCCGTCCGGCCGGCCGTCACAACCTACGAAATCTAGAAAACCGCTGGACGGATTTTAAAATTTTTTTCTAGAAATAGGTTTACTCAATGGTAAGAGCCTTAAGGACGATGTGCTCGATAACTGTACGGGAAGTGTGTCAAAAAAATCGTCAAGTGTGTCAAAACAAGGATATTTGCATATTTTTTGCCTTAAAAACTTTCATTTTAAGTGATTAAGAGTAGGAACATTGAATTTTGAGAAATCTTGATGGTCGGTATGTGAGACCAAATCTAGATTTTTGCATTATAAGTTTGTCAAAAAATGTTGTCAAGTGTGTCAAAAGAAAGATTTTTATTACTTTTTACCCAATTTTTTGGAAAAAAATAAAATTAATAATTTGTATGACATACAAATTTAATATTATTATGGCATTATAAGTTTGTCAAAAAAATAATGTCAAGCGTGTCAAAAAATGATTTCATTTATTTTTTTAGCCAATTTTTTAAAAAAAATGTAGCTGTTTTTATGACGTAAATGTAATTGAAAATGAAATTGCACATGGAAACTTTTGAATTTGTTATAGTTTTTGAAATATTTTTGGAATTTTGAAAAAGTTTGTATGTTTGATTTTGTAATAATTTTTGCATTATATTTAGAATTGCGGAAAAAGTTTTAATTTTTGATTTTGTAACAATTTTTGCAATATTTTTAGAATTTTTGAACAAAGTTTTAATCTGTGATTTGTAATAATTTTTGAAATATTTTTAGAACTTTGTTTGAAAAAAGTTTGAAATTTTATTTTACAATATTTTTGGAATTTTGAAAGAAATATGAATTGGAGGAGAGGTTTTTGAGTAGTTTGCTGATTGTATAATCTTTTCGCTAAATTAATTTAATATATGATCTATTATAATTTTCCTACAACGTATTGATGTTTCGTGTTAGTTTTGTAATACATGGGCATTGTACACGTACATCGAAAAAAAAACAACTATTTTTTAAAAATCTGAAATTTTGATATTTTGTTGGTATTGACGAAAGGAAAAAAGTGATTTCTGCTTTTATTTTTTGTGTACTCTGAATCGGAGTTATGCGCGGTTGAATTTTGAGGCTTTTTCACGTAGTTTTTGGTAATGGTGGCAATGTTTTGTGAATAGGTGCCACAAATTTCATCCGACTTACGTATATTTTTGCAAGTAAAAAGGAAAATAATTGAATAATTGAAATAAGTAAGTTTAAAATTAATAACTTTTCTCTTTTCCGCTAGGCAGCGCGTAAAACCTTGGTTTACTTCAAAGCTCATATCTCAAAAAGTAGGCTTTTTTTTTTGTTTTTCACAAATTTTAAAGTAAACATATGCAGCTATGAAATTGAGAAATAAAAAGTCAGCAATTCAATATGGATTTTTTCTTACGATTTTTTAAAGTTTGGTATATGAAAAATTCACATGTGTTTTTTTATTAAGTTAATAATCCTGTAATAAATGTGGATCTAATGAATTAAACATTTCATATTTTAACGTCTGCAATAAATTTGAACCATTTTCTGTGCGGTTAAATGGTTAAAAACTTATTAAAAATTAATTTAAGTTAAGTGGTAAAATAAAGGAATTTAAATTATTAAAAGGGTGTGTAAAATGTTTATTCATTTTAAAAAATGTCTATTCAGCCCCTTTTTACTAATTAAAATCTCATTAGAGGCTCATAATTTTAACATTTAAAATTTCTAATGACGCCCACCAACGGTTTTTGACCAAATTATACTTGCATCCAATCAAAATATATTAAATTGTACCTACCTAATTTTACCTGATTCTACCTATGTCAAAACTATTTCAAGGGTATATATATATTGATTGGATTGCCTTATAATCAATTATATTCCAAAATATTTAGAAGACATAACGTTTAGAAAAGATAATAATAGAAATGCCTTTCAAATTGTGCTGTAACTTGTATGGTCTCAAAAATCATCAGCGGACATCAAAAAATGTGAAACTGGTCACACCAGCTGTTATTCAAAAAGCTGCGACCCTAAATTTTACTTTGTGTGATGACCAGTTTATATGTGAAACATGTCGCACTTATATCTATAAAAATAAGGTAAATTTAATTATTTTATTAAAATGAATAAAAATTCATATGCAACTAATATTTTCTATACAGCAGCTTTCATGTTCGAAAACTATCGATAGTGAAATTATTTCTATAAATCAGGATGTTGAAAATGTTCCAACGAACGAAAATATTCAAATACCTCCAGCATCTTTAGATCCATCACCAGTTTCGGTTGATACTATATCTCCACCAGTTCCTGAACTACTTAATGACATTTTAGAAGATATTAACAATGTTCTTGGAAGGTTAGCCGAATCTCCTATCAAACAAAATCATATTACAGCAGGAAGTTATAAAAAAATTGCAAGTGTCACATCGGCAATAAGTCAAAGAATATTTCAAGTAGATTCAGTTAAAGTGTTATCACCAAACGAGGAATGTGAATATACATCATGGCTTATGAACCTTAAAAAAGAGTTTAAAGATGCCAGCTGCAAATCAAAACAAGTGTTTTTGTTGACAACTCTACCACGTAAATTTAGGTCAAATCAACGTATCCAGGATGAATTTAATGCATCAAGACGACTGGTAGAATTCGCCATGGATCTGTTGGAAACAGTAGGTCCTTACAGTTGGCCTCAAAGCAAACAAGTGCACAGTTTGTCACAAAATATAGTAAAACAAATTCAAACATACTTCTTATCAGAGGAAATTAGTAGAACAATGCCTGGCCTTAAAGATGTTGTTACTATTACAGAAGGATCGACAAAAATTAAGAAATCAAAGCGGTTGGTGTTATGGACCCTCACCGACATCTACGAAATGTTCTTGGAAGAAAACAAAGAACTCAAGGATTCCACTGTTTTTTACCGGATAACACTACACCCGATAAAATAATTGCCAAAATGTTTTCTTTTTCTGATGATCATAAATATTTCAATTTAAAGGCAAAAAAAAAATATATAAATTAATTGTTTAATGTATTTATTTATAGTATTGATTAAATTATAATGTTTATAGGAAAAATATTTTTTTAATGTTTTTTTCTAATGTTAGTGTTGGTGATGTTGAAATTATAACAAAATCTTCGATCATTGGGATCTCCAATTCTTATTCTGAATAAAAACCTGTTTCTCAATCAGAAATACACAAAAAATGGTTCAAATTTATTGCAGGTGTTAAAATATGAAATGTTTAATTTATTAGATCCACATTTAGTACAGGATTATTAACTTAATAAAAAAACACATGTGAATTTTTCAAATACCAAACTTTAAAAAATCGTAAGAAAAAATCCATATTGAATTGCTGACTTTTTATTTCTCAATTTCATAGCTGCATATGTTTACTTTAAAATTTGTGAAAAACAAAAAAAAAAAAGCCTACTTTTTGAGATATGAGCTTTGAAGTAAACCAAGGTTGTACGCGCCGCCTAGCGGAAAAGAGAAAAGTTATTAATTTGAAACTTACTTATTTCAATTATTCAATTATTTTCCTTTTTACTTGCAAAAATATACGTAAGTCGGATGAAATTTGTGGCACCTATTCACAAAACATTGCCACCATTACCAAAAACTACGTGAAAAAGCCTCAAAATTCAACCGCGCATAACTCCGATTCAGAGTACTCAAAAAATAAAAGCAGAAATCACTTTTTTCCTTTTGTCAATGCCAACAATATATCAAAATTTCAGATTTTTTAAAAATCAAAAATTTAAAAATCAACAAAAAAATGTACGTTTTCAAAATAATAGCCCACATATATAAACAGAGACAAAAAATACATGTACTTTAACAAAGAGTTATGTTTGACACACATCGCTGCCCAAAACTAAAAACCATGTCCTCATAAAAGTTTTTTGCCGAAAACTATATCAAAATCCTTAACCCAGACCGAAGTCTTGATATCTCAGAGCTTGAGATTTTAGCCCCTCCATATTTATATATTTTATTTTAAATATTAAAAATTCGCTACTCTGAACTTTTCGATTTATTGCATTTCTGAACTGAGCAATGAACATTTTTTTACAAACAAAACAAGAGGTCAATGTTTTTCTAATTATTATAATTTTACCTACGGTTGGATTACAACACCCCGCCCACTTAAAGTTGAGAGGTTTTGTTCTGGCCGGGGGCACGCCTTAGAATTGACCGATTGATTTCAAATTTTGCATATAATATTTTTATGGTTATTGACACGAAATGGGAGGGTGTCGCACAAAAAATTTAAATTTTTTTTTAATGTTCAGAACAAAACCTCTCAACTTTAAGTGGCAGGGGCACGCCTTAGAATTGAACGATTTATTTCAAATTTTGCAAATAATATTTTTATGTGTATTGACACGAAATGGGAGGGTGCCTCAAACTGTGCAATGAAAAAACAAATTTAGCCACCCTACTATGCACGTGGTCTTCATTCATGTATTGATTTTAACGAAACTTTATTTAATGTTTATAAGCGAATAATTAAATAATATATACCAAAAATCTATATTCCACTTTAAATTTTGTAAAATGATAATTTTGAACGAACAACGAAGAAGTTTTTCAGATAATTTTAACAACCAAATATTCTTTGTACTATGTTTTTCTTTATTCAATTTATAAACATGGCATTTATTAGGAGCAAATAATCTTAAGTACATTTATTAAATATTCTAATTAAAATTTCAATCGAAACCAACTTTATAAACCTGTAATATGTATTACAATGAAGTGCAATAAGAAAAGCTGACATTTTATTTTTATTAAAACACACCAAAATTTACATTTTATAATGCAGGCAACTTTTCTTTCTTTTTCGCACTAGAAGTTTATATGTTAGACTAATTTACAATAATAAAAAAATAAAATGTAGACAACGGAATGCAGTGCGTAAGAAAATTTTTTTTATTCTTATTTGCTGGAATTATAATTATTATTAATAAATTATTGGCACTATTTATTATTGTAGAACTAAAGTTATGGCTGTAAGTTGTAAGTTGTAGTTGTAAAAATGTAACCTAAGAACGCATGTTGTAGCGGGATCTAGGTCTTCAGAGTTTCTATGTGTTTTCTGTGACGCATTAGTTTCTATGTGATAGTGATAAGTAGTTAGTTTCTATTACACAAACCTTTTTATTAAAAAACTAAAAAACTCATTACAGCACAAATTCAAATAATAAATCCACCTTATCACCTAACTGCAAACCTCTCACATCCAGATAATATAACATTTTTAAAAAAATGCAAGTATCTGTATTATGTCCTGTTGAATCATTTTGACAGATTTAAGTTTGTCGTAAAAAAAATAAAATATATATTTTACGACAAAACTATATAAATTAAAACACAGCGAACGAAGACAAATTAATTGGATAGTTTGTCAAGTTAAGTGCAGCAAAAAAAAGAAAAAGAAGCAAAATACTCGAAAAAAATGGAACAGTGGAAGGTGATGGTTGTTTGTGATTTTTAAATTGTTTTCCATGAGATTTTTTTCCGTTTAAACTTTCGTGATTCGATGAAGAAAAAAAATTATAGATAAAATAACAAAATTTTGTTTTTTATTACTGTGTCGCCCCTCTTTACTTAACTTATATTTCAGACATTTTTTATTTGGATTTAAAATCGATTTTATAAATTATTATTAATAACTTTTTAAGAAAAACAACTTTTCAAACTTATACATATATGTGGTTAATGGATCGACCAATGATCGATTTAAATATCATCGTCATATCTTTTATTCTATATTTTCTTTTAATTCGATCCTGAAAAAAATGAAATTCATTTAAAAAAACAAAAACAAATTAAAATGACAACATTTAAACCCATTTTTATTTTGATTTCAATTTTTTTGTGACATGTATTTAAGCTAAACTGGAGATAATCCACTTCAATCCAATAATTCATTCGTAAGGTAAATAAGTTTTTTTTTCTGAAAACGCCTCAAGTCAAATTAACTTTTCATTTTATTAAATTGAAATAAGTTTTTCCATTTTGATTTCGATTTTTTTATTTTAAAGTGAGGGGTAGGAGAGAAGAAAGTATATTTTTCAACGATGCCGAAAACAACATATTTTGAAGCGAGAGGACAGTTTATCAGCCGAGGCGATAGCCGAGGTTGATAATGGTCGCGAGATTCAAAATATGATTTTCGGCGAGTAGAAAACTGTACTTTTTCTACTACTTTTTTAAAAATTATTATTAATTATTAAGCATTTTCATTTAAAATTACATACAATTCAAATTTTAAAACATATAAACATCCAAACAAAATCTTCAAATTTATATTTCTGCTATTAAAATATAGATGACTCAATATGAATAAATTATCCGATTTCTATGTTATAAATAAAACCGTTTTTAGTTACAAGCCTGATTGTCCTTTCGGTCAAAAAAATCGTCAACTGTATACATATACATATATTTATTCTATTTTCACTACAAAATTCTATAATTTTATTCTATTTGGTCTATAAAGTCCCTAAAATCATTAAATAACACATCTTTAAAGGTTTATTGTTTTTTGCATTTGGCGTCTAGTAGGCTTATAAGTAAAAGCGGTTTTCTAATAAACAAAATCAAATTTAAAAATTTTATTATTATTTCTAAAATAAAAACAACAGTTTTGATTTAGTTTTTGAATGGAGATGTTGTTACGTAAATTCCTGATATATTTTAAAACAACGTAAAATATTTTATGTAAATAAATATTTTTTTTTTGTTTTTCTTAAATAAATAGGTGAAATCATTTTTTTATAAATATCTTAATACCAACTGTTTGTTACCATACTATTTAAAAAGAATATGTGAATCTTATATAGTTAACTATCATATTATTTTTACATTTTTAATGTAAATTGTCCGTAAATAATTCTAAAATTAATTAACGTCATCTTCCCAAGAAAGACAAATTAACACTAACAAAATTATTTCATTCAATTAATTGATTCTCTTAACGGGTGTTCTAGGATGATTTATTCTAGTTAAGAAATTAGAAAATAGATCACTTTTAAAAAATTACTTTCGTCACTAGGTACGAAAGTAATTTGTATAGGTTTTTTTATCACTGGTGACGAAAAAGAAATTTTCGATGCAATGAACAAACATCGAAAGTAGATTTTTTAAGTTGTGTAGTAGAAAAAATATTTTTTAAACGTATTTATAAATTGATTTAATGTTAAATTGTTTAAGATTGAATTTTTTTTAATTTTAAATAGATTAATACGTAAAATTTTGTTTTCTGTAACTTTAATTAAATTGCAAAATTAATTAACTGTCAAATTTTCTTTTTGCTTTATTTGCAGAAAGTTTACGGGATTATTTTAGTAAATTTGGTGATATAACAGAAGTAATGGTAATGAAAGATCCAACAACGAGGCGGTCGAGGTATGTAAAATTATTTTATTTTTGAATACTTATTAGTCTTCAATTTGCTGTATTTTTTGACCATATTCTCGAATAACCTTAAAAACAAATCCAGTATAAAATTTCTTCGTCAATACATTAGTTGTACATAGCTATGGGCAGTTCTTGATTTTCTCAGAACTTCTGAAGGATTTTTCGAGATCCTTTTCCAAATGATCATCTTTTATGTGTTAGCAATCGTCAGCAATGGCCCAATAAAAGATAGTCTCTTGTGCGGTTGGAGTACTGTCGTCAAGAGGCTGAACACATAACTCCGTAATTAAGGTTAACTGTGATGCTGAAATTTTTCCCTGAAATCCTTAATTTTGATCAGTACTGTTGGTAATAGGCCAGGTGGATTATCTAATGGCGTTAAACAGAGCACAAGAAAAAAATACTGCTTGACTGAACTGAATCGCTATTCTACAGCTTTAACAGTGAACTACTTTCCTTTTTACATAGAAAAAAGATGTTTTTTCACAATCATCTCAAAGGTCTTTTATGATAACTAAAGTCTTGAAAAAACCAGCTCAACATCTATTATCAAACAAAACATTTTTGATCGATTTAATTTACAAATACTTTCATACAATGACATATATTAAACATATCACTCGGTTTACATATATCAATCTATAAATCATTTCAAAACCAAAAAAATCAATCTCAAAATAATAATTAAAATAACCCCAAAACCTTAAACTCTCCTGCCACAAACTAACAAATTTTTCAAAATACATCCAATCAATTCCCATCGACAAAAAAAAACCCTTTAAACATAAGCATTTTCATAAATTTAATGAAGTCGATATAAAACGACAAAGTAAGCAATTTATATTCATCAAGAAAAATAGAAATTCAACAAAACTCGAACGTATTTTTCATCATTCTATACTCGTTTACGCCCTGCCCTGTATTCCCTCACATAACACACTAACTTTAAACAAACATTTCAAACCGAAAATTAAACTTAAAAATCATAACAATAACCATTTTTCCGATCGAATTTTCCTTTCCTTTATTTTTTTTTGTTTTTGCTTTTTCAACCGACAATCATCAAAACTAGGTAAAATTATTCAAAACTAAACAAAACGTAATAAAATGGAAAATAACATACAGTTACAAAAACAAAAAAAAGGATCATAAAGAAAAATAAAAAGTCAAAATCTCCTAAATGATTAATTCTAATATCAGCCATCGACCACTAAATAACTAAATACCAGCTTAGAGGTGGATTTCGAAATATTTATATATTTTTATCTATAACTACGACCTAATGTTATGTCTATTTTTGCTTTACACAAATTATATACATATTCAGCTATACATACAGACAGTGTAAAATCAAATAGATAGACAACTATCCATATACATAATATATACACTAAATGGAAAAGATATATAATTTTCATATTTAAACCCATTTTCATTTCCATTTCAAAAAGAAAAATCATTTTATCTTTTATTCAAGGAAAATGATTTAAGTTGTATACGGTGTTATTGTTGCAAATGAAATTGATTGGGATTTGATTGATTTTATTTTCATAATAAGTTTTTACGATAGCCAGTCTTATGTTATTGGTTAAATTGTTTTTGTTTCTAGTTTTCTTTTAATTTTTACATAATTTCTTACAAATGTTTCAATTTTCTTCAAATAAGTCGAAAACAGTGCTTTCGAAAATTTTCAAATAATTGTTTGAACAAGAAAAAAAATTACCTTTCATATGTCACCCTCCTTAATTTGTTTTACCTCACATAAAATTTACGAAAACGAGAAAATATCAGAAATGAACATTCGTGATAGGAGAGAGTTGATAAAGCAACTTGGTAGATGTTACAATCGCCTAAGTGATACGTATAAAGTTTTTGGGTGCAAGGTTAACCGGGTGTTTGAATTGTAAGCTTATACTATGTTTTATTCTATTTTAAGCTATAGTCTTCAGAGATGGGATCACTGTCAGGAACATTAAGGGAAATGCGTGCCTTAAGATTAAAATTTCAGACTGGCTGCAGTCTATTAGTTCGATTGTGCCTTTTCTCAGCCAAATGCTGAATTGCATGCAAGAGTTTTACAAGAAGGTGAGTTTAAATGAGCAAAAGAACAGGAACTCTGATGACTCCAAAAATCGGAGCAACCAAGACCATTATTAAAGTTTGGTATAGATCGGTCATCTAACATGACGGCTATTTAGTTATTTATCAATCTTTGTTGCACAACTCCTTGAATTTCTCTCTCGCTGCCGGTCTATATATCAAATATTCAACGAAAAAACATCCACTCAACTAACTGTTTCATCAATAAAAGAGATTGAACGGTGCTTTCATTGATAATCTCGAATCGGTAACACCAACGTATATTTTTATATAACGCAATATTTTTTATTTAATATTGAGTAGACTTGCTTGATTGAACTCTTTCAAAATAGCCGCGGTAATGAGAAAGTAATCCGAATAGACAAATAATCGATCTGGCATATCAGTAGGAATCGTTAGTGCATATGGTGACACGCTATCTGAAAAAATAATTTGGGCTTACCTAAATGACCTAGCATGTTATCAATTAAGCTAATACAAATAGGGCATCTAATGCATGGTATACATCTAATACGGCAACACCATGTTAGTGCAAAAACAATCACCTATATAGTCGTACTGTTGCGTTTGGTTTACGGAGCAAGGGAGCTGGTGAGCTCCACGACTTTTTGGACTCCTCCATTAGTCACTGATTGTGTTTTTATAAAAGTCATCATGAATTGCTGTGCTTACATGTTTAAATCTTGGTAGCAATAAAGGGCCTACTTCAATTCTAGTAAGTAGGTTTATTCCTTCAACAATAGCCTACTCCATTCCAAAGCTATCCTTGGAAGTTGGTTCTACAATTGCTTTTCCTTCCCGAGTGAAATGAGAGAATGAATTAGACAAACATAGTGAATTTCATATGAATGTGATAAATATACAAAGAATTAAATAAACATACATGTCCACTTCTACACGAACGGGTTTTCTCTTTGATCGCCTGAATTCTGCAGTGCCAGTGTAGTTTCAGGCTGAAATTGCAGATATAAGATAGGTTTCAGACTGGTTGAAGTAGGTTAAAGGTTTTAGAGTTCAGTCTCACAACGTCAACAGCAGTCCGAAACTGTCTGGCATCTCTTGATGAGAAGGCTGAGCAGTTTAGCAACCACCTTGTGTGACTAGTGTTCGCAAGCATGGCTTCGGTGGTAAAATCATTTGTTTCGTACAAAGTTTTAGAAATAAAATGTTCAAAGAACACCATTTGTGTAATTGCTGGCAGGTCTGACCTGAGCTGGACTGCTACAGGATTAAAAAACTAATATCAATAAATCGCAGAGATATAAGCGTGGTTGTCGGGTCATAACCAGATATTGTCTTCTTTGTCAACATGCAAAAAGACTAGGTATTTTGCTCTATAACCGATGTCACTGTTGCAATGACGAGAAGGAGGAGGAAACGGGTTTCTATCTTATCTCCTGGTGTCCTGATTTGGCTCAGGCCAGACTCAGGTTGCTGGGTGCAGGCACCTTTCAAGATCTGACAGACATCGGCGAGATTAACGTCATGGACATTTGTAGGATTTCTCAAAAAACTCTGACTGGTTTCCAAAAAGGTATGGTTTGGACAGCTAAAGTTTTTTTTACGATATAATTACTGACCGCTTGTACCTATGCTTCTTCCATAGATCGGCCATCATAACTTTTCTTAGTAAACTAAAAATTTCTACGTATAATCTGTGTTTAATTGGTATTGAACAATATCATGGAACCCTTTTGACCTCTACTTTTATCCACTTACAATAATGAAAATAAAAAAAATGTACTGCAGCCTTATATCAAATAAGCGAGTTCCGTTTTCAGAAGTTTCTCATGCGAAAAAAAAACTACATCATCACATATATCGAGTTCAAATATAGAAAAATTTAGGTATTGAAATATTTGAACACAAAGATCTTTTTTGACAATCTTCCTCTGAGTGAAGAGGCGAACCAATTGAACGGTCGATCGCATATCCATAATAGGACATGAACGACCAATGACCATCAATATTAAGGTAATTTTTAACTAAAAAATTTAACAAATTAAACTTTCTACAAAGGCAGGAGTTGAGCGACGTCTTGGTTAGCAAAAACTTCAGCAGTCGATTCTTCCTCGAATTAATGCAGCACCGCTCAAGCCTCTGCCTTCGGACGAGCCTTTTTTAACGCATTGATTTTTATCCAGTTTAGTCTAACTTTTTTGAATCTTCTGAGCGTTAACGGCCTGGGCATCAAGAGGACTGACCTCTGGCTCAGCCCTGAAATTAAAATTTAAAAAAGAAAAAAACACAAAATCAAATTCAATAAAAACATTATTAACCTTTAAAAAAAAATTATTTTTCAAAACAGGTTCCTGTTTCGGCGCCAAATACTTTGACTGGTTTTTAACCACTTTAAAAAAATAATGTACTTAAGCCGAATATTAAATAGGCGAATCCCGGTTTGAAAAATCTCTCACGCAAAGAAAAATTACATCATCACATTTATCGTTTTCTATTTTTTTGCCATTTTTTTTAATGATAAAATTTAAATGAAGAAGAATTAAAATTAAAATAATTTAAATATCTGGCTTACATATAAAAAAAAAATATTAATTTTTTACAGTTTTCTTAATATTATAAAAAAATAAATTAAAATATTAATAAACCGGCCTGAAAAATGATAATCAAAAAATAATAAATAAATATAATATTTTTTGAACTGGAATTAATGAATTAATTAGTCAAAGTGCCCGTTTTTGTGAATCTTTTCATTAATCTCATCAAAAAATTTCTTTCGCGTATAATTTTAAAATTCATCAATTTATTATTACGAAAGTCATATTATTTATTATCTTATAAAAAGTTAAATGAAACTAGTCATTTCAGAAAATGAAAACTACCTTTTCACTCTCCATTTTGTTACTTCACCACAATTTTAAATTCTGTGAAGTAATGCAATCTATCGAGAACAAAAAAAATATCTTACATACCCCAAATTTTGTTTTCTTTTGTTTTGGACCATCCTATATCTAAATAACCAATAAAAATTTTGGTGAACGTCTGTGTGTGGGTTGGTGGGTGGGTGGTTGTTTGGGTGACCTTTCTGCTTAGGATCTTCATAAAACTTTGGTAAATGACACAGGTTCACTTGAAAATGGAAGATCTGGATTCATTTTAAATTTGGACAAAATGGCGGGGGGTATCCCGAACACCTCTATGTTTAAATCTTGAATAACTTCTAATTCCGGCTTATGATTTAATGGAAACTTGGTATATAAGGTTTTAGTACTGTTTCCAATATTTCTGCATACCAAAATCCGGTTTGTCACTTTCAGTTAAAAAGTTTTTTTTCAGGTGTTTATCCCTACTGTAGCCTACGATTACCGATCGATTGTCATGAAACGTTGGTAAAAGCTTTCAAATAACATGAAAAAGATTTAATCAGCTTTTGAAGTACATCGGATAAAGGGTTGGGTGGTCTACCATACAACAGGTGGTTTTTCCACTATGTTTTTTTATGATTGTTGGGATTATACAACATTCGTTCGTTAATGAATTTTGATGACACTTTGGAAAAAGATGCAAATATGTATGGCAAGGAACTGATTGATTTTTGAGCGTTAACGAACAAAGTGATGGGAGGGGGGGTGGGGGGCGGTCGCCGGAGCACCCGTTTTTTTCAAAGCTCAATAGCATTTGTACCTGATAATCAAATTGGATGAAACTTGGTACATAAGCATTTAGTACGGTTAACAACAGTTCTGCATCCCAACTTCCGGTAAAAATTTTTTTTGTACTTTGTTGAATTTTTTTCAGTTTCTTTATGCACACTAAAGCCTACAATAAGGAAGTGATTCTAATGAAACTTATGGAAAAGGTCCCAATTAGTGGGAGAAATTAATTATCATCTTTTGGAACACATTGATCAAAGTAGCGGGAGTCTACCATACAACTGCTGACTTTTCACACTTTGTTTAGAAGTTTGTTGGGAGCATTAATCAGTTTGAATGACACTTTGAAAAAAATGGAGACTTAAATGACAAAGAACGGATTAGTTTTTGGATAACGGTGTGGCCGGGCCTCCCGAACACTTATTTATTGTTTCAATGTTTGTTGGGAGAATACAACATTCGTTCGTGACTGAATTTTGATGACACTTTGGAAAAAGATGCAAATATGTATGGCAAGGTACTGGTTAGTTTCTTAGCGATAGTGAACAAAGTGGAAGGGGGCCCGCCGAGCTCCTGTTTTTGGAAGCTTAATAACATCTGTATCTGATAATCGGATTTGATGTGACTTAGTACATAAACATTTAGTACGGTTCACAACAGTTCTGCATTCCAACTTCCTTTTGCCACTTCCAGTTAAATTTTTTTTTGCTTTTTCTCGTACAACAGAATTTATGTTTGTTAGGATGCTACTGCTTTCTTTCATATTTTTATAATTAGAACTACGCGAAATCTACAACATTGGTTAGCTTTTAATCAAAGTATTTGATGGATATTAGCTCATTAGGTATATATCCAGAACTCTATGTTTCCAGAGCGGTGGTGAAGTTAGCCTATGCACCAGCGTCGCAATATTTTTATTCTTTGTTTATTATTCTTACCATTAAATAAAAATCGTTTAACTTGGTTTTATTTGTTCGTGAAACATGCTAACGTTTGTGTACACATATGTGCTAAAGCGTCATGTGCACGAATTATGCACAATTTTGTGCATGGGCATTTTGTAATGCAAATTATTAATGCAAATTTCTCGAATTTTTTTCAAAGTTATTTAACGGACAAGTGGTCGACAACTAGTTGGAATAATTTTTAGCTTTAGTAAAAGGTTTTGTGTTAATAATCGTTATTACCTGCTTTGTATATAATTAACTGGTACATCCTTTGTGGCCATATTGATTTTTTTTTGTGTGACTGACCTGTATTTGGTTTCATATTTATTTCTCTGTGAAATAACGACTTAGCTTTATTTTTCTGGCAATTATTCCGGCAAGTGATAAACGCTGCCTCAGAGTTGGAAAGAATCAAAGCGATTTAATTAGTATACAATGATCCCTTTGGGCAGGATGACCTGATTTCACAATGATAAAAGGTTTATTACCACATAGATGTCCGTCAATAATTTCAGCAGGATCTTACCGCTTTTGGAAAATTCATATTAAATGACTATCGAAAAATTTGGTTTTGTAAATTTTCACTTACTTACCAACATTACAAACAACTATACATAGATAGTTATAAACGTGTAGAACTCTTAACACAGGACTATGTATAGGTCCCGACATTTGGCTCACTTGGTCATTATTTGGTTGTTGTATAAGTTGCTAAAGTTTATCATCTATGTAAACACACATAGTAGGATATTAAATTGATTGAACTAAGTTTTTTTTACGTTTTGCGTCAGAGCAGTTGCAGATAATGGGTTCCAAAGTTTCTGCCTCCGAACTGTAAATTCTGCATCTGTCAAAGGCAGCAAGACCTAGTTTGTTAAGGTTTGTGTGACCATGCCCCGTACCCTGTTGAGATCTTCAAAGACTCTTTCAGTTATACCTTGAATTTTTTAGAATGCATTCCCTCTATCTCCATAGTTGTTTATTTTGTTCCTGTTTTCAGTTTTGGATAATGCGTCTTTCTTTGCTAGCGAGTTTGCTATTATATTAGCGTGTACACTTGTGTAACCAGATACCCACACAAATATGATGCAGTTGGGTTCTGCAATTTTTTGTAGATTTTGATACAGAATTTGAATGATAGAGATTGTGTTGTGTTATACTAGTTTTAATGGAAACGCGTCAAATAAAAACCAATTTCTCTCTCTCTCTCTGGCGTTAACATCCCATGGAGGGATTTTGCCATCTGTGCAATCAGCTTCCAATTATCTCGTTTACTTTACATGGACCATAAATTGTTCGTATGACCTTCCTCTCGAAAGTTGATAAAATTTTACAATCGGAGGAAGTCAGTGTCCAGCTTTCACTTCCAAATGTAAGCACAGGTCGAATTAATGCTTTGTAAAGTGTGAGTTTACACGACCGCGAAAGATGTTTTGATCGCAGAAGTTTTGAGTATGCGTAGAAAACTCTGTATGCGGCAGAGACACGGGCTTTGATATCTGCCTGCATGTCATTTGACGATGTTATTACAGACCCGAGGTATTTGAAGTTCCACGCGTTCCACTTCATAGTCGCCAGTATCCAGATTTCCGGAAGGTATGTTCTTGGATGTTGTTAACACTTTGGTTTTGCCGGTGTTGATGCCTAATCCAAGTCGTTTAGCATTTCTTTCAAGCTGGGAGAGACTATCCTTAATATCGCTTGTTCTACGTCCAAGAAGCACAATATCATCTGCGTAGCCAAGAATTTGACTAGATTTGTTATATATGCAGTTTTGTGTCTCAATTCGGCTTTTCCTTATCGCGTACTCCAGCGCCAAATTAAACAGTACGGGCGCGAGTGCATCACCTTGTCGAACACCTGATGTTATATCGAAAGGATCAGAAACTGACCCTTCGATTACTATTCTACAATTTGATCCCGATGTTGTGAGTTTGCACAGAGAAACAAGTTTCTCTGGGATACCAAGGCATATGAGTGCGGACCAAAGGTTTTCGCGGATGATACTATCATATGCTTGCTTGAAATCAACGTAGAGCTGGTGAATGCTGATGTTGTACTCCCAACATTTTTCTAGAATCATCCTTAAGGTAAAACATTGATCTGTGGTTGAACGGTTGGGACGAAAACCACACTGATAGTCACCGATGATAGATTCGGCGAACGGGATGAGTCGAGCAAGTACGACATTAGCTAGTATTTTATATGCAGTGTTCAACAGTGCGATGCCACGATAATTCGCACACTTTAGACGGTCACTTTTCTTATGTAGCGGAACAATGAGAGCTGTTTTCCATTCAGCAGGTAGTTCTTCTTGGTCCCAGATTGCAAGAATCAGATCATATATACGTGAGACCAGAGCTGCTCCTCCATTTTTCAAAAGTTCTGCGGGAATACCATCGAAACCTGGTGATTTGCCATTTTTCAGTTTTTTAATGGCGGCTTCCACTTCTTCTATTGCTGGGTAAGGGACAAAAATCTCCTCATTTGATGGAGCAATTGCTCGAATAGGAGAACTTCATTCGTTCTTGTAGCGTTGAACGTCTACAATAAGGTTACACTGCATTTGATGGGTTATCGTACTCTAAAAATACATATACTATTGGTTGTACTGTATAAATAAAAGGAAATTCCCTCCAACAAGAATTATTTAATAACTTGTTTTATCCTAACGGCAATCAAAATATCAATAATTTACATATGATCATAATTTTGTTAGTTAGTTTGGTTTCAACATTTAACATATAAAGTTTCAACATAAAAGTCTAAATAAAAAAATATTAATAAAATTAAAACTTTGTAAAGTTAAAACAAACATAAATTGCCAAAAGTTAAATTAATTTAACACCAATTAGTTTTTTAAGTGTTTCTAAAGTTAGCCAAGGTATGTAATATTTATTTTGTTGTGGTAGTTCCTATATATAGTTCAAATAGTTCAAATAGCAATGTAGATGCTTAACTAGTTTATTTTTCTTTGTTTTCCGCTGCTTTAGAAGCACTCGCGAAATCTGCATGGTCAGGGAGGTAATAAACCAAGAAGGAAACCAAACGCAGTGTTTCTTGGCGCTTTTTCTGGTTTTAAATTCTATTTAAAACACACGCAACTGTAAGTAGCTTTTATAGTTTTATTTGTGACGCCGTTATTGTGTTACCCTGAAATCGATATAAAAACAGTACGTTATACGTAGCAAAGAGCAAACAAAATATTGCTACAATAATTTTCGTAGCGGAATCAACGGTACATAGAATTACACTTAGTGATTGGCAAACTATATAAGGAATTGTTTGCATATAGGTGCGATTACTACGATTGTTTAACACAACAGAGGGAGAAATTTAATTACGTAGGTGGACTATATCGATTTGAGTTGAAAATAGGAATTATGAAACGGTACTCCTGTAATGAACGGAACAAAAATAAAAAGAAAAGAAAACTTATCAGTTTAACATAAATATATATACATACATATATGCACTTGGTATATGTCATCTTTAATGTTATATTATTTATTATATTTATTCTTGCACGATTAATAGAGTTAGTTATATTTTTTTTTATATTTCGCTTAGTTTTACCTTAAATGTTAATTTATTAGTTGCGTCTCGAGACCACAATAGTGTTTTGAAATTATTCAAATAAAATATTATTAGTTTTAAGTTTGCATGGTAGATCTATTAAAAAAATTTAATTATGAATGTATAAGCTATAAAAAGGTAAAAAAATTAGTTGTTAATTTAATAAAAACAAATATATATTTTTTAGTTGATAGTTGGATCACATTATGATGTTTCGATCATATGTGTATATTGTGTATTTAATGCATGAATAAATATAATCAATTGTTAATCAAAATATATGATCAAATACTTGACAATAGTTCCTTCGTTTTTTTTAATAATTTTAACTCCTAAGCGTCTAGGTGGAATGATTTGTTTTTTTTTACATCATGGTATTATTCTAACCAGTGATAAAGGAATTATAATGAGTGAATAGTTTTTCTGCAGGTTAAGTGATTTAAGGTTTATCGGAGCCCCATTCAAATCTGGGATTTCATCTGATGAAAGAAATCATTTTAGGTTTGGGAGGGTATGATCAGAATGATCGCTAAGATCTGATCATTCAGGTAACTGGATGTTCGAAGTATGTTATGGTATCTTCACTTCATAGTTTCTTCCTGTTTTTTTTTTGTAATTTTTTTTGATAGCCTACAAAATTAGCAGTACATACAAGCTCAGAATGGTAGTGGTGGAAAATCCCGACCCAGAGGCTGATATCTAGCTGGCAATTGTACTGCCCACCACATAGTCCATCTGAGATTCTGCTAATGCTGGTAGTTCAAATGCAGCGTTTCAATCCAAAGTTTTCATCTAGTTGGAATTCCAACATTGTATGTTGGAACTATCTGAATTATCGAGCATTACAGTGGCGCCCAAAGGCAGGTTTAGGCTAGGTTATAGCTTAAAGGCTTTTTTTTTTAATTGTCAACTTAATTTTCTAAAAGAATTTTTTTTAAATTTCAGTTAATATTTTTGTTTCTATCTTTTTTTTTACAAGTAATTGTAGTGGTTATGTTGCTAAATCCATTTTAATAAAATAAAATGTTAGGTTGATACTGCTGTCTCTTGATTTAGCAACTATGGTTGGCCATTTTCAAATTTATGTCTCTGCATAGTTTTGAAAGCTTGTACTGCTTCATCTTAATTTATCACCCATTGGTTTTTTGAGTATTAATGTTGAAGCAGATACAAGAGTAGTAGCATTTGCAATAATTTTTTATTGACACTTTCAAGAAAATGTTTTCCACTATTAAGTGTTGGTGTATTATCACCGATTTGAATACATAATTTCGATAAGTGTCTTATCTGAAGACTTTCCTTTGCTTAAACATTTGTTTTAATTATAAAAAGTTTCCTTCCATAGTTGAAGATAACCATATATTACCGTTGATGTCCAGTTTACCGTTAAGAATGGAAGCAATGAAAACCTGAATCACACACCATATTAATTATACTTGCGCACTAATAATAGTCACATATATTTCGACACTTATATACTTTTCGTTTGAACTTACAACCTTTGAGTTGAATTCGTATAGCTTATATTTTTTTTTGTAAAATACTTTTGTTTTTGTAAATTTGTAGGATTTTTTTTTTTTATTTAACCCTTATTGTTGACCTATCGAATATCTTTTGGTGATACCATCTTTGCTAAACCTAAGCAGAAATGGATCCACAGTATTTGGACTGTGATGAATTGTTGATGGAATGCCAGCTAAGAGGTATTGAAGGTACGATATCAAAGAAAATGTTGCTCCTGAAAACAGCCTTGGAAGAGGAAGCTGAAGGAAAAGTTGAGGCCCCAAGGGATCCTCATCGTCAAGCATCACGTAACCCAAAACGTGAGTTAAACTTCTGTACTGTCAAATTGAGAAAAATTAGAACACAAATAGACACGGCAATGGAGAGTGACGAGGGAATGGATATGGAAAAAACAAATGAAATTTTGACAGTGCTCATACACATTAAGAGTCGGTTGCAGAGAATCAGTTCGTCGAAGTCTGTATCAGCTGCAACAGAGCGGATATTGGTATCATGCAACAAATTCATTAAATGGATAAACGAGCTAATAAGTAAACAGATAACGATACCTGAAGCAGAAAACTCGCTAAGAGAAATCATAATTCCCAACGTAGATGAAGGTGAAGGCACGCAGACAGGCAGCCACCGAAGTGAGATACGCAGTAAACAGGCGACTAATCTCAGTAACGAAATTCAAACAAAGACCAGTTCCTCAATAGCTCAGGGTACAAACAACAATCAAGGTCGTAGGGGTGATGATGTTGTTTGCATAGAGGATAGTAATTCAGATGAAGAACTAGGTGAGTCACATCTAACCGTTGATGGTCACCTAAAAGGAGTAAATATTAGTTCAGGGGCTACTAAAGAGAGTGGCAATATAGAAACCGCAAAATCTGAAGGAAACCAGGATCAATTGACCATGGTAGTGGAACAGGTATTGCAGAAACTAGGTTTGGTAGCAACACTTCCAAATCAAAACAATAACACACTTCGTTATCCACCAATCAACAACAGCTATTCACCAAGAACAGGAACTTTAGCACCATTATTCAATCCAGCTGTTCCACCACCTCATTCACACCAGCAGAGTTACAGCTATAGTATGATTCCAAACCAAAGTGACAGACAGGCAAGTCATGACGCTCTTTTCAATCCAAAGAAGGATCGACTAGAAATTCATAGATGGAATATTTTTTTTTCCGGTGAGCCAGGAGGCGTTCCGATAGAGCGTTTCATATATAGGGTAGAGAGTATGGCCTCATCAAATAACTTAAGCATGGAATCTTTAGTCAACAACGTCAACGTCTTACTCAAGGATAGAGCTTTGGAGTGGTATTGGCTCTTCCGAGAACGGAATCAAAATTTAGGATGGAATCAATTACGAGAGAGCATGATTCACCGTTTTCAAGATAGACGTACAGATGAGGATATTAGGCAAGCTCTAGAACGCCGCAAGCAGAAACCTAAAGAGCCGTTTTTGGATTATTACCATGACATCTTATCATTATCGTTACCATTACAATATCCAATGCATGAGAGAGATATTAAGGACCTTCTAATTCGAAACATGAGACCTGGTCTTCAAGCCGAATTTGCAGGACAAACATTTATGGATATAGTTTCCTTGGTAAACCGCGCGGTAGCAGTAGAGGATACTTGGTTGAGGATTGGTTGGATTCCCGAAATGAACTATCAATTGAGACGACAAATCAGTGAAGTGGGATGTCCTGAGAGGATAATGAGCGTTGACCAAAATTATTTTCCTGAGTTGCCTCCATCCCCTAGCTCTGTATGCTCTGTAAATTGGAATAGAAATACTAGAACTAGCTATGATAATGGATCGCCAAATTCAAGCGTCTGCTGGAATTGTGGACGATCTGGACACTATTTTAAAAATTGTTCGATTCCCATCAAACATCAATTTTTGTTACGGATGCGGAGAAAAAGACACAATCAAATGGAATTGTAAATCATGCCAACAAAGAAGGGGGTCGGAAAACTTACAAAGGGATCTCAGGAATCCTGGATTTCCGAGATTCCAACCTACCCAATCCAGAGTTCCCGAAGTGAATGTAGAAGATGCTGCATCGAACACCGATCCGGAATTAAGCCAGATAGCGAGCCGGAACAAAAAGTAAAACCGTATATACCACCACTAACCAATGCATCTCAGCACAATCGAGTCCGTTGTAAAATTTCACATTTAAATCGTTCTATTAGGTATTTTAAAGTGCGGCGAGACATCAAAAGAATGATTGCCGAAGCAGTTCTTCCACTGTCGGAGGATTCAAGACCATATGCTACCATTCTTATAAATGGTATTCCTTATAAGGGGCTATTGGATAGTGGTGCCAGTATCTCTGTGTTAGGATTTGGAGCAGAACAGTTTCTTGAGGATAATCGGATTAAAATGCATAGTTTACCAACCGCTCTATCAACCGCTAGTGGAGAGAAACAAGCGATTTTGGGTCACGTGATGGTTGATGTATCATATGGTGGAAAATCTAGGAAGATGCGTTTTCATATCGCACCGAATTTAACGCAAGCACTCTATCTAGGAATTGATTTTTGGGATCTGTTTGGACTGGTACCTTCATTCATTAGCGAGCTTGACCACCAATATATTAAATCAGACGACATTAGGGATGAAAACAGGCATATTTTGACGCATCAGCAACATACTGGGTTGGTAGATATAATCAGTCGGTTTCCTTCCTGTGAACGTTTGGGCCTGGGACGAACGCATTTGTTGGAACATAAGATTGACGTCGGCGAGGCTATTCCCGTAAAACAGAGATACTATCCTGTATCACCAAAGGTACAAGAAGACATGTACCAAGAGTTAGACAGAATGCTAGCGCTGAACGTTATCGAAGAGAGTAACAGTTCATGGTCGTCGCCAGTAACGTTGGTTAAAAAGGCTAATGGAAAGGTACGTTTATGTCTGGATGCTAGACAGTTGAACTCAGTAACGGTAAAAGATGCATATCCTCTCCCAATCATTGAAGGACTATTAGGTCGCCTTAATAATACACGATTTATCAGTACGATTGACCTGAAAGACGTCTTTTGGCAAATTCCGCTCGAAATATCCTCCAGAGACAAGACTGCTTTCACAGTTCCAGGTCGACCGCTCTATCAATTCACCGTCATGCCGTTTGGGCTGTGTAATGCAGCTCAAACGATGTGTCGGTTAATGCATAAGGTTATACCTCATCAATTACATGATAGGGTCTTTGTCTACCTCGACGATTTACTCATTGTGGCAGAGACGTTCAAAGAACACATGACACTCCTAGCGGAGGTTGCTAGACTATTGAGGTCTGCAAACCTAACGATTAATGTCGACAAGAGCAAATTTGTTTTAAAGGAGACAAAGTACCTTGGATATGTCATTGGTGAGGGGTGCCTTAGGGTAGATCCAGATAAGGTACGTGCCATTGAGGAATACCCTCTACCCAAAACCTCTAAGCAAATAAGAAGGTTTCTTGGTATGACTGGGTGGTATCGCCGTTTCATACACAATTATTCATCCATCACATCACCCATCAGTGACCTGCTAAAAAAAGGATCCAGGTTAGTTTGGACTGATGCTTTCAAAGATGCATTCAATAAGCTAAAACAGTCTCTCATAACAGCACCAGTACTTGTGAACCCAGATTTTACAAAGCCCTTCTACATCCAATGCGACGCTTCCTCTACAGGAATCGGAAGTGTTTTATTCCAAAAAACAACAGAAGATGAAGAACACCCCATCGCTTTTATTTCACAAAAGTTGAATAACGCTCAAAAGAACTACAGCGTCACAGAACTGGAATGCTTGGCGGCAGTGCTAAGTGTAAAAAAATTTAGGCCTTATATCGAGGGTTACCCGTTCACAATCATTACCGACCACTCTAGCTTACGGTGGTTAATGGAACAGAAAGAACTGTCTGGTCGGCTAGCAAGATGGTCAATAAAACTACAATCCTTCGACTTTAACATCGAGTACAGGAAAGGAACTCTTAATGTTGTACCGGATAGCCTATCAAGAGTTGATGTTGAAGAAATCGAACAATCTCACGATGAAGTTTTACACGTAGATCTAGATTCCAGTGCTTTTACAGACCCAGAATACCTGGACAAGATATCAGCCATGCAACAAAATAAATTAGCTACCGTTTCATCCAAAGTGATCAACGGAAGGATATACGTGCAAACGGGGCTGAATTCAGAGACAGACCTTCCGGTATGGAAGCTGGTCATCCCTGAAACTCTGACTAAAACACTCATTGAAAAAGCACACAACCCACCATCTGCGGCACACCAAGGTATTGTAAAAACAACAGAGGTGCTACGACGTTATTACTTCTGGCCATCCATGGCTACTCAAATTAAGACCTACATTAACAACTGTGAGACCTGTAAATGTTCTAAGGCTGTAAATTTTTCAACCAGACCTGAAATGGGCAAGTATATTGAAGTTTTTCGGCCATTCCAAAGGATTTTTATTGATTTCCTTGGACCATATCCAAGAACAAGAAATGGATTTACGCATCTTTTTATTGTCCTTGATCAGTACAGCCGATTTCCACTTCTACAGGCATTTAGATCAGCTGCTGCATCAAAAGTTATTGAATACCTAGAAACTAAAGTATTTCATATGTTTGGGGTGCCGGAAGTAATATTTTCTGATAATGGAAATCAATTCACGTCATCTGTTTTCAAAGAGCTAATGTTAAAATATGGTGTAAGACACGATTTCACGCCCAAGTACTCACCACAGGCGAATAAATCTGAGAGAGTTAATAGATCGGTGCTGGCAGCAGTGCGGACGTATATTAAAGATGACCATCAGTCTTGGGATCGTCATCTGGATGAAATTGCAGGAGCCTTACGCAACACAGTCCATATGGCAACAAGTTTTTCTCCACATTTCCTAGTTTTTGGACAACACAAGATCCTACACGGTTCAACCTATGGTGTATTAAAGGACTTGGAGTCTCTTCGTGATAATCATTTGTATAAAGCTAATGAGGCAGATCGATTAACCGTAGCTCAACGAGTCGTATTAGACCAGTCAAGAAGAGCGTACGAACTAAATAAATCACAATATAATCTAAGAGAGAGAGTTAGAAACTTTGCCGTAGGTCAGAAGGTATTTGTTCGCAATTTCGTCCAAAGTAAGGCTTCCGATAAATTTTCGGCAAAATTGGCAATGAAGTTTATACCAGCTAATATTATTAGAAAGGTCGGGAATGTTTCATACGAGATTGGGAATGAGTCGGGAAGACCAATTGGGATATATCACGCAAAGGATATTCGATAGGTTTACGACCAGACGTGATTTCCACAGATCGGCATGGATAAGGATGAGTGAAAAATAGTCTCTAATTAAGCAATAGTTTAGATAAATGCCCGGCGGTTGAGACTTTTCTCATGGGGTGGGTCGTTCCCACGTGTGTAGCGTTGAACGTCTACAATAAGGTTACACTGCATTTGATGGGTTATCGTACTCTAAAAATACATATACTATTGGTTGTACTGTATAAATAAAAGGAAATTCCCTCCAACAAGAATTATTTAATAACTTGTTTTATCCTAACGGCAATCAAAATATCAATAATTTACATATGATCATAATTTTGTTAGTTAGTTTGGTTTCAACATTTAACATATAAAGTTTCAACATAAAAGTCTAAATAAAAAAATATTAATAAAATTAAAACTTTGTAAAGTTAAAACAAACATAAATTGCCAAAAGTTAAATTAATTTAACACCAATTAGTTTTTTAAGTGTTTCTAAAGTTAGCCAAGGTATGTAATATTTATTTTGTTGTGGTAGTTCCTATATATAGTTCAAATAGTTCAAATAGCAATGTAGATGCTTAACTAGTTTATTTTTCTTTGTTTTCCGCTGCTTTAGAAGCACTCGCGAAATCTGCATGGTCAGGGAGGTAATAAACCAAGAAGGAAACCAAACGCAGTGTTTCTTGGCGCTTTTTCTGGTTTTAAATTCTATTTAAAACACACGCAACTGTAAGTAGCTTTTATAGTTTTATTTGTGACGCCGTTATTGTGTTACCCTGAAATCGATATAAAAACAGTACGTTATACGTAGCAAAGAGCAAACAAAATATTGCTACAATAATTTTCGTAGCGGAATCAACGGTACATAGAATTACACTTAGTGATTGGCAAACTATATAAGGAATTGTTTGCATATAGGTGCGATTACTACGATTGTTTAACACAACAGAGGGAGAAATTTAATTACGTAGGTGGACTATATCGATTTGAGTTGAAAATAGGAATTATGAAACGGTACTCCTGTAATGAACGGAACAAAAATAAAAAGAAAAGAAAACTTATCAGTTTAACATAAATATATATACATACATATATGCACTTGGTATATGTCATCTTTAATGTTATATTATTTATTATATTTATTCTTGCACGATTAATAGAGTTAGTTATATTTTTTTTTATATTTCGCTTAGTTTTACCTTAAATGTTAATTTATTAGTTGCGTCTCGAGACCACAATAGTGTTTTGAAATTATTCAAATAAAATATTATTAGTTTTAAGTTTGCATGGTAGATCTATTAAAAAAATTTAATTATGAATGTATAAGCTATAAAAAGGTAAAAAAATTAGTTGTTAATTTAATAAAAACAAATATATATTTTTTAGTTGATAGTTGGATCACATTATGATGTTTCGATCATATGTGTATATTGTGTATTTAATGCATGAATAAATATAATCAATTGTTAATCAAAATATATGATCAAATACTTGACAATAGTTCCTTCGTTTTTTTTAATAATTTTAACTCCTAAGCGTCTAGGTGGAATGATTTGTTTTTTTTTACATCATGGTATTATTCTAACCAGTGATAAAGGAATTATAATGAGTGAATAGTTTTTCTGCAGGTTAAGTGATTTAAGGTTTATCGGAGCCCCATTCAAATCTGGGATTTCATCTGATGAAAGAAATCATTTTAGGTTTGGGAGGGTATGATCAGAATGATCGCTAAGATCTGATCATTCAGGTAACTGGATGTTCGAAGTATGTTATGGTATCTTCACTTCATAGTTTCTTCCTGTTTTTTTTTTGTAATTTTTTTTGATAGCCTACAAAATTAGCAGTACATACAAGCTCAGAATGGTAGTGGTGGAAAATCCCGACCCAGAGGCTGATATCTAGCTGGCAATTGTACTGCCCACCACATAGTCCATCTGAGATTCTGCTAATGCTGGTAGTTCAAATGCAGCGTTTCAATCCAAAGTTTTCATCTAGTTGGAATTCCAACATTGTATGTTGGAACTATCTGAATTATCGAGCATTACATTCTATTCAGTAGGTCTTGAAAGCCAATAGCGTAGTCAAATTGTCAGTAAAAATGTATATTTTTGTTTATGTGTTCCCAATCGACACAAAAAAAAAGATTTGATTTCAAAGGACTTGGTTTGAAATTGCACTGTTGCAGAGGTTCCCAATGCAAACGCCCGTTAAGAACTGGGGCTAAAAACTCTTGCACATGAGCCTTCGTTAGTTTGGAATTACGATTACGATACCAGATGCTGAAATTGGAGTGTAGTGGTTGTAATTTGTAAGTATCTCTCAATGTCTCCCACCTATTTTGAATCTTAATTGTCTGTCTAGATCAGTAGGATTTGGGACGAAATTCAAAGTGTGGTTGGTCTTCAACTCGTTCTGCAATTCCGAAAGGGTCGTTAGATCCAATCAGGTTGCCAGGTTTAGGTTCAAGTATTTTTGAAAACACTGTGGCCTAGTGGTAGCACGTTATACTTCGAACTCGGAGGACCCGAGTTTGACTCCCATCTAGGTCAAAGGGTTTTTAAGCAAAACAGTAACAACCATCAACACACGGGTTCTCCAATTAACCGATAGTCAACTAATATAGTTGATAAATTGAAAAAACTATGGGCAGATCACCCGCATTAAACTAATTGATTATATTAAATCTTCAATTACGTCTCACCATAAAATTGAGTGAATTGATAAATTAATACAAGTGAGGGACACTTGTTGACAGCCTATGTTCTTGTATGGAACATATACAGCACAAAAACAATTCCAAGTAAGCTTTTCTATTGAATACCTGCATCAGCACTCCGTTGGATTCAGGAGAATAAAAATTGAAGCTTCTTCCGTTAGAAAAACCTATGGTACTATAGTTTTTGCTGATTGACAGACAACCCCACCCTTAGGGCTCTTTAAAGCTATTCTGGTTCGTTCATCGAAAATAGAGTAACGTTTACCCCTCACCATGACTGCTTTATCGTCTGCGTAGTTTACAGTGGTTAAGCCAAACTGTAATGAAGCGCTGCTTCGTTGAATAACAACGAAGTGGTATACCAGGTCGCGTACCTAGCGATGTTGTATTAATAGCCCCAAACTAGCTGCAATATTTGGGGACGAGAAAGAAATCCTGCTGCTCCAGCACAAATATCGATTTAGTACGCGTAACATAAGATCAGAACGAATGTAAAAAAAAAGTGAACTGAACTGACTGCTGGCGACCCCCATAAAGGAAAGAACCGCGATCACCACGTCCAACCCCACAGTTAATCACACATGCACACACTCTCGCAACCTCACTCACTCAAGCAAACGCATACACGCATACTCCCACCTAAACACCCATCCATGCCCATACACGCATTCTCACTACGCGGTACAGCCAACATACCATATTCAATCCCATAGATTAATTTCTAGTTCGGGATTATCGGTTGGTCTTAACAAAAAGAAAAAATACTTAAACCACATTTCACATTTTCCGAATAGTGATGGTTAGATCAAACCGTTTTCAATAATCTCGGAAATCGTATTAAATATTAACTCATTCGAATGACGTTTATTGTGTGATACTTTAAATACATCCTCGCCCCAGTGGACAGGTGGAGTCAACCATGTATTATATAATCTTTGAGTGAATGTCACTCGGCTAGTAACATCCCAGCATGTATTTGAAACATACGATAATGGATTTGTATACTCAGGAACAACGAGAGACTGTTTTTGGACAAACCACACGTCGAAAACCCACCGTCAGGAACCTTAAATGATTGTCCAAACCCTAATGATGAAGGTATTGTACACAGATCGACTGCACTAAAGTACAATTTTTGATTTTGTATCGTTTAACAGCTTGTTGACGTTCGGCTGTGTTGATACCATTCCACTAAAACCTAAATCTTTTGAACGCAATCCATAAATCATTATTAAGGATGGTAGATTAACTGGATAAATTTGACCATTCTTGTTTTTTGTTGTATTGCGCATGTATATAGGAAGACAATTTATAATGGTAACTTCATGTACAGCTTCCACTAACGGTTGAGCCAGTGCAGATCCAATGAGCCAATGAGATCTTGCCATTGTATTGTTGTTACCGCGGACAAAGTTTTCAACGACTATAATTGTTCCCTAAACAAAATTAACCATCACATAGCCAAACTTTTTCTATTTTCATTCATAGTGGTATTCATGTTATCAACCAATATTACCTTTTGAATTGTGGTTATGCTACACCAACTCAAACATCAATGTTAATTTCAATACAAAAGATCTGTACACGATTGAAATCAGCAGTACTCCTTTTATAGTTTATTCATCCAATAACGAGATAAAAAAAACTATTAACTCATGTTCTATTTAGATACAAAACACAAGATGCAATGAGAACGGTAATACACTAACCAGTTCACGGTCGATTTCTTTTAATAACTGTTATCGCCAACCAGGTTTAATTTTAAGTATTTTCAGTGATTTATCCACAAATTTTTGTTATACAATATTCATGCCAAAAATTCGAGTTATATGTCTCCAATTGGAATTCGAGAATCACACGTGTATGCAACACATATACCCGTTCATATGGACCCACATACACACCTCCATACACACATTCATGTACCTACATACCTATCCATAATCATCTTCACCCAAAAAAAAAAAATAAAATAAATAAAAAAAAAACATGACTCACCCGAGGTTTGTGGTCGATCCTTCTCCGTCATCCCTTAAGTACACTGCCTAGCCCATGCGGTCAACCGGATTCATATTGACGGTTGCTATTCAGCGGAATGAAACAGTGACGTGTTGCAGGTGGTAAACATACCACCCTCGATGAATTCAATCTAAATGTATATATGCCAGATGCCAGAGTTTGTAATATAGGCGTTGATGAAATCAATAATGCCTGCGTCATAAGTTATTGGTTTATATTTTCCACGAAATTACCACTGATGCAGGTCACGTCACAGGTTATTCAAATACATTTACTGAGGACATCTGGATTCAGACATGCACACGTGGCAGTTTATTGTCGGCTGAAGAATCCAGCGTAAGTATACGCTGCAGTGTGTTACCAGATAGTAATACCCAAATTATGGCGAATGAAATACACAGTATGCGTAATTTTTGCTTTTCAGTATCCGAACAATAATTTTATTAAACATCTCTAAGATTATTTCTTCAAATCTAGAAACTACACATATGTTCTGATTAAATATTCCAATTATACACTATAAGAACTAACAGTTTTGTGAGACATACACAACATATATATATTATTATTTTTTTTTTATTATTATTAACGTTGGCCATAAACAAAACCAAGCAAAATTATCACTTAAATGTTTACGTATTTGTAAAACGTACCAAAAAGAAAACCAGCTTAATTAATTTTTAGATTTATCCATTAATGTACGAGACACTCAAAGTAAAAAAAAATTTAGCTACCCTCGAAATTAATAACCTTGCATAGAATGCTACGGAAAGGTTTTCTTTTTGTTCTGGTTGGTTTTCTTTTGGTATCTTTTGAATTATTTTATTAAACGATTATTCTATTACTCTGCCAAATAAATTTTTTTTAACTAACTTTGTATTAGGAATAATTTAACAGATTATAAATACCAGGTAGGTCCATGACTTGTGCTAGAAATCACACCGAAACAAAATCTTTTCGGCTGTTGGTTTTTATAACCAAACTCTTAATGTTCATTAGCACTAATTACCATTAGTATAACTAAAAATGATTGCGATATCAGAGCAGCAGATTACATGTGCCACGCCATCCATGATCATTCAATTACCAATCTTCTAAAAGAAATAACGCACAAAAACTCAAAACTAAAAAAACCTCAGGGTCCACCGGGTATTTATGTTATCAAATGGCACAAACATGAAATATATTTTTATTCTTTAATTTACACAAAATGGACTGCACTAGCCATATTAAAATTCTTTGGGACATTAACTATAATTATTTCACTACTTATGGTTTTCTAAAAACTCACATTTTTAAGCTAAAATTCACTAATTTTATTTATAATCTCAAATTTATGCACGAAACAAAACAACAAGATGAGCGATGACAACTCATCCAAAACAAATGTCAACCAATTCTAATCAGAAAAATAGAATGAATGCTTGATACAAGACTGAGAGGGCCTCTATACGCCACTACGCGTATTTATAGCCAAAAAGTAACGACCGTTGGTGAATAACAAGTCGATGAACACGATAAGTTGTTTATTGGACATTCTCTTTCATCAAATTATGTGTACTCACTAAAAGAGTTTTCACTATTAACTTGTACTAAAATTGGAAGGGAATTATATTAGGAATTATAAACATTACATCCATTACGGAACGATTGTTATAAAATGAAGCAAACGCAACTCAAAAATATTGCGACGCTGATGCATAGGCTGACTTCACCACAGCTCTGGAAACATAGTGTTCTGGATATATAATGGGCTAATATCCATAAAATACTTTAATTAAAAGCCTGCCTGCTTTAATATTGACTAGGTCATTCAATAAGTCCGTAGGATGACACATAGATGGCGTTACTAGAATTTTTTCCATATGATTTTTATTTAGTACTAACCTTCAAACGATACGTGTATAAATTTGACAGCAATCTGACTATTTATTCGTGAGTTATAGCATTTTGTGTGAAGCAACTTTTGGTTTTGAAAAAAAATGGAAAAAGTGAATTTCGAATTTTAATAAAGCATTGCTTTTTGATGAAAAAAAATACAGTGGAAACCAAACAATGGCTTGATAAACATTATCAAAACTCTGCTCCATCGAGACAAATGGTAGAGAAGTGGATGGCTGAATTTAAATGTGGTCGTACCAGCACAAAAGATGCAGAGCGCAGTGAACACCCAAATGAGGCTGTTATTCCAGAAAACATAAAAAAAATCCACAAATTGGTTATGAACGATCGCAAATTGAAGGTGCACGAAATAGCTGACATTGTAAAGGTAGCAGATGGTAGTGTTTTTACCATTTTACATGAACATTTGGGTATGCGAAAGCTCTGTGCAAATTGGGTGCCGCGTGAGCTCACAGTCGACCAAAAACAACAACGAATCGATGCTTCGGAGGAGTCTTTGGCACTGTTAAACCGCAATAAAAGGGAATTCGATCGTGGATATGTGACAATGGATGAGACATGGCTTCACAATTACACACCAGAATCCAAAAGACAGTCAGCTGAGTGGACAGCAGTCGACGAACCGAATCCAAAGCAAGCAAAGACGCAACAGTCGGCCGGTAAGGTGATGGCGTCTGTATTTTGGGATACGAACGGAATAATATTCATCGACTATCTCCAAAAAGGAACCACCATCAACAGCGAGTATTACTGTGAACTTTTTTATCGATTGAATCGATCGACCTTTGCGAAATCGCAAAGAAACGGCCACATTTGCAAAAGAAAAAAGTGTTGTTTCACCAAGATAATGCACCGTGTCACAGATCGATGAAAACGATGGCAAAATTGAATGAATTGGGCTTTGAATTGCTTACCCACCCACCATATTCTCCAGATTTAGCCCCCAGCGACTTTTTCCTGTTTTCAGATCTCAAGAGAATGCTTGCTGGAAAGAAATTTAAGTCCAATGATGAAGTAATCGCTGAAACTGAGGCCTATTTTGACGAGAAAGAGAAATCGTACTATAAAAGTGGTATTGAAAAGTTGGAAAATCGCTATACTCGTTGTATCGCCCTCGAAGGCAACTATGTTGAATAAAAAAATCGAGTTTTGTCAAAATGTTGTTTTTTTCTTACTTATCCTACGGACTTATTGAACGACCTTAGTATCCCAACAAACATAAATTCTGTTGTACGTAAAGTAAACAAAAATTTTATCGGAAGTGACGAAGCGGAAGTTAGGATGCAGAACTGTTGTAAACCGTACTAAATGTGTATGTACCAAATTTCATCCAACTCGATTATCAGGTACAGAAGCTATTGAGCTTCCAAAATAACAGGTGCTTGGAGGACCCCCTACCACTTTGTTCACTATCGCTAAAAAAACTAATCAGTTCCTTGCCATACATATTTGCATCTTTTTGCAAAGTGTAATCAAAATTACTTAACGAACGAATGTTGTATGCTTCTAACAAACATTGAAACAATAAACAAACACTTTGATCAATGTGTCCCAAAAGATGATAATTATCTTCTTACACTAATTGGAACCCTATTCCATAAGTTTCATCATAATCACTTCACTATTGTAGGCTTTAGTGTGCATAAAGACACTGAAAAAACTTAAAAAAAGTACAAAACATTTTTTTTTACCGGAAGTGAAAAACCGGAAGTTGGGATGCAGAACTATTGTAAACCGTACTACATACTCATGTACCAAGTTTCATCCAATTCGCTTATTAGGTACAGAAGTTATAGAGCTTTCAAAAAAACAGGTGCTCCAGGGACCCCCCACCACTTTGTTCACTATCGCTCAAAAACTAATCAGTTCTTTGCCATACATGTTTGCATCTTTTTCCAAAGTGTCATCAAAATTCGTTCACGAACGAATGCTGTGTGCTCCCAACAAACATTGAAAAAAGTGTGACACATTAAACAGGTGTTCGGGAGGACCCCCACCACTTATTCCAATATTATCCAAAAACTAATCAGTTCTTTGTTACTTAAGTCTCCATTTTTTCAGAGTTAACTCCTTTGGTATGCCACCTTTAACCAGAGTATTAACAAGAGCCAGGAAAAGGATTTAGGAAGGATGCATCCTTATATGGCTTCTTTATTAGAGAACTCTTTCTTGATTAGCGTTTCCTTGCTCTTTTTGTTTGTGGCAAAACGGTTTAGGAGTTGATAGTCGAATCGAGAGACATCGTGCTTAAAATCGCTCCACCTGGCAATATTGGATATGTGACTGTTGATTACTTTTTGGTGTATTTCTGATGTGAAGACCACTTCCGACATTTCAGATTAACTGTCGGATTCTGAGTCACATACCAGTTTCAATTCTTACTTAAAAAATAATGGCTTGGGTGACCCGCCATTGTTACTCCTAAAATCATTGAGTCTACTGAGCCCCACCACTATAACGTCAAATTGCCAAGTACACGAAAGCGATTATAATATATAATAATGTGGTTTTTGTGTCTCAACTCAACATCTCAAAAAGTAGGGAGGTACCATTTACATGCCTTTTTGTTAATTATTTTATAATTTTTAGTTACGTAACTTGCTCATTTCAAGGTTTTGCTAGTTATGCCCGGTTAGATTGATGAGCAGATAAGACTTTTGTTCTCTGGGTTTGCTTTTAAAGCTCTGTCTCACTCTACATCTTTCTTATATTCTCACGTTCCTTTTTTTTCTCTAAGAATTTTTATAGTCGGTTTTTTTCTCTCAGCGACAAAATGGACTCTCATTTCTGGTTACTTATTTTTAATGAAAAATAAACCACTTCAAAATAAACCACTTCAAAAATGTTAAACTTTTTTATTCAATCCCTAATTCTAAAAGCTATGCCATCTTGACAAAAGCAATAGTTTAATTTTCATTCAATTTCAATTGAAATTCATTTGTATAAAAGCGATTGCATGTGAGATTTTTTTCTCGTATAAAATTCCAGTAAAAAATTTATTTTAAATTGAAAACGATTTGATCACAGAATAGAAAAAAAATCAAAGTTAGAAGATTCAATTTTCACGAATCATTTTTTTTATTGTTGTTTTTGTAATATTATCTGTACTTCGATATGGATTTGATTTTTCTTTATCAGTAAAATGAAAATGGAGGTTAAAGGTTAAATTGCACAAATTGTAAATCTAATTTCAAATTATTTCTTTACAGCTATTTAACTATCGTTAAATTTTCTCTTCAGATTGTGATGCTAATGATATTTGTCTGGATTTTATTGTAGTTTTTCTGAAATGACTGTTGTGAATAAAAGATTTCATGATTATCGGGATTACGATTCTTTTATATAATTTATTCAACTAGCAGACAAATCACACATCTTCAGTTGGGTTTGTTACTATTTAATATGTCATCAGCAATTTATGTACCATAACATTTTGTAATCTTCCAATTAACATCGATCATCATAATATTTCTTCTCAACCTCTAAAATTCCCGTAAACTCGTTATTCTGAGTTAAACCATAAAAAATGAAAATCGCACAAAAATATATCAAAAAAATACATAAAAAAAGCGATAAATTTTACTTTTCTTAACACGTCTCTTCAACCATTTTTGTTTGGATCCAACCAACCCATTGAATAAGTTTATTTTAATTTTTATCATTAAAAACCAAAAAATTATTTTTTTGTGCCATTTTAATTATTGATTTTTCCCAACACAGTTGTTTGATACAAAACTGTGTCTGTCGTAAATCGTAATAAAGGAGGAATGTTCACAATTTTTTTTTTTTGCTTTGTGTAAGATGTGTAGGTTGGTTGGTATTTGTCATTTTTTGTTTGCATATTATCAGTTAAACGAAAAACCGCTCATTAACATTTTGATTAATGAATTTAATGTTGAAATGTGATGTTGATACTCTTTTGTTAATTTTTTTAGGAATAAAGGCTCAAAGTTTATTTAATGTTTTGGTGGTTTGTGTTCTTCTTAAAATTAAAGTAGGATTATTTGATCGATGTTATATGCTAAGTTTAGAGCCTTAATTTTTAAGATTGTGACAATGATTTAAATCTATGCCTTTGTTGAGGATTTTGTTCTTCAAAGTGCAGATGTAAACCTTACTACTAGACTTTTTGAAACCCATCCAGTTTCAAAGGTACCAAAAAATCAATTATGTAGCACTAAACACAACCTAGACTCGCGACCATATAAGATTAAAAATTGTTCTATTTACGATAACACCAATAACTTAGTAAGCACAGGAACAGTCTCTTTGCAGTGGTGAAATTTTGTCAATTTTTTTCTATATGTCTGTTTAGCAAACATCACAATATACTGAATTATATATTTGTTTTTATTAATCTAAATAAATGTCATACTTATGAAGGCAAAGTGGTAGCTATTTAAATAGCACTTTCTTTTTTTCCATAGTCAGTTGATTTATCCGTTCAGTTTTTCTATGTAAATTAATTTAGATTAGCATATGGTTGCGAAAGAGTCCAACATGATTTCTTACCAGTTTACTCCCTGTCAATTGCCCGGTTAGAGCACCCTCTCCAACCTCGTTTTCTTTAAGAATTTCAGGAAACGATGGTATGGGGAATGATTTTGTCGTTTACATTATAGAGAGGGTTTAGTTGAGCGACAGTTGATGAATCCTATCTTTATTACTTTATACACTCGTTGCTATTCTAGCTCATTTAAAGCTATTGAGTTAATGTGGTGGAGGATGCAATGCTACACTCAGAGAATTTTGTTAGTAAATTTAATAACCGCCCGTTTTAAAAATGTGTAATAAGTTATTTTATCAATCTGATAACGATTTTTATTAAAGTAATTGCCACATTCGTTCGATTAAAACATTTTGTTATTATTTTCATAAAAATGTTTATTAAAATAAAAATACGGTCAATATTATTAAAAAAATCACAACGGTTGATTAAACTAATAACCAATTTTTATTAAAATAATGAATTCGGACAGTCAAAAAAAAAACATGTGATTAACGTAGAGCTATTAAAATAAAAACATAAATTATTAATTTCGTAGTTAATTTTAATAACCATTTTATTAGATTAATCATTGACGTTTTTACTTTCAAAACGTGGGTTATTAGATTAATAATAGTATACATTACTCTAACTTTAGGTTATTATTTTTAATAAAGATTAATAAAATCTTGGTAAGAATCACAGTTTATATACAGACGCTAAATAAACAACTTTAAAAAATGTTTAAAAGTTTTGTGAAAAGTTAAAAGTGTTGTTAAAAAAATTGAAAAAGTAAGATTCTTTTATTAAACGATAAGAAATTTGATTTAAAACAAAAACAAATAGTTGGAAATTAATATAAGAAATTTGATTTAAAACAAAAACAAATAGTTGGCAGGTAAACGAATTCATACGTTACGTAGTTAATTTTAATAACCATTTTATTAGATTAATCATTGACGTTTTTACTTTCAAAACGTGGGTTATTAGATTAATAATAGTATACATTACTCTAACTTTAGGTTATTATTTTTAATAAAGATTAATAAAATCTTGGTAAGAATCACAGTTTATATACAGACGCTAAATAAACAACTTTAAAAAATGTTTAAAAGTTTTGTGAAAAGTTAAAAGTGTTGTTAAAAAAATTGAAAAAGTAAGATTCTTTTATTAAACGATAAGAAATTTGATTTAAAACAAAAACAAATAGTTGGAAACAAATATAAGAAATTTGATTTAAAACAAAAACAAATAGTTGGCAGGTAAACGAATTCATACGTTTGGTATGTGAAACTCTGTCAATTTTTGTGCTGTCTATTTCGTTTTTAAAAAAATTGGTTTTTCAGTTCCTGAAGCAGATTCATCAGAACATGTAGAAATTTCGTTCGATGAACAGAGTAGTTGGGCTGAAATTGAGTCTGCATGGGACAGGACTAAATAACTGAGACTCAGCGACATTTAAAAATTAAAATCAACTTCGGAAATTTTAACCTAATGGAAGCTATTTAAATTACCGCTTGGTTATAAACTGGTAATTAATAATTCAATATTAGTATATTTCAATAGCTGTGTTTTTTTGTAATTCCATATAGAACAGAATTAAAATTTTCAATACGATTTGACAACTAATTAATTCTGTAATAATTCTACAGAACTATTTAGCTGTCAAATCGTATTGAAAATTTTAATTCTGTTCTATATAGAATTACAAAAAAACACAGCTAATATTCCTTTTAAAATTTTCAGATAGAGATTTATTTTAAAGCGGAAACATTGAAAGCCAGCGATTTTAGTTGTAAATTACCAACATTTATTTAGAAAACTCAGCCCATTTTTTAAGAACAAATTAAAGATGAAAAGTTAAGAGAGATTGTTGAAAAGCTTCGCAATACACAGAATATACGACAGAAAGTAAGTTTTTTAAATTTGTTTTTTTTGGCTCCAAAAACTTGAAAAACAGAATTCCATTCAAATTTTACAGCAACAGAATTTTTTGCGGTCAACTTTGTATGACATTCTGTTTCTGTTTCTGATGTATTTGAATATCCAACTGTAAGTTAAAAAGTTGTTTTTGGACATGTCATTTGTAATTTTTAGGGTTCCGCGTTTTTTATACGGAACACTTGGTGAGAGTACAATGTGTTTTTCACATTATGTCGATTATCTCGTGAACCATTAATCCGATGAACTTAAGATTTGAGGTGCTTATAAAACTAACCTATCCACACAAGATAACGGGTTAAAAATAAATAAAGTTGTGTTCGTTTGTTTTACAGAGGTACGATGCACATTTTTTGAGTTATTCTAAAAAATGTGCAAATTTCATGCCGTTCCCCCCATACGTTTCGACACTGATAAACAGAAAAAATTTAAAAAATTCACAGAGACAGGAAGTTCGCTATATTTTGAACGAAAATTATAGCGAACTCTCAAATAATTATATTTCTGTGTGTTTGGTGAAAGGGTGAAAGGGGAGTAAAAAAACTTTTTTGACCCAGCGAGTGGGATGTCATTTGAAAGAGCACCAAATTTAAGAAACATTGCAATATTTTTTAGAATTTTGCGATAAACAGTTTTTTAGTTATTGTTAAAAAAGTTTTATTTTAAGTGTATGTATACCACCACTACCCTAAGTTTTGACTCTGATTTATAGAAAAAATATTCTCAATTTAAACCATTTAAACTGGCTAAACTGTCTAAATCTTTCTTTAGTTAACATAAACAGCTATAGATAAGATTTAACCTTAATACCGCATTTACAGCGACATAGCAAATTAGTAGATGTAATTTAAATCAGTGCTATAAACATTTTTTATTTTAAGAGCTTGCAACTAATTTGAGATCTAGTTTTACTATCTAGTAAATAATTTTCAAATTAATATTGACGTAGTAAACACCATTGAAAATAAACAATTTTGATTTCTACACCGTTTCCTGTTCCTAAAAATTTTAAATTATCAAATTTCTTTTCTCCGTCAAATATTTTTCAACAATCAGAGAAAGAACTTAAGGAATGGCTAAGTTATCATATTTTTATTGCTTTTTTAAAAGTTTGACAGATAGCAATTTAAACTAAACTAAATTAAAATATGTTTATGAGATTAAAAGATTTATTTTGCAATCTACGCTGTAAACTCATATTAAATATGACAAGATGCAAATTAATATACTATCTACTAGTTTGCTATGTCACTGTAAATGCGCTATAAGTAACAATTTTTATGTCATTTTTGATCAATGTATAGTAGAATTTTTTTGCCAGCGAACACGCAATTTGTTTGTTATGCGCATATTGTTTGCACATGCGCATATTGTTTGCACATTCAGTGTCTCGATCAAAATATTGAAAAAAACTATTAGGGTCCCATTGAAATGGACAAAAAAAACACATAAAATAATAAATTACTATTGAAATTCAACCAATTATAATAGAAAACCAAAAACTAGTAAAAATATTAATGATTTTGTAGGCAATGTAACAAAATTTTGATAATTAAAAATAATTATAATAAAAATAACGACGCCTATGGAAACAAATATCACAACAAACAAATGGTACGAACTAGAAGTAAAAATTTAACTAATATAATTGTTTTGAAAACAAATTTATCCCAAAATATATAATACATCTCTGTTTTACTTTTTGTCTCATCTTTTATCTCTTGCTGCGTCGTATCTGTCAAAAATTAGCGGGCAAAAAAATTTATGTTCTCTTTTATTTAAAAGTGTAAAATATAATTTCCATTATTAATTTAATAAGTTCCATTATTAATTTAATAACATCTAATTATTAATTTAATAAGTTCTATTATTAATTTTAAAGCATCTTATTATTAATTTAATAAGAACCTTTTATTAATCTAATTAGATTGTATTATTAATCTGATAATATAATATTATTTTAAAAACAACTTTATTATTCTAATAATATATGTCATTTATCCAATGGATATCTAATATGAATGTAATCCATTATGTTATTGATTCAATAAGAATTTTTATAAATATAAAAGCGATCGTTTTTAGATTTAAAATTTAAATTTTTTTTGTTAGTAAATATTACGAACAAATAATATTAGTTTAATAATGCCTGTAATTACGAAATTAGTGAAAATAATCACAAGTTGTGATTAGCTGTATAATAATCACCAAATTATTAATCTAATGGCTATTTTGATAGTTTTTAATAACAGAATTCTCTGAGTGTACATATATTGATTGATTCTTAAAAAAACTGCAGTACTCGCAGCAGCAGGCATCGAATATAGTGTTACCTGATTATCATTCTTTGGTTTCGATAGTTTTTTTGACTATGAAGCCAGTGCATTTGTTTTTAATGTAAATATTAGCATTGAAGACGGTAGAGTTATTCATGGGCGTCGAGAATTTGGCTCTCGATCATCTAACTCAAAGCTCAAACATCAATTTTGGTCGTTTAACCTTGCATATCGCACTTTATAACACTATTAATATTAAAGTTGAACTGCTTGACCATTCCAGGTAAATACAGCCAAAAATCTCTTTGGAAAATGTTAATCTCAATGTTAATTCTCTTAACAGACCTTTCTATAGTGCTTAGTATCACGATGAGTTTTTTTTATTGTCTCTTCATTGCTGGTTTTTGTGCCTCTCCAAACTCATTTCTACGTGACTGTCTTTTCATCCACCTTAGAACGGTGAAACTGTCAGATTTTTTCATATAGTTATTTCGGACTGAAAGACCTAATTACTTCGGTCTGAAAGACCTAAGTATTACATTCATGAGCCAAAAACGAAATTCTCACCCCCACTATTTTAGCATTTTTCGACGTTTTAGGACCTAGTGATTCTAAAAAAGCAAAAAAAAAAATGTTTGTCTGTCTGCCGGCCGTCCGTCCGGCCGGCCGACCGTCATTACCTACGCTGCAGGGAAAACCGCTGGAGGGATTTCAAAAATTTTTTTTTCTAGAAATAGGTAAACTCAAGAGACAGGTCCGAAAGCATGCTGTGTTCGATAACTGTACCAGAAGTGTGTCAAAAAAATCATTAAGGGTGTCAAAAACAGCAAATTTTCATATTTTTGGCCTAAAAAACGTTCATTTTAAGTGATTACGATTAGGAACATTGAACTTGGAGAAATCTAGATGGTAGTTATTGGTATGTGAGATCAAAAACCAGATTATTGCATTATAAGTTTGTCAAAAAAATGTTGTCAAGTGTGTCAAAAGAAAGATTTTTATTTATTTTCTACCCAATTTCTTGGGAAAAAATAAAATTAATAATTTGTATGACATGAAATTTTATTACTATTATAGAGAATTATGACATTATAAGTTTGTCAAAAAAATGTTGTCAAGTGAGTCAAAGGAAAGATTTTTATTTCGTTAATTACCCAATTTTTTGGAAAAAAACAAAATTAATTATTTGTTTAAAATGATATTTTATTATTACTATTGAGAATTATGGCATTATAAGTTTGTCAAAAAAATGTTGTCAAGTGTGTCAAAAGAGGGATTTTTATTTACTCTTTTACCCAATTTTTTGGAAAGAAATGAAATTAACAATTTGTATGACATGAAATTTTATTATTATTATAGAGAATTATGGCATTATAAGTTTGTCAAAAAATAATGTCAAGTGTCAAAAAATGATTTCATTTATTTTTTAGCCAATTTTTTGGAAAAAAAATGTAGCTGTTTTTATAACGTAAATGTATTTGAAAATGAAATTGGACATGGAAATTTTTGAATTTGTTATAGTTTTTGAAATATTTTTGGAATTTTGAAAAAAGGTTGAATTTTTGATTTTGTAATAATTTTCGCAATATTTTTAGAATTTTAGAAAAGTTTGAATTCTTAAGAATTTTTGGAATATTATTGGAATTTAGAAAAAGTTTAAATATTTGATTTTATTCTAATTTTTGGAATGTTTTTGGAATTTTGAAAAAAGTTGGATTTTATTTAATTTAACAATATTTTTGGAATTTTGAAAGAAATATGAATTTGTGATTTTGTAATATTTTCTCGAAACGCTAAATGGAGAGGTTTTTGAGTAGTTTGCTGATTGTATCATCTTTTCACTAAATTATGTTAATATATGATCTGTTATAATTTTCCAACAACGTATTGATGTTTCGTGTTAGTTTTGTAATACATATCAAAACAGAGATAAAAAATACATGTCCTTTTAAAAAATTTTATGTTTGATATACATCGCTGCCCAAAACTAAAAACCATGTCCTCATAAAAGTTTTTTGCCGAAAACTATATCAAAATCCTTAACCCAGACCGAAGTCTTGATATCTCAGAGCTGTGAGATTTCAGCCCCTTCATATTTTAACTTTATAATTATGAAACAAAAAGTTTAAGTCTGTTATTATGAATTACTTTACCTTTCTTAGCATTTCATCGTAATCAAGAGGTTGTTCAATCTTCTATAGCTCTGAATTTAGATCATGAAATTTTGGACTATGAAATTTTGGTTTAAATTTTCAGAATTAGGTTTTTTATTGAAATTATTATTGTCTGATTTACTTTAAGACATAGTAACAACTTTAACATCAGCGATTTCGGTAATATCTGCCAGCTCTATACGGCTTAATGCATCAGCATTTTCCTTTTTTATACTGAATCTCATAATCGTGCTCATCTAAATCAATCCTCCAGCGAGGAAGTCTAGAAGATTGAGTAGGAGTTTTTTATAGCCAAACTGATGGTTTATGGTCTGTAATGTCTGCCAAAAATATATGGTCGAAACATTTATACCCCAGACAATAGCTAATAGCTCCTTTTCTATCGTTGGATAGTTGCATTCTGCTTGATTTAAGACACGACTCGCAAATGCGATTGGAAGGTCTGCGGAATCACAATCTTGAGGTAGAATAGCGCTTATAGCTACGTTACTAGCGTTGCATGTAACAGAAAATATTTTTTCGAAATTCGGGTACTGAAGTATGGGTGGTTGCATTAAAGCATTTTTGAGAATGGTAAATGACTCTTCGTAAAATACATCCCAAATAAAAGAAACGTTTTTCTTTAAAAGTTTCGTGAGTGGTTCTGATATATGGGCAAATTTGTTGATAAATCTTCTTTAGAAGTCACATAACCATAAGAAAGATTTAATTTCCTTTGCCGATGATGGTCGTGGAAAAATTTTTATTGCATTTATTTTGCAAGGGTCTGGCTTAACACCCTTATTTGTTGCAACATAACCCAGATAACATATTTCCTTTCGTAAGAAATGACATTTCGGTGGCTGTAATTTAAAATTAAACTTTTGCATATAACTAAGAACATCTACGAGTTTCTTGTCTGCCAAATCATATCCATAGATAACAATGTCATCGAGGTACACGAAACACTTTATACCATTGACTGCTGTTAGAATAGTATTCATTATTCTTTGAAAGGACGCTGGTGCTCCATTAAGCTCTAGTAAATTGAAAATGACCTAACTCAGTGCTAAAAGAAGTTTTTTCCTTATCTACTTCTAATAATGGAACTTGGTGATAACCATCAGCCAAGTTCAATGTAGTGAAATAAACAGATTTTCCTAGCTGATCTATGATGTCGACTATGTTTGGCAGTGGAAATTGATCGTCAATTATAATATCATTTAATTTTCTAAAATCGACGACAATTCTCCAGCGTTTGGTGGACTCAGTTAATTTTTTTGGAACGATTAGAAGTGGTGAGTTCCATAAACATGTACTATCTTCGATGATTCTCTTTTTCCACATTTCACCAACTTACCTATTAACTTCCTCTTTTGTAGACTGTGGTAGTCTTTATGGCTTGATATTAATGGGTTGAGAGCCTGGGACTGTAGGAATCTAATGTGCACCAGCTGAAGTGGTAGATAACGTATCCCCTTCTAACTTAAAAACGTCATAAAAATTTCGGCAGATCTGTAAAATAGTCTCTTTTTCCTCTATATATAAGTGATCTGTACCGATTGTGGATATTATATATTGAGTTGAGACGATTTTCTAAAGTATTATTCCAACAGTGGTTTGTATAACTTATAACTTATATATGAAACATGTAAAATTTGATAATATTTGCCTTATTTAAAGGATTTTATTTTGATGTGTTTTATATAATTCATAAACGTACATTTTCTTTCTTTTTTTTAATGCAGCTAGATCTATTGATTGCAAAATGCAGCTAGATGTATTCATTGTAAAATACAGCTAGACGTATTAATCCATATAAATTTAATGTTGTAATTAATTTGATTGATGACCTCTAAGTACCGTTTTTCAAATAATAATGTTGGAGTTGACTTTGAATTTTTTTTTAATTTGGTTTTAATTAATAATTTGTTTTTAAATATTTTCACTTTGATTTCTTTAGATATTATATAAAATATTTTTTATTTTTAAAATTGTTTCCATTTTGGACAAAAATACGATTACTGCTTTCCAAAAAAAAATTTTTACTATTACTTGCACAATTTTTTAAGATTTTGGTTTCAAGTTTAAAAAATCTAAAAAATTTTTTTGTTCATAAACTGTTTTTAGTACTGTTTTTATCGTACACTTCATTTTTAATTAATAAGTGATGGAAGCAAATTTATGGTAATTGTACAACAAAATCCAAATGAATAGATGAAATCTATAGTTCATTTCTACACGGGTAGTTTAGAATAGTTCAATTTCGCTGTCACCAAATATGTCGTATCACCATATTTTAACCTTCAAATGCCTTACCAATTATATTTATTATATTTCTTTCAGTTATTAATTCTTTTTTTAATTTGAGTTTAAATAAAACACTTTAATAATTTTAAGCTATTTTAATCTATATTTATTGAACAGATTATTATTCATTATTAATTATTATTGCCAATACATTTGGTTTTGGACTCTTTTATATATGTCCGACCAAAGGCCAAAAATACATAATTAAAATCATAACATTCTAATACAGTGGCTCAGTGGCTTACAATATTTTAGTACATATAGTACTAACGGTCTATACAACATCACCACTTGGACATTATTTAGTAGAAGCAGGGCTGGTTTAACATTCCCAATCTTGATTTTCATTACTTTAATTCTCTCTTTTGAACACCGTGCGCTCCTGGTAATGGAACGGGAATCAGAAATATCCGGGGAGTTGCGTGCCTTTGGGAATAAAATTCCAACTAGTCTCAGTCTGTGAGTTCGAATATGTGTCCTCAGCATATCACAAATGCTGAGTTTCCTTCAAAAATTTAAAAAAAAAACGGACTCAAATGAACAAAGAACAGAAACTCTGGCAACCCCAAAAGCAAAACCAAACCAAAACAATCACCACCACTACATCGAATATAAGTATTAAATTAAAAGAATGTAACTTCGTACTCTAATATCCTCATTTGACTTTTGGTTGATTAGTGCTTGTTTAGAATAGGCCACGACGGATATATTTGGCATTTTTGAATTCTTTTGGTAGTGTTGGAAGTATTTCCTCAGTGAAGTTTCAGTTTCTGTTTTTTATGTTTTTTTTTGTTAATCAGCTTTTAATTCACGATCATAAACTCCCAGGTGGATTTTCTTCTAAGCTTTGTCTCGAACAACGTTTTGAACACAGGAAACAGAGAATATTACAATACAATTGACGAGCAACAATTTCAAAACTGTCTCCCCTAAATGTTTGCTATATAGTCTGATGTACAATTGGATTTTACCAAGCCACGCGTTATTTTCATATTTAGTAGGCTTAACATATATACAAGTACTTAAAACCTATTCAAATATGTGAAAAGAAATAGATAAAATGTTGTACTAAATTATTCCAGGTGCTCTAATTCATAACAACTGATGATCTGCTTTTCATTCTGTTTTTTTTTTCATGAAAAACACATTAAAATAAAAAAAAATTAGGCCACCTGTCGTTTTCTTTCTGAATAATCGATTTTCTTAAAATTGAAATACAAAATTTTTATTTTCACCAAGGTTTTTCGTCATCTTCAAACTTACAATTTATTATTATTATCCCTTTTTTTATTTCTGTCTTATGCTCCTACCGTTCTCTTTATTATTGTCTATTCGGATATAGATAGACAAAAAAAAATACAAAATTTTTCATGCAACATATTTTCAATAGAAAATTTGCATGTGAATATAATAACAAGGAAACGAACGTGGAAAAATTGAAATATATTTTCTTTATTTTTGTTTTTTAATTTTTACTTTAATTTTTAATTAAAATGAAAAGAAAAGAAAATAAATTAAATGGGAAATTTTAAATTAAGGTGACAGATGGAAACATAGAAAATTTTATTAGTCTTCTTATTTTTGTTTCTAATATTTATTTTTTTTTGTGTAAAAATAAGAATTAGAATTTTTTATGCTGGTGTTTTTGAAGTTAGGGAGCGAGTTGCGATCATGTAGCCCGTGAAAGTGTATTATACCATTAAAGTAAATTTAAAGATTAATTTGGCAGAATCAAGAAAACCAAATTTTATTTTACTGTCATTTTCAATTGGTTTGTACATTTCCTGTCATGCTTGATTTCTAAAATTGCCCTTCCACAAACTACTGTGAAGTCTCGTCGAAGTTCATCGATGAAATATTTTCTTCTGTTTTTATTTCTGGAGTAGTTTTTCTAAAAATTGATGTTCATAATTGGAAGAGAAAACAAAATAGTCGGACTCCTTCACTTTTGTTTTCTAATTTAAAATTTTAGTATCAAACTGTTCAACAAAGCCCGGTACTGTAAGAAAACCAAGGAGCAAAATAAACCTAAAACGCTCTAGTTAATTTGATGTGCACTAGATACAACAAATTTCTTAAAATACCTTATAGAATTTGACGAATCTCAATTTACAAATTCTGAATAAAGAATTCAACTTTAACGCTAAGGTTACTCTCTAAATGGCGTTAATTTCAAGAGTACAATTCCAAACGATTCTAATCAGAGCATTTGCATTTGTATTAGATTGGCCCGTTTTATGAGTTATAAAAAAGTCATACTCTTTTAAACTGTATTTGCTATCTCAAAAGTTGAGATGTCGGGTTTTTAATACTATCGAACCAAATAAGAGGCTTATGATCGGTAAGAATGCAAAAGACGACCATAAAAATATAGACGAGAATATTGAACCCTCCAAACTATTGCAAATTTTCTTTCTAAATAGTCGAATAATTTAGTTTTGCAGAATTTAGCGTTAAAAAACTTCCATTGACAGAATCACAAGTGAGAATTAATTCTGTCCCATAATAAGGATACTGTAATATTGGGGGTTTTATCAATAAACTTTTCAAATGACGAAATGATTCATCTTGAAAATCTTCCTATTTAAATCATATAACGGCTTTGCTATTTTCGAATACCTTAGACAAAATTTACGATAGTGTCCAACCAACCCAAGTAACGATTGACCATCTTTAGTAGACTTTGTTGTTGGATTATAATAAATTGCTTCAATTTTCGAAGGGTGTGGTTTTATTCTTGGTTGCCCAATTCGCAGTCGGCATCCTAATGTTGTTCATCTCAGTGTTCATCTTGAAAATGAAAAGAGTCTATTTTATGGCAGACACTTCACGAAACGTTGTTGCTGCACCATCACACTTAACACTCACAGAATTTTTTGCGTTTTGTGAAGAAGATTAATTTTCCAAAACATTATTGTATGCAGACACTGCAGAGCACTATATACATGGAATGCTACATCTAAGAAATTTCAGCGACGTAAGCAAGGCATGCGTGTTGAAGGCTATCAAAATCTGTATTCGTCGGACGCATCGGGCCGTATTTATACAGTACACCCAAACAATGCCGAGTGTTACTATTTGAGAACGATGTTGGTTAATATCAAAGGTCTAGCGTCATTTGCTAATATGAGAACGGTCAATGGCATAGAATGCCAAACATACAGAGAAGCTTTCCAAAAGCTTTATTTCTCGAAAACGACCAACACTGGGAAACAACAGTGACAGACGCATGTGCCAGCTGTCATCCGCCACAAATTTTAACATTATTCGTAATCATTTTGACCACATGTTCGCCATCCAATCCGTGTGGAAAAAATTCAAAAAGGATTTGAGCGAAGTTATTTGCACCGTGTTCGTACTATTAGTAATGACAATTTCATTGAGTTTTCGAACAATATTTTCAATCAAGCTTTAATCGAAATCAAAGACATATGCTTAACCATCAATAATAAAAGAACTTATTCAATTTGGCATTATTGCGCCACAACGTTCTTCAATTATACTAAGTGATCGCGATTTAGTAGGAGAACAGCAGTACAATGCTAATGATTAGCGTGCATTTGTTAAAGCAAATAAACAACTTTTGCTTGCGGAACAAAAATTTGCCTACGATACAATAACAAATGCTATTTTAAATGGCAGGGGTGTCCTGTTTTTTCTTGATGCGCCTGGCGGCACTGGAAAAACTTTTCTCATTGGTTTGCTGGTGGCCGACATTTGATCTCAAAATATAATGGCTTTGGTTTTTGCTTCATCAGGTATTGCGGCGACATTATTAGATGGCGCATTTGGCGCTCAAATTGCCATTGGATATTTATTTCTCGGAATCTCCAATATGTAACATCTAAAAGGATCTGGCATGGCTAAAGTTTAGCAGATTTGCAAGGTTATTGTTTGGGACGAATGCAGCATGGCTCATAAAAAATCGCTTGAAGCCCTTGATTACTCTTAAGGAATTACGATCAAATACACAACCGTTCGGAGGTGCCCTCATCTAATTATCTGGAAACTTTCGACAAACTCTTCCTGTGATTCCTAAATAAACACCAGCTGATGGGCTCAATGCTTGCCTCAAAGCATCGTTTATTTGGAGACATGTGCAAAAACTCACATTAAAAAACAACACGATGTCGGCAGTACATTCTCAAAATAGCTATTGAACATTGGCGAAGGAAAAGTACCAGTTGATGCTACCACAAAATGTATTTCATTTCCATTGAACTTTTGCGTAATTGTGCCCTCCATTGAACAACTCATTCAGAAAGTTTTTTCCGCAAATTGCCACCTTTTATAAAAATCGTAGAAGGCTTTGCGAACGTGCAATTTTTGCACCAAAATAAACTGACGTCAATGCAATCAATTATGCAATTCAAGAACAAATTCCAGGGGATTCTATTACCTACAAATCGATTGAAAACGTCATGAATGCGGACGAAGTTGTAACCTATCCAATCGAGTTTTTGAATTCGTTGGATCCTTCTGGTGTACCACCGCAAAAATTGTCACTCAAAATCGGAGTGCCAATTATTCTCTTGCGAAACATTCATGCACCCCGATTGTATAATGGAACACGACTCGCTGTAAAAAAGCTAATGCTGAATGTCATCGAAGCAACTAATCTTAACGGAAAGTCGAAGGGAGAAGATGCGACTGCAGTTCCCCATTCGACTTGCATTTTCGATGACCATCAACAAAGCACAAGGTCAAACACTACAAGTGTGTGGATTGAACCTAAAAATTCATGTTTTTCACATGGTCAGTTGTATGTTGGAGGCTCATAGATGGGCCAGCCAAGAAAATTATTTGTTTTTGCTGAAGATGGAAAAACAAAAAATATTGTCTACCCGAAAGCACTTGAATAATCAAGTCAAAAAAATAGAATAAATATATATAAATGGTTTTTCAATAGTGACATAACAATTTTGTATTTTAATACGAGCAACGTTTGGAAATTATTAAAAAACACTATCAAAATTAAGAGTCTAACTTTACTTACGCTAACTTTAAGAGCGCTTACTCCAATTTTCGGTCGTAATAATCGTCCCACCAGACAGGCTGTGCGTGCTGTAGTGGATAAATTCGAGTCAACATATTCACTATTGAATGTTCCTGTGCCAGTGAGACAACGCAATGGTCAGAGTACGGGAAATATCGCAGCCGTAAGAGCTACAGTTCAAAATTAGTCAAATCGACAATCGACTGGATTCCACGCCGGCTAAAGAAATTGGGAATCTCTCAAATCTGTGGAGAATTTTACATAAAGATCTAGGCCTACACCCTTACAGGATTAATATAACTCAAGAACTGAAGCCTCTTGATCATTTGAAGCGCCAAAACTTCTCCGATTGGGCTCAGCAAAAGTTTGAAGAAAATAATGAAATTCATTAAAAAATCATCTTCAGCGATGAAGCTCATTTCTGGCTAAATGGCGTAGTTTAACAAGAAAAATATGCGTTTTTGGTCAAAAACAAACCCACATGTGCTTTAAGAGACTACACTTCATTCACAAAAAGTGACCGTGTGGTGTGGATTTCATGCTGGGGGTGTGTTGGACCCTATTTTTCGTCGATTAAAATGATCGCCATGTTAAAGTCAATGGAAATTGCTATCGCGGCATGTGACTATTTTATGCCAGAATAAGATGTACTTGACATCAATGATATGTAGTTTCAACAAGATGGTGCCACATGTCACACAGCTAATCAAACAATTGATCTATTGAAGAGGAAGTTCGGTAATGAATTCGGTTCGGTTCATGCGATTTAACGCCGTTGGATTTCTTCTTATGGGGTTACGTGAAGTTGGTGGTTTATGCCAACAAGCTAGCAACGTTAGAGGAGCTCGGAAACAGTATCGAACGCGAAGTTGCTAACATTTAAGACGATTTGTATGAAATAGTGGTGGAAAATTGGATTCAAAGAATCGATCACTGCAAACGTGCTTGCGGTGGTCATATGGCCGAGATCGAATTCCATTCTTAAATGTAACATGTGTATTGTATATGAAAATAAATTTCAGCTCGATATCTCAATTATTATGTGTTTTATTTAAATACAAAATTGTTATGTTCTTATTAAAAAACCCTCTATCACTACTCCTTGAAATTATTGCTATTACGTATACGCACAAACTTTATTGATAAGCGTGGCAAAGCACGCCGGGTCCTGCTAGTACTGAATAAAAATTTCAATTGTATATAAGCATATATTACAAAATTGATTGTCAAGTCTAATAATCGTTAATATGCACAGTAAGATGATATGGGTAAGAAATTCTGTTTTGTGCAAACAAAATTTGCAATGATGTGGCCTGTGAGCACAAAATATTAAAGTTCAACAGTTTGCATTTGCTCGATTTGTACAAACAGTAATTTAAAGCTTTGTGTTTTGTGCAAACAGACCTAATCAGCAGTAAATTATGATGCTTGGATCAAGATTATATATCACATGCTTTATTATTGTAAACATGAAAATGAACTACCAAAATGGACTACCAAAACTTAAAAATGTTAAGCTCTCACCTTGTGAACAAAGTATTCAACTAATCAGTCGATTGAGATGTTTATGAGATTTATTGAGATTTTACTACGTCACTATGTTACGTAGTAAGGAGAGACAGACTTTCAGCAAAATCGGGTTGAGTCAGTGTTTTGGAAAAGAGGATTTCTACTTAGCTCAGATTCTTGGAAAAAGAAAGCATTTTCAGCATCCTTTAAACTTGATCTTCATACAAACTACTTGTTAAACTTTTGGTTATGATGAATTATTGTGACCCCGAACCATCAAAACCTATTTTTAGATCTTGTAGGTACCAAGGGCTTTAAATATGCGGTTTAGTTTCAGATACGCAAGTCCATAGTTGACTTAGTATTGATTTCACAATGAAAACTGTAAATTTGGCGGCTCAACGCCAAATTACTCTAAGTTGGCTGGTCTGCTTCCAGTACATAATGATTCCTATTCCAATCACTGTTTTTGCACAGTCTCTTCAGTGGCTCTTGCTAGGAATTTTTATGTATATGTTGGCTAGTGACATTATCATTTTATCCATATTTGAGGCACAATACTACCTATTTTGCACTCCCAATTTATTATAACAACTAGCTGGTGTATAACAACCTTGCGAAACTTTTCTGCTATTGTTTTGTGATTTTTGCATTACTTCGAAAATCGGTCTCCTGACCAGATCTTCTTATGTGAGTTATCCAGATTCTAGTAATTAGTTTTCTTTTAAACTCGTATGGTATTTTGTTTATTTAAAACAGAAAAAACTACAGATGCCGATATATAGGCAATTTTGTTTTAGTTTGTAATATTTTAATGTAAAATAATTTTATCTGAACCGCCTCGTCGACGTATTGTAAAGTTTTAGTAAAAACACCAAAATACTGAAAAACTTTAATTTAAAATGAAATTCTATATCCTGATGAAAAGAAGATATTTTGAGTTTTCGAGAGCTAGATGAATTTTCACCCTCGATTGAATCCCGTTGCATGTTTTAAAACAGTTTGTCTTGTATGTGTTTGATGGTTACAATAACCTTAACGTGACTTGCCAGAGAAAATAGTTTGATAACACCATCTTTGTTTACATATGTGAGTTTATGGTGATGTGACGGTAGGCTGTTACATATCCGGCTAAAAGGACCTAATATAGCAAAGATGTTTTGGACTTAATAAAACATAATTAATAAGTTTAAAGATCTATTAAAAATAATCCTAAATGAAATTATACGTACTAAAATTTGCAGTATCAGATTTAACACCAAATGGTGTTTATATATAACACAATTCTAAATGTAATTGTTAAATTATGAAACGATCGTATCTGTTTAGTTCATAATCACCAAAATAGCGCGGGTTACATTTATAACACAAAACACCGAGCACTAACTGTAATAAACACTTTGGTAAAAATAAACCATCATTACAATCTTAAGATTCTTTGCACTCCAACATTTTTTATTTCCCTGTAAAAAATATATAATCTTGTTGTTTTGTAAAATGATAACGCTCTGTCAACTTTATCTCTATATAAGATTTTAAGTTTTGTTGACAATAATGTTACAAAAATTAAATTTTTATCATACTTCAACTAAGTAGAATGATTTAAATATAACAATTTTTTGGATCTAGGCAATTTATTCGATAAGCTAATATGCTTACCTTAGTGTATTGCACTCACTTTCTCTTACTATGAAGATCAAGATACCGATTGTAACAATAATATTAATACTGCTTGTTAATAATGACACGAATTTTTTTCTTCAAACGTCAAATAATTAGGTCATAATTATACTGAGCTGGCTACGGAGAAATGCAACTTCTCCGCCGGCGAAAGTTTTACTTTTCCTATTCCCGACATATCAGGGAAAGTGTTGCTATAAAACCCTTCAAATAATATCACATAAAATATAAATTTAAACGTCATTTTTATTTGTTAAACAATCGGGAGTACTCATATTTATAAATCTCGCCTTTCTAGATATTTATTGTATGCATAAATTAAACCCAGAACTGAATATCAAAACCACAAAAACATGGCACATTTTAAAGCGTTTGAAGAAAAAATAACATATTTTATTTGAGGGAGAAGTAACTTTTCATGGCTTGCCTTCTATTACCAGAACTCAGGCGCGCCATGAAAAGTCATACTTCTCCTCCGTATAAAATAATATACTATTGTTTAGAATTAAAACAAATAGAAAAAAAATATATTTTGTACACGAAAATCATCTTTAGTTTTTTATAAGGGTTTTCGAACCGGGCCTTGTGTCGATACGTTGATTGCATTGCTTTTATTAAATTCATTCTTCATCGCTGTCACCCAATCATCACCTTTAAAAAAATAAAATTAAAGTTTTTATGTTTATGATTCTGAACATATCTCGAACCAACCGTTTTTAAGAATTTCGGCTATTCTAGCATTTAATTGTTTTTGGGTAGATCTGGCATCGACAATTTCACTGCGTTTCATTGATTCCATAATTTTTACCGAGAGTTCAGGACATATATTTAATGATGTCATTATAGTTGAATCAAATCCCATAGCTAAAGCACCACATAGAATTGTATCTGCTCCAAGAAAGATAGCACGACCTTCTTTTAGACAAGCAGAACCTTCATCTAGATTCCCAGATGTATATTTGATCCCAACAAAATTTGGAACCGATTTCTCAGCTAGACTTATAAAACGAGGCATGTTAACTACAATAAACGAAATAATTTTAGATAAAGATTAGATGGATTAACGGAAAGATCTTACGATTGACGTTGGTTTTTGCTGGGAAATGATAGTATAGAAGTGGTGTGTTCTTACAATGTTTTGAAATAACTTGGAAATATTCAACAAGAGCTTCTTCTGTTGTTGGTTTAAAATATAATTCAGGTAGGCATAATATTGCATCAACTCCTAGTTTCTCAGAATGTTCGGCTAATTCTAGAACATTTGTCAAAGCAGCACCACCAATTTGAACCATCAATGTGATATCATATTTTTTACAAGCAGTCGACCATTTCTCGGTTACCAACTTTCTTTCCGCGACAGTTAAGGACATACCTTCACCTGATGTTCCATTAACTAAAACTCCATGAATCTGTGCTTTCTTCAATTGTTTTGCATATACATCTATAATATCGTAGTTTATTGAACGTAATCTGTAACAAAATAAAACGATTTTAGTAAACAAGAAAAAAATTACAATAAAACTGTTATCTACTCATCATTCTGGAATGCCGTAAAAACCGGAGCCATTAACCCTCTGAATTCAAACTTAACAGAAGACATTTTATACAGTTTATAGCGTGTTTCACTTGATGGTTTGTTTTTGAGTAAATCAATTTATTAAAGACATTTTATTTATATCCAAAAATAAACCGCTGGGGAGATAAGATTAAACGTTCAAACATATATTACCATTCAAAATGTATACTGACACAGAATTGTGTCAGATGAAAGAATGAAAATGAATATGTATTATGTTATTAGTAATAATATATTTGATTTTAGACGGTAGTTGTCATAGTTGATTGTTTTGAAATAATTAAATTAACGATGAGTTGTATAATACTCCAGTTTATTCCTCCATTAAAACTTATACAAATAACAGTAGATTAAGCGTTAAGTGTTAGATGAGTTACTATATATATATATATATATATATATATATATATATATATATATATATATATATATATATATATATATATATATATATATATATATATATATATATATATATATATATATATATATATATATATATATATATATATATATATATATATATATATATATATATATATATATATATATATATATATATATATATATATATATATATATATATATATATATATATATATATATTGTAACGACTCTTCGTTGGTTCTTTTAGATTATTGAACAAACACGACAGTAAAAAGACAGATCTTTGGTTAACAGAATCTCAAATTTAATTTATCAACCAATTACAGCAACTTCCGATTTTAATTACAATAAATTCTATGGTCTCCAATTTATGTACCATAAATTTCACCGCTTTCCACAATTTGAATCAATGAGAGTCGGAATCGTAAAATCTGTATTTACTATTCCACTAGGTTCAAATTCTTTCACTATTAATACCCAGGCTCAAGTACCACCGATTATTCCTTATACTTTCGAATATTTGTAAAACACTTTTAATTGCAAAATTAAAACTGCCTATCTGATATTTTTGTTTGCTTATTTATATCGAAAAATAAATAAATCGAAACTTCTATAATCCACTAGAAATCAATACTACGTAGTCCGTACATCTGAAATAGGCCACACCTGTTTTCATTCATACTTGCATTTGTATTAGCGAACTCAAATTTAATTTATGCAAAATGTATTAGGTAACTCCTTTTAATTCATTAATGTAAACATTTGTATAACAAATTTAATTTACATTAATTTATGCAATACAATTTGCAATACAAGTAAAAGATTGAAAAAGGAGTTAACTTTTAATTAATGAATGAGTAAATAAAATTAACCCATTCTGGACGAAGTTTATTACAATATATATATCTCCACAAGAGATTTCAAGCGTTTGCAAATATGCCATAGATTATTTTCTGAAAATTTCAAGAGGTATGATTAAATTATTTGTTTGATGTGAACTTTTGTTCGAAGTTCTTTTTCAGTTCTATCTTTAATCTGTATACTTGATATATGATATGGTAAAACTAACAAATTACACTGGAGTGTGTTCGTAGGCTCTACATTGTAGAACAATGTTAAATTTGTCATTGTAAATTTATCATTATTTGCTTACAATTAAATTGTTATTAACGTCAAAAAATATTTTTAAATTATATATTTATTTATTTTTTTAAATATTAAAATATGATCAAATTAAAATATTAACAATTATGCTTACCAATTTCGATTATATCAACAATACATTAAAGCCTGTTGCCATTTTCATCAACAGTTTCTACAATTTGATAATTCGCCATTTTTTTTTTTTAAATTTACTTATTGTTTTGATTAATTTCTTATCTTTTTCTCAAAATGACACTTCCAGAGGAGGTTCAAACAAGGATTGAAACTGACGCTCGTAACAATGTTAAAATAATTTATGAACGCTGAAAAGCACGTGGTTGTTGTTACAATATAGATTTAAGAATGCTATCTATATGTCATTGTTAACAATATTGTTACAATGTAGAATTCACGAACACACTCCTGTACTAGTAAAGATATCGCAATAGTTGAGATAGTTCAACTTATCAAAACGATTTAATTGTTTAGATGTTCAAAAAATTGGTCAGATTTACTGTATTTGTTCTATAACAGGTATGTATCTGCATAAAATTCAAATAAAAATTCAGTTTTGTCATTATGCAAGTAAAATGATGATTTTTGCTTTGTCGTAACAATACACAAGAAAAACTCTTCAAACTATAGGTACCTTCCTCCATCTGTAATTATAAAACCTTACTTGTTACACCTTTCATGTAACGATATATCCAATGCTGTGCATACATAAATTCAACAATATTGGCCTACTACCGGATGTGTTGCTTGTTATCTAGTGTTCAAATCATGTTCTCGATGGTAACTTTCAGTAACTGAAATTTACTTCAGACTTACTATTGAAAGTAAAATGCCGAATTTGTGGGGCTTGTAATGTAGAGCTTCTCCATTGGCGAACCAATGAAGCGGCATAGCAGGCTGCGTACCTAGAGATTATTAACGCCGTAACGACTAAAGCTCAGTCATCGTGGATTTGATAGATTAATACCTGCTGCTTCAACACAAATACAGAAATGTACGCAAATTACGTGAATAAACAGAAGTTGAAACAATACGAATGAAAAAATGAAACTCTGGCGACCCCTTTTGCGAAAGAACCGCAATCAGCACGTCCAACCCCCACAATCATTCCCATACGCCCACACACTCACGCTGCATACACGCTCACACCCACCCACACACTCAGACAGCGAAGCAAGACAATGAAGCTCAAAGACCTCCAGCAAGTACCGTAAACGGTCGTAATCAAAAATAAGTTTGTATGGCTGCCATCTGATCAATATGATACAGTTCGTAAGCCACTGCCATTGCTGGTAAACCGAGAATCAAGTCTTAGAGCACGGGAGAACGTCACACGCTATATTGAAAGTCTTCATTATTTATTTCTATTTTTTTTATTAATAACATTTCCAAAATTTATAAAACCATACGCAATCACCATAAATCACAAAAAAGAAATTATTTACAGCTCCAAAAAAAAAAGAAGTTAGAATTTATTTGTAAGTTATCTAAACATTTCGAAACCAAGTTTACTTAAATACATGTAGTTTATAATGGGTTAATGTGTAATATGGTTAATAAAGATTAAACATGAAAAGAATTTGTTTTTTTTTGTTTGGTTTTCATATTATTTGGGATTGATTTTTAATTACTTAAAATATCAATTAATAAATTTAGGTAATATAATTTAACATAGTAAAAAAAAACAATGTATTTGGGAAAACTAAATATTACCTCGGAGCAAAAATATTTCGATTATAATCATTTCCAATTTAGACTGAAAGTGTCTCGCTACACGCATCGCCAGCTCTCACACACACGCATCGACAAGCAAGCCCCCATTCAATCACTTGTACCCCTTTTCACGCGCATTAACACTTCTACGTTAGAAAAGAAAATAGAAAAAAAACAAAGTTCACTCACCCCATGATTATATCCTCCAGGCCTCAAAGTCTTAAGGTCTTAGTCCTCCATCAGCGGCGAAAATCCCAGCAGGTAAAGTATTATTGGTAAAACTGCATAAATATTGCATAAATGTTGCACCGCAATAACTAAGGCGATGGTTGTAAAAAGCAGTATAAATAGTATATGAATGTTGCGTTGAAATACTGTTTTTTTGTTATATTTTGTTTGTTTTCTTCAATCACTTATGAGTTAGTGTAAACAAGCCACATTTACAAAAAAAATTTATACTATTAGAATATTTTTGGCTATTATGTAATTTATTGCAACAAGAAATAACTTATAAGATATGGCCACTATCAGCCTTTTACAATGTTTCTCGGTGTCGTTTTATATTATCTGATTAATCACAAAAATGGATAACACCATTTTAACTGGTACCGGTAATTTAACAAACATTTGTAACGATCGCAATAATCGCAAAGCAATAATAAAACCAAATTCCTCTTTGTTTTCAATTCAATAGAAATGTATTTCATTAGTTTCCGTTCATTTTTGCATTAATAATAATTTTAAAATTTTCTAAAACTTAACTGCTGGTTAAATTTTGAATATACTATAAAAAGCAAACGAACGTACTCAATTTTATTTCCAATTCTAGCGAACAGATGTCGTTGTCGTTATTAATCTTTGCTGAATTTTCAGTATTATCCGATTTGATATTTTTCATTTTAGAAGATGTCAAAGGAAAAAAAATCACATTTTGATTCATGTCATTCAGTTTTTAACTTTAAATCAGAAAACATTTTTAATGTAATTCAATTCCGATTTGGAAAAGGAAAAAAAAATCATTTTGGATGGCAGTCGGTTTTTCATAACTAAATAAAAAACAACAAAAAGAAATATAGATATGGTAATATTAATAAAATAAAAATATTAGTGTTTTTTTCCGATTTTGATTGTGCAAGCATTTCAACGTTGTAAACTTTCCAATTGAATAAACTAACTCTGGATTAAGTTAATCAAACTGATAGCGTCAAATTGTAAAATAAAAACAAAAATTCACCAAAATATTAATTGAAAGAAAAATGGAAAACTAATAGGTGTACTAATAGATACAGTTGATTGAGATTGGCATTGTGTTAGAGTGTTTTGGGTACCCTATTAAAAACATTGGGTAGACTTGATGAGGCAAAGGCTTGCTATTTAAAAGCCATCGAAACACGTCCTGATTTTGCCGTGGCAGGGAGTAATCTTGTATGCGTATTTAACACTCAAGGAGAAATTTGGCTGGCAATTCACCATTTTGGAGAAAGCTGTTGCATTAAATCCAAACATTTTGGATGTTTACAAAATTTCAGGAAACGTTTTAAAGGAAGCTAGAGTTATTGATTTTTACCATATAAGTATAAAGGAAGACAATAGTAATACAACCATTGGAATATTCCTTGTTGGAGATTGCCGTAGATGAGAATCTAGTTACTGGAAGACAACAGTCAACACAGACAACAGTCAACTAGGCAAGTTTATTTTATTTTATATTAATTATTATTGAATTTGTGAATTTTTGTTGTGGTTTGTTGTAGAATGTTAGGCTAATTCATCAGTATTAAGAGATTTCCAAATTTTCGATTTCGTGTGTGGGGACAACCGGTGTCTCGTAGTTAATTACTTAGTTAATACTCGTGGAAAAGAAGGTCCAGTTATAAGTGGCAGCCGAAACGAAACCCTGGGGTTTGTGTTAGGTTTCTGGAACCGTAATAATACGGTAAAAAAATTTTTTTGTTTGAAAACCAGTTTAGGGTTTTTTTTTGAGAATAGAGCTATTTTTGGCGCAATTAAGCGCATTTTTATGAAACCAGTTTTTGGTTTTTGTTACGATAATATTTTTTTTTGAATTTCTTTTGGAAAACCAATTATTGGTGTTTTTATATATATATATGGTATTGTATAAGGTTATAATTAATATTTTTCCCAGCGGTAGGCCTAACAAGCCATCCATGGGGCTTATCCCCTTAACATTGATGTCGTTCTTAGATCGCCTATGGCCATCGGGGTTATGCGATCGAAGAACATTGGTTTCTTCTCTTCATTCGGCGAGGAAGTTCTCAGGGACGAGGAGTGGTGTTGCTGTGTTTGTACTTGGGTGCAAACCAGTGGTACCATTCCTTGCTCAGAGGCTTCTTCGGTGTAATGAAGAGAAGAACCAATTGTACTTTTGCTTTCAGGATCAGAGGCTTCACCTCATACAAATTCAAAAAACTTTCCATTTTTCCATTTAGATTTACAATAGAACAATTTTTCATAGAGTTTAAGATTTGAAGTCTGGTGCTCGGGAGCGTTCTTCAACTTTCGCATTAGGTTTAGTTGTAATTTATTTGTAGGTTAAACAAGCACAACTGGGTCAGTAGAAATGGACCTAGTGTCTAATCGTGACAGTTGTGATTGTTTTATTAGGTTGGGGAGAATCTGTTCTGTAGAATCTGGTCGTTAGGGGCTTTTCTAGTCAGTTCTCACATGCATTGTTGGAGTGGGCTCGCGAACGCGACAATTCAAATTTAAACAAAATGGATATTGTAACCATACTTACTTTTTAAATTGTCTCCAGACGAATCTTGATTTTGGAAATCTCTTATGATATTAAATAAAAATAAAATAAATCAAACAAATTTTTCAAAAATTAAATAAATAAAATTTTTATTAAATAAATTAAATTTTCATTAATTAAATAAAATTTTTATTAAATAAATAATTTTTTTAAATTTAAGTTAATTTTAGGTAGCTAAATAAAATAAATTTTCTTAACTAAGCAAATTACATCAAGATATAAATAAATATTTTTTACTTTTTTTAAAAAAAAAATAAATCAATATTTCAAAGTTAGGACGGTGCATCCAATAAATAAACATTCTTCTAGATATTTTTATTTTTCAATTTTCTTTTAAAAATAAATAAATATTCTTAGGGGTGCTATCGTCAATAACTAATTTTAGGTATATATATATATTTCAGTATATCTGAAATTAAATAAATAAATTATATTTTTACACATACAATATTTCAGGAACTTTTGTAAAAGATTCAGTAAGGATTAGCGGCGACAGCGGTTTTTTTTTGTTCTTGTACAAGTTTGTTTTTACAAAATTTTTTTATTGGGGCGTTCGTTGTTTTTTTTCATTTCTTTGCGTTTTACAACTTCCATCGGACGAATTTTTCCGGGCGAATTAACTCCACCTTTTTTCTAGTTGAAATTGGTTTTATTATTGGTGTTGACGTTTTTATTGTGAATTCCGGATTTTATAAATTTTACCATCAAAATGTCAAGTCACATTGGCGTGGACCATCCGTTCTATGGTTTGGAACCCAGCGAACTACTGGTCGAATGTTTGGTTCGGGGTGTGAACTTCGGGGGGGCCGATTGGGCAGAGGAACTGCGAAACCATGTAGATCATGGGTCAGTTCCAATAACAGTGTCTCATGCGAGAGATTTGATAGAGGAATCTCAAATGGTGGTGCAGGCAGCACAACTTATTTTAAATCAAGTACGACGACTTCAGCCACCGATTGATCAGACCTTCTTAGATGGTTTGGCGAATCGAGTGTTGCATTATACCGGTAGGATGAATAGGTTGGGTCCTCGCAATGACTTGCAAGAAGCCCGCACCTACGCTATCTCGCAATTGTTACGCGCTTGGGATATAATAGGATCACTGTCAACACGTCCAATTATACAGAATAAACCAGGAGTATCATCTGCTCCATCTGCTTCACCTGCTTTTCGACCAGGTGAGAGATCCACACCGATCCCAGTACAGCCAATAACTGAGACAATAAATAGTCTGAATCGTACAGACCATCAACAACAGAGACGGTCGGATCAATTACCACCGGCATATTTTCAGCAATCAGGTTTGAGAGCAGAGGACCTTGCAATACCACTATTGGGTCCATCTTTCCAAGCTGAACACATACACAACAATCCAGCATTGGTACAACAACAATCATTAAATTATCCACCAGCTCCACTAACAGCACCACCACCATACAACCAACCTCCTCAGGTATGGCGTGACGCGGCTCCAGCGTTAGCACCAGTGGAGTACCGAGGGGTTCGTGGGAACAATTTGAGTCGTTATGACTCAAATTGGGTTCCAACCTTCACAGGAGATGGTCATTCCCCTGATGTTCATGAGTTCGTTCACAGGCCAGGAGGGACCGTGTGAACTGGGACGACCTTAGGTCTATCGTTCCACGGTATCTCAAGGGGGCTGCCGACAGATACTATTTGAACTTAACTCATGAACATGAGGTGGTGACCTATCCAGTGCTAAGGGAGGGACTCCTACAAACCTTCGGTACGCTCACTGATGATAAGGCGATCTTGCGCGTTCTTCTGAACCGCAAACAAAAGTCAAAGGAGAGCGTATACGAATATCTGGTGGAGATTGGTTCGTTAAACCGTCGCTTAGCACGTCCATTTGCTGACCGAGAAATGCTCGGGAGGGACTTAGTGTGGAACTCAAAAATGCTACACTTGCAGCAACAATACATTCTATTGATGAACTTCGGACTCTATGTCAGAAGTTTGAACGTTTGTGGTCCACACCAGTTCCAACCAGAACATCAAATTTAAGAATTAGCGAGGTACAACAAATGGATGATTATGAGGTGGATGCTGAAGCAGAACAACATGGATATATTGATGCGGTGGATTCAACACAGAGACGGATATTGCAGCGACCTAGCATAACATTTGACAACAGTCAACCTGGTCCATCAATATCCAGACATCCAATAGTATGTTTCAGATGTGGAGTAAACGGTCATCGAGCTCCTGATTGCTCTAAGAATCGGATAAAATTGCACTGCTGGAAATGTAACAAGCCGGACGTTATATATGCAAATTGTTCATATTGTCACCCGTCGGTAAACTACCGTCCGAGAGTACATGCTTCGGGGATGGTACCCTCGGTTCAACATCCAATGAGCCCGAAGAAAACGACGAGAGATGTAGCAACGCAGGACGATCGATCACCACTCAGGAAACCAGAATAAAATCACCCAGTACATTTAATTTCCCATCATTACATCACACATATTTTAGACGTCTTGAACGTAACATTAGATATTGGAGGATGAGGAAATTATTTCGTAAAGCTTGTATTTCATCTATCCTTTCAGAAACAAAGGATCCTCGGCCGCGACTAACAATAAAAATTTTGGACAAACGTATTTCAGGTCTATTGGATAGTGGAGCGTCAATCACAATACTTGGAAGAAATTCCTTGGAATTATTGGAATCAGCAGGTATAACTTACCGTAGGTACACTTCGTGTATTCGTACGGCAGATGGTACTGCAACAAAAATTTTGGGTTACATCGAAATTCCAATAACTGTGAATGGCTCCACTAAACCAATGCGGTTCCATATAGTCCCTGGATTACGAGAGGAGCTCTACCTGGGCATAGATTTCTGGGAGAAATTTGGTATTGTTCCTTCATTTGTTAGTGAACTGACTCGCACAGAGCTGCAAACTTTTAATACACATAACCTCACCACTGATCAGCAACATGAACTGGATATGATCAAGGATTCTTTCCCGTCATTTGAAGTGTCTGGACTCGGAAAGACTTCTTTGGTTGAACATGTCATCGATGTTGGTGATAATGCACCTGTTAAACAGAGGCACTATCCCACATCACCGGCTGTTCAACTAAAGGTTTATGCCGAACTCGACCGAATGCTTCAAATGGGCGTGATCGAAGAGAGTAACAGTTCTTGGTGCTCGCCAGTGGTTTTGGTACAAAAAGAATCTGGTAAAAACAGATTATGTATTGATAGCCGTCGTGTCAATTCACTAACTAAAAAGGACGCTTACCCACTTCCCTTGATTGATGGCTTACTAGGTCGTCTAAATAGCACAAAGTACATTTCCAGTATTGATCTCAAAGATGCTTTCTGGCAGATTCCTCTGGCAGAAGCATCTAGAGACAAGACAGCCTTCACAGTGCCTGGTCGTCCATTGTATCAATTCCGGGTTATGCCCTTTGGATTGTGCAATGCTCCCCAGACAATGTGTCGGCTAATGCACAAAGTGATACCACATCAATATCACGAAAATGTCTTTGTTTATTTAGATGATCTATTGGTAGTCTCTTCCTCGTTCCAGGAACATACGGAATTGCTGTCCAAAGTCTCTTCATTGTTAAGAGCGGCTGGGTTAACAATAAACCTCAAGAAAAGTAAATTTGTTCTGAGAGAGGTGAAATACTTAGGATTTTTGGTTGGTGAAGATGGTCTTCGAACAGACCCTGACAAGGTAAGAGCTGTAGCGGAGTATCCAGCTCCATCTACAGTGAAACAAATACGTAGACTTTTAGGAATGGCCGGTTGGTACCAACGTTTCATACCAAATTATGCAAGCGTGGTATCACCGATTACGGATTTATTAAAGAAAAGTTCGGGGAAACTGAAATGTACATTAGAAGCGCAAGCTGCTTTCGAAAATTTAAAACGATTGCTGACTACAGCACCGGTATTAATTAACCCTGATTATAATAAAGAGTTCTTTATTAGATGCGATGCGAGTCTGACAGGGATAGGTAGTGTGTTGTATCAGGTTGATACTGACGGACAAGAGTGTCCGATAGCCTTCATGTCGAAAAAACTTAATAAAGCTCAACGAAACTATTCGGTTTCTGAGTTGGAATGTCTTGCGGCAATTCTGAGTGTGAAGAAATTCAGGGGCTATGTTGAAGGTCACCGATTTACAATTGTGACTGATCACTCAAGTCTGAAGTGGTTTATGTCACAGAAAGACTTGAGTGGCCGTCTGGCTAGGTGGAGCCTAAAACTCCAACATATGGATTTTACCATTGTCCACCAAAAAGGTACCCAAAATATAGTCCCTGATGCTCTATCTCGTCTTTATGACGATACACACGAGGAATTGACGGAAGCATTAACACATCACATTAACGACATCAAAATCGACAATGAAGGTTATCGGCACAAGGAATATACGGATATGATAGCTAAAGTTCAATCATCTCCTAAGGACTTTCCATCTGTTAAAGTCGTGGATGATAAGCTATACATACGTATTGAGTCAAGACCTGATGCAATACCCAACGATGTTCCTGTGTGGAAACTCTGGGTACCAAAACCGATGACTTCAAACATGATTCAGAAACATCATGATGATAGTACTGCTGCTCATGGAGGTGTTAAAAAGACTTTAGAATTACTTCGACGTCTTTATTATTGGCCGGGCATGGCGTCACAGGTACACAACTATGTTGTGTCCTGCGACACATGTAAACAAACAAAAGCCACGAATCAGATATTGCGTCCTCCGATGCAATATCAATTCGAAACAGCACGTCCATGGCAGAGAGTCTATATAGATTTTTTGGGACCGTATCCTCGTTCTACACTTGGGAATACGGTGTTATTGATAGTTCTGGATCATGCTACGAAGTTTGTACTACTGAAACCACTTAGAAACGCAACTTCACCGAAGGTGAATGCTTTTCTAAGGAATGAAGTGTTTCTTACATATGGGGTACCAGAGTTTCTGCACAGTGACAATGGCAAACAGTTCACTAGTAGGAACTTTCAAAATCTTTTGTCAGATTTCGGCATTAAACACATTAGGACCGGTGTTTATAGTCCTCAAAGTAACGCGTCAGAGCGGGTCAATAGGTCAGTTTTAGCAGCAATTCGAGCGTTCATAAAAGGTCAACATACCAAGTGGGACTCACAAATTGGTGAAATCGCATATGCACTGCGGGCTGCAGTACATTCTGCTACCAAGTACTCACCGTACTATCTATTATTTGGTCAACATCCAGTTTCGGATGGGAATACTTACCATTTGTTGAGATCACTACACAAGCTTGGTGAAGATGCTGGTGAGGAAATAGAACGCTCTGATCATTTGACTCTGCTTCGGAACCGGGTTCAACAGAATTTAAAAGCAGCTTTCAAAAAATCGCAACATCAGTACAACCTGCGATCTAAACTACGGACTTTTCGGACCACAACAACGTGTGTTTGTACGGCAACATCATTTGAGTGACGCTACCAAAATGTTCTCGGCAAAATTGGCTCCAAAGTTCTTACCTGCAATGATTAAGACTAAGATTGGAAATGTACTCTATGAGTGCACAGATATGAGCGGTAAGAATCTTGGAGTCCATCACGCGAAAGACATCAGGGAATGATGTCTTTTCGTTAGGTAGGGTTGTTCCTCTGGCTGATTGTCGTCTCTGGGGTTCACATCTTCAGGTCATACTTACTGGTTGCATCGGGGTGTCCGTGGTGCTGACGTTCGGATGGATGGTCGGTCTCAATGCTCAGTGAAGTTCTTAAGGACTTCATGAGTGTTGGAACCGGTCATCGGTCTTGACGCCAGTGACTGTGGGTATCTCGATCCCAGATACAGTTTAATAGGTGGAAGTAGTTCGGTGGTTTTCTGTCATGGAGGGGATGGCGACGTTTTTGTGATTTCAAGAGTAGAAATCTTGATTTTTACCTTGAATTCATGGTGTAACGATCGCAATAATCGCAAAGCAATAATAAAACCAAATTCCTCTTTGTTTTCAATTCAATAGAAATGTATTTCATTAGTTTCCGTTCATTTTTGCATTAATAATAATTTTAAAATTTTCTAAAACTTAACTGCTGGTTAAATTTTGAATATACTATAAAAAGCAAACGAACGTACTCAATTTTATTTCCAATTCTAGCGAACAGATGTCGTTGTCGTTATTAATCTTTGCTGAATTTTCAGTATTATCCGATTTGATATTTTTCATTTTAGAAGATGTCAAAGGAAAAAAAATCACATTTTGATTCATGTCATTCAGTTTTTAACTTTAAATCAGAAAACATTTTTAATGTAATTCAATTCCGATTTGGAAAAGGAAAAAAAAATCATTTTGGATGGCAGTCGGTTTTTCATAACTAAATAAAAAACAACAAAAAGAAATATAGATATGGTAATATTAATAAAATAAAAATATTAGTGTTTTTTTCCGATTTTGATTGTGCAAGCATTTCAACGTTGTAAACTTTCCAATTGAATAAACTAACTCTGGATTAAGTTAATCAAACTGATAGCGTCAAATTGTAAAATAAAAACAAAAATTCACCAAAATATTAATTGAAAGAAAAATGGAAAACTAATAGGTGTACTAATAGATACAGTTGATTGAGATTGGCATTGTGTTAGAGTGTTTTGGGTACCCTATTAAAAACATTGGGTAGACTTGATGAGGCAAAGGCTTGCTATTTAAAAGCCATCGAAACACGTCCTGATTTTGCCGTGGCAGGGAGTAATCTTGTATGCGTATTTAACACTCAAGGAGAAATTTGGCTGGCAATTCACCATTTTGGAGAAAGCTGTTGCATTAAATCCAAACATTTTGGATGTTTACAAAATTTCAGGAAACGTTTTAAAGGAAGCTAGAGTTATTGATTTTTACCATATAAGTATAAAGGAAGACAATAGTAATACAACCATTGGAATATTCCTTGTTGAAGATTGCCGTAGATGAGAATCTAGTTACTGGAAGACAACAGTCAACACAGACAACAGTCAACTAGGCAAGTTTATTTTATTTTATATTAATTATTATTGAATTTGTGAATTTTTGTTGTGGTTTGTTGTAGAATGTTAGGCTAATTCATCAGTATTAAGAGATTTCCAAATTTTCGATTTCGTGTGTGGGGACAACCGGTGTCTCGTAGTTAATTACTTAGTTAATACTCGTGGAAAAGAAGGTCCAGTTATACATTTTTCAGTAATTGGATGTTATGTATTAATTTAATTTAATTTAATTTTCTAATCAATAATTTATGGCAACAAAAAAACAACAATTAACACATGGCCACTTTTAGCCTTTAACAATTATACTATCTGTCGTTTAATACTATCGGATAAGTAACAACACGAATAACACAAATTTAATATGTAATATCACAAGCATAGTAATTGAGGAAACTCTCAATTACCACCATAATTAATTTATTCTAATTTATGTTGTGGTGCTTCGTTATAACCAAAAAAAACAATTATATCAGAACAAAATGATATTGCACTTTTCAGACGTCAAACCCGCAATTGAATCCAATAGGAAACAAAATGTAATAGACTAAGAGAGACAGAAGATGATATATTTATCTCTTATATAGGAATTTAATATCGAAAATTGAGCTACAAGGGGAAATCTACAGAGTAATGTTAGTACATTTTCCGTTTAAAAAAAATACTGATTGTTATTTTGTAATATATAAAATTGTAAGATAATTTCACGAAATAAGTTATTTCCAACGCATTTGGAAGAAATATTAATATATTAGAATGGATTAAACGTAAGTTTAACCGATTCTATGATGTTTATGTATTATGAAATAATAGCTTACAACCGTATTACAGTAAAATTTCGATTTATAACGGAAAGAGGAAATGTTTTGAAGACAATTGCTACACCGATTGTAGGACAACAATTTTTAGATAGTAAAACGATTGGACAAATATGCACAGCTATTGGAGGTTTGAAATCATTTAGAGCAATTACGGTTAGTGACCCGGAGAATTCAAATTTATGTAGTATGGTGAAGTAATGCTGGTGAAAACGCAGTGTGAGCCAATAATATGGGATTGTAAAATAAAATACTATTGTTAATGGTGTTGTGCTAAAAGGGAATATGTGTAACGGAAACTATACGAAAAATATGACTATAGATTACGGATGAACGAAAAATTGTTGTGAACTGCGCGTGATATAAAAAAATTGTGAGATGTAAGGAAATGGAAACTACATGAATCTGTGACTGTACTGCTCTACGTTATCATACTCCAGTCTACATAACAGGCTTCAGGTAAACAGCCTCTGCCTCAAAAAAGTAATCTTTAATAACAGAAATTAGAAAAAGAATATCAGACCCGTAAAACAACCACTGAGAGCACGTCGGAGAGCACCAGTTAAAATGACGGTGGTGAGATAAATAGTGGATGCTTTTTGACGAGCTTCCTATCTCTCCGCCTTTTCTTCATCTTTCTTTCTTACAAACTCCACTCCTATGGGGTTCCCTTTATCCTAGCCCTCAACCATACTCCTTTTTCTCGTCTTTCTCGTTTGGGATGATCAAGGGTTTGCCAAAGGGTTCAAATAAAGAAAATACGAACATTTTTTTTTATAGTTTTCTTAATGTATTTTTTGGCAGATCTCTGTTCTGACTCTAATAATTGAGTTTTAGAAGAGGGTCGTTGGAATGGGTTTGAAGTTTCGATGAGTCGAGATGAATTTTTTCCTAAAATATATATCTCAAAAAAATAAATTTAGAAGATTAAAAAAAAAATTGAATATGGAGAGCTTTGGTCTGATGGAATCTCTCTTAAAAACCGTGGTGGTGTTTGTGGCACGCGATTGGATTGGCTTTTTATTGAAGACGATAATTTCTATTAAAGCGGTTGGTCGAACAAATTAACGCCCGCATTACATTGCTGGGTAGTGAAGAAAGTGTTGCGTACTTGACCAACTGGTTAAAATTTATGGTACACCAGACCTTATATGACACTCTTTCTTTTTTCTCTCTTCTTTCTCTTTATTGTTGCTACTTTGCTATTAACCATGTGAAAACTGTAATGAACACCGTTTGCTCCTGATAATGAGTTCATAATCAGGAACATCCGAGGAGTTGCGTGCCTTAAGATTAAAATTGAAGCTAACCCCAGTCTGTGAGTTTGAAAACGTCTCTTCAGCTCATCAAAACTGCTGAGCTGCATGTAAAAACTATAAAAGAAAATGAACTCAAATGAACAAAGAATACGGAACTCACTCCGATGACTCCAAAAGCAGAAAACCAAAGACCATCACCACCACTATCACTACCAAAAAGATTCACTCAACCCATTTCATGCGACTGATCTAAACTCCTTTTTTTCCTCAATCTAGTCAACCATAGTGACTATAATCTAAGTTTATGACGAAAAAAAACGTTGCACCAGAAATGTTGAATAATAGTGACATAATAATTTAAATCAACAGTTATGCCAATGTTACCATTGTTGAAACATAATAATAAAATAATGTAAATAAGTTGTTGCCCCAAGGTTACAGACAATTGTTGAATAATATTGTAATAAAAAATGTTGCATCCAAAAAAAACCGTTGATTTATGTTAAATTATAACAAATTCAAACGATGATGACGACGACAAATTTTATTCCGCTCATTCAATCAATTAACTAGATTTCTAAAGTTGCCAACACCAAATGACTGTTTTTTCGATTAACAAAAATTATAGGCAACAATTGTATAATACTACAAAATTATCACAAATTTTATTTCACCAGAAATTTGTTTATGATATTTATAAAATAATTCACAATTATACAGAAATAATTATAAAAAATAGGTTTTTAAAAAAGCAAGAAACTACTAGCATAGAATAATCTCACATTTTTAACTTTATTTAAGACAAATTTATAAAATCCCATAAAAATATTGAATGGTTATTTTATTATATTATACTTTGCAGTTTAGTATATTACCGGTAAAACAATTTTGGAAAAAATGCATGAAATGTGCACTAATTGTGCATGACACTTAGGTTTCTTTAAAAGTTTCCTGACTGTATATCTCAGCTTTTTCAGTTTTCTATTCCACCAAGGTGAATTTTCTTCATAATGAAACACCCTATGTGGACAAGATTCTTAAAAAAGGCTTGACCATACACTATTGAATCCGATTCGCAGCAATTTCCCTGTCTTGTGTACACTTGATTGACGAATCAAAGTAAAGTAACAATTGGTTAAGAAGTAGTTTGTACATATCCCAATTAGTAGATTTGGGATTTCTAAAACTATTTTTCACTACCATATCGACTTTATAGTCAAAATTTATGCAATCATGGTCTGACGTGAAAATATCTTGCGATACTCTCCAATTTCTAACCCTTTTAGCCAAAACTAGGCCAAACTAGTCCTTGGCCCTACTTTGTTCCTTATCTAATCACCTTGGTGATCCTAGATTCTCATTTCTTTTGACGTTCTCCTTATCTGTTCCCTTTGACTTTTGAGTTTTCCAACCCTCCGTATGCCTAAAGCGTTGCCATTTACTGAATGCCACCTGTGACTCTTTCCATACTATAACAGCGTCTCCATTTACCGTTTGCAGTTTTAATCCATCTGATGGTTCCAAAACGCTGCCAATCAAACCTTTGTGGATGAATGTTCGAGCTGAACCTGTATCCTATATCAACTATAACCTCCGATTTTCCTTTGATACCTAAACTTTTACCATTTACTGCCATTCTCGAATTTGGAATAAAGGAATTACTCCTCACTTCTTGGCTCTACAGTTTTATCTTCAACGGTCTTCTATTCGCTTCCTGTTCCAGCAGTCCTGTGAGATATAACCCCAATCCATACCTATCCAACACAGGAGTTTCCTTCTGCTGCTCCTAACCTCTACGTGCTCTTTTTCTCCCCCAGTTTTCTTGCAGCTTTTGTGTCATGTGACCCTTTTTCTTTGTGTGCAAATACTTCCCCTCTGATGTTCCCCTCTACAGTCTATTTTTGGCATTCAACAGATAGCATACACATCCTCTGTACCATCTTACAGAACATTGGTTATGCGACTGTTTCATTAAGAGTCGCCTAAGATGTAGTTTTTACTTTAATTCTTGTTTCCGGATCTTGGATATTGTCAATAAAAGCCTCAATCTTTATGTTCTCCATAAAATGCGGTGGAGCATTTGAGTGTACCAAATAAACAACACATTCCACAGCCGAACAATAGTCCTGTAGGTTTTCTCCATTTCGTTGTAACCCTTTAGCTCGAGTTTATTTAACTCTCTTATATCACCTTTGCTTAACCTCTACGGTCTTTTTCCGGGACTGCCTGTAGTATTTCAGTTGTTTCACCCTTAAGCGCAACTATTAATGCAGCTAGACGATTTTCAGGGTTCCAAACGTTTTGATCTTCTGCGGTCTCAAACTGGAACATAAGATACCGGAAGATGTGATACCGTCATATTATGGTGGCTTTATCTTAATATTTGTTATTTGTTGTACCACATGTGAAGTAACTTTAGCTGTTTTAACATTTTGGAATCGTTTCTCGAAGTCATCTACTATAGCAAGTACCTTCATTGTAATGAAGCGCTCTTCATTGATGAAACAATGAAGTGGCATAGCAGGCCGCGCACCTAGATGAGATTTATTTTAGCCCCAAGATAGCTACAGCGTATGGGGTTGAAAAAGTAATCCTGCTACTTCAGCACAAATATCTGTATAGTCCGCGTAACGAATTGTGTGAACGGATAGATCGAAAAAACAAGTGAAAAAGATAGACTCTGGCGACCCCCTTATGCGAACGAACCACGATCACCACGTTCAACCCCACGATTTATCACACATTCACATACTCTCGCACCTCATACACTTACACACACACACACATACACTCACACATGCATACACCTACATATACATCCACACACACCATCATACAAGCATCATATATAGGCAAAAGCATATAAATACTTGTTTATTTTGTTGGTGATAATACGATATTCATTATTTTGTTTATAACATGATCTTTACTAAAATTGATATAATTTATTTTGTTTTTTCCAGGAGTAAATTGGAGTAAAGTGTTTCATTGTAGTTTTCTTTTGTGATAAAGCAAAAACTACGTATTTATTTTAAACAATATCACCTTTTTTATTTTTTTGGATAAACAAAAAAAACATATTGTATATTATTCCCTGAACTATTAAAAAACCTACAATTAGTTTAGTTATTATTGTTAAAATTAATTTAACTAATGATAAAATATTGGTTTATTTTATCTAGCATCATACAAATCTTAATTTTAAAAGTATGATTACCATAATCACATGAGTTTCTTCTCATGAATGAATATCGAAGTAAATGTGTTTAATTTAAAGGATAAAATATTTTTTTTTTTTTTTTTTTTTATCAATATAATATGTTTCTATTTTGTTTATTAAATATTTTCTTTGCATAATGAAAGCTTTCACTATTATTTATGGCCTTTCCCTAAATCCTAAACAAAAATTGTCAATATCTAAAATCCTGGTCTTTACAAAATCTATATTTGGTACAATCCAATGGTTTGTATTACCATTAAGGTGTTGCTTAAGATGATTAGCGCTTTCAAAAGAATAACAAAAAAAAATTGCTCGTTGCAATATTTACACAAGCAGAACATTCGCCCTTACCTTGTTCATCGGTGTTCACCTGAGTTAATCCAAAACCAAGAATTTCCAAAACTATCGGTGTTATGATCATATTCCTTCAACGTGGTCCCATTATTGCGACAATCCCACAACGGCTTTGGGCCAGTACCATTACCATGATTAAAACTTTGGATTTTATCTGCTTCAGATTTCCTCAACGCAACAATAAATTAACCAAGATTGAGGTTAATTCAAACACCTATCCTTACAGCGGCTAAGAACATCTCAATCACTGAGGATATTCTGCTTTATTGTTGGCATAACTTAACTTGCCCACGATGAGAATGATAGTTTGATTTATTTTTTTTCAATTTATAACGGTTCGAGTTAGATAATCAACGCCACAAATAAAAATTTTAACGTCATATATATTCCCATCCACACACCCACACTCTTACACACACTTATACATCCATAATCACACCTATATATAATTAAATGAGACTCACCCTGTAACTGGTCCGAATCCCACTAGGTCCTCTCTCAACCACAATAGGTTATCGCCTCCTTTATCTCCACCAACTCAAACATACGGTGAACTACAACATTTATATTGAGTGGTTGGTTTTAGACACTTCCAAATGATTCACACCCAGCTCACTTTCTGCGTGGTTTTGTTACTGACAATCACAGGGTTTATTTAATAAAAACACTTAATTGCCTCTATCCGATTTTTGTTTTAACTTTTATTACCATTTATCAATTTTTGATACATAAGGCTAATCCAAACATGCCATTATAATGGGTGTTTACTTTATTAGGTGTAATCATACAATTTTTAAAGTCAGGAAATTTAATGATATGTATAATAATAGTTAATCACAACACTTCATAAAGAATTTATGATCTTATATTGACAATAAGTTTAGACATTGAGTTCATGCCTTAAAACTAATTCACGGCACTTATAAATATATATATGCATAACACAAAGTCTTAATGTTCTAGAACGGTACTGAAGGTACAAAATAATTTAAATTAAAATTATGACACTTATAAATATGCACCAAACAGTTTATTGTTTTGGAACGACACTTAATAAATTACTTATATCCAAAATTAACTAAAGGCATTTAACCTCAAAATTTTTCTATTATATTATGTTTTCCTTTTAGTTTTATTGACATTTGGATAAATACAAAACAGATAAATATGTTTTGTTTAGCTTTCGTCAGCTGTGAAATTTCATGAAAGTTACATGAGAGTTGTACGACAGAGGTGAAATAGTTGTGTTGTAGATTTGTTCGGTAAATGAACAATGTTGGTACGATAATTTTGTACAATATATACCTATTTTCAAGCGAAAGTACTGTTGGTTTTTTGTAAATAAAATGGTACTGGGTGATCCTATTTTAAATCAGTTTTCAATTTTAAATAGCTCAATATTGGTGGAGTATTTTGGTATATAATTTGTTTTTTTATCCCAACTAAATCGTTGAAAAAATTAATTTAAAGTTTGCTGTTTTTCAATAGAAAAAAATCAAAAAAAAATCAGAAAATAATAGAATTTTTAATTTTATTTCATAAATAATGGACTAAATTGTTAAACAATATTTGATTAACTCATTAAATTTAATTAATATTAATATAATATAAAGTTAATATCTTATGTGACCGCCTTGTGCTGCAATCATTTCGCGCTTTTTATTAGACATTGAATTTAACAAATTGATGAAATATTGGCGCCAATCAACGCCTCTCATCATGTTGTGTGCTCTCACAATGGCATCCCAGACCTCATCATTACTGTGAAACACTTGGTGTTCACTCCTAACTTTGCCTTTGATATCTGACCCGACATTCTCAACAGGATTTATCTCTGGAGAGAGACTGAAAATACAAATTTCTACATTAATTAAATATTTAAAATTACAAGATAAAATTAATTCACCTCGGGTGATCAAACACAAAATCCCGTATATCGCCTATATTTTCATTAATCCATTGTTTGACAGCATTTGAAGTGTGTACTGGATGATTGTCGTGTAACAACAAGACCATACCATCGTCAAAGTGTTCATCAATTTGAAGCCATACATAGTATGTGTCATAAAAAAATAAAACATTTTTATTAAATTAATTAAGCTAATAATTGATTGATTTGTCATAAATTCTGTAGAATAATGAGCAAGGTCGGACTTCTTTAACTTGCATCGCCATAGAATGTGAAAAGAGATATGTTCAGTTTGTGTCTTTTTGTCAAGAACCATTTTTTTCTTGATTTTGAGCAAACAGCAAGAACTCGATCGCCAGGAATCAATTGTTTTTCAATTAAGAAAACATTTTCGCCTCTTTGAGAATAAGATCATGTTTAGTCTTCACCACCACGACCATGATATTCCATTCATCAATGACGCTGTTTCAGCAATTCTACATACTTCCATTTATAAAGATAACCCCGTGAATATAAAAAGATCGTGACTATTAGGAACATCAGATTAAAGTGAGGCTGTGGCATATTTTGGGCATGTTAACATTTTTAATCAAGGTTTCTTGTAAAGAGCAGCATTATTAACCGATTGGACACTGAATTACCAACCCTATCTTTTTGTATATTTTTGAAGAAATTGCATTAAAACCGAACTTTTTTAGATTATATGTCCTAGTTAACTTTGCTAAAGAATTTATATTGATAACGCATATAACTGATCGATAAAAATTTTTGACATCTCTAAATTTAGCTGTATTCTGGGATATTGGGTTACCAAAGATTTATACATGACCTATTTGAAGTCCAATCTTTTCAAATTGCCTAATTACTACCTGTGAAGCAACTGCTGTTAACAATCGACTCAGACTGTAAATGAATACCATTTGATTCGTTTGTGTTTGCCAAGATCAGGACCAATTCTGGCAATTGACAACAGTTTAAGGAATAAAATTTTCACATCTCTAAAAGACATATATGTCGCCTGAAATAGTGGTCCCTTAGCCGTCTTTATTTTCTGCAAATATTTTTTTTATAATACGAACCTCAGTCTACTGATCTCAATTCTCGTCTCTCTAGAATGTCTGGATTTTTGATAGGTTCAGGATCTTTTGTTTTTTTTTGATTCATTTGTACTTTTACAAAGAAATTCTTAAGGAAACTAAGTGCAGAAACCAGGGCAGGACGCAGAAAAAATACAACAGGACTCAGTTAGCTATGTTTAAGTGTGAGTTATTCGTCTCAGAATCCGGCCAAGCAGACTATCAGTTGTTATCGATAAAAATAAAAAAAATATAAAATTATATGCGCCATTGTGCCAACTAATTTGTAGCTCGTGAGAGGGAATGGTTAAGTAGTTTGCTACTTCCTTAATTCCAATGTGATTTCAACTGGAATGTAGAAACAATATAAACCTTTAGACCAGGAGATGATAAACACCCTCCAGATAAGTGTAACTTTGGTCAAGCTTCAGTCAATCTGAAAGTAAAAGATCTTCATTAAAAAAATCTTCAAAAAATTGGTGAAACATCAAGCAAATACCAAAGACAAAATAATGTATAAAAAATGTAAGAACATTTGTGTTGGTGTTTTTTTTTTTTTTTTAATAAAATGTGTTGTGTAATAGGGTTTAGAATATGTGTCACAACAACACATAAATACCTTTTAAGACCTAGGTCTAGACCTGGGTCCCACAACAACTGGCGTTCTGAGGTGTAGATTAACGCTTTTTTTAAACATCTGTGGGTTGAAGCCACCTGAGACTAAGTGTTCCGGCAAACTATTCCATTTGTACGCAGTTCGGACAAAGAAGTCTCTCTGCGATCTGCCAGTATGACAGCGCGGGATCTTTACCGTTTCACTGGTTGCGGCAGCCGATTGCCGAGTGGAACGGGGGTAAGAATAAGTTTGAGGCATGATGCCGCTGATTTCATCTGAGCACTGCTGATGACGATATTTGTAAAAAACAACGAGGTCAGCAACAGTGCGACGATGTTGTAGGGAATCAAGTTTTGATGTCAAAGTTCGATCACCTACAATTCGTATAGCTCGCTTTTGAACAGAGTCCAAGAGGGCCAAGATGGAAACAGAGGCAGCACCCCAAACTTGACAGCAGTACTCCATACAGGGACGAATATAGGACTTATAAACATGGAGCAATTGGTATGGAGTGAAAAATTTTTTGCATCTATTTAGGAGGCCGAGTTTTTTGGACGCGCTTTTTGCCATCGCCATTATATGATCGTTCCAGAGTAGGTCATTTGAAACTGTGACACCCAATAAACGCATGTTTTTACATTCGCCTATTGGTTCATCACACATACTAAATAAAATATCTTTGGGGAACTCGGTCTTTAATCTGGAAACAATCAACAGCTGTGTTTTGGTGGAGTTGAAATTGACAAGGTTTTGGTCACCCCAGTCGGCGACTTTATGCAGGTCTTTGTTTACGTTTATGGCAGCGTCTCTCCGGGCAGGATTAATTCGTTCGTGCATTTTACCTTTTGAAGGAAGGGGCTCGAACGACTTGTGCAGAGTACTATCATCTGCAAAACTATTTATTGGGTTACTGGTGATTTTCAACAATTCGTTGATATAAATGAAAAATAGGGTTGGGGACAATACTGAGCCTTGGGGTACACCAGCGTTAATTAGTTTAGACTCAGAAGAATATCCGTCTAAGGTAACCGAAATGTATCGGTCGGATAGAAAATTTTGAATCAGCTTCACAACATTGGGATGAAAACCGTACGCAACGAGCTTGTTGATTAAGTTGGCATGCCAGACTCGATCGAATGCCTTGGAGATGTCTAAGGCGATAACGTATGTTTCACCACCTTTATCAAGTATGCTGTTCCAACAATGCGCTACATAGTTTAATAGATCGGTAGTTGATCTTTTGTTTCGAAAATATCCGCTGTCGGATATTAAATGATTTTCTTCCAGAAATTTTGAAATATGTGTATTAATATAATGCTCATAGACTTTGGATAGGACCGATAGTAAAGCTATTGGCCTATAATTTGAGATATCGGATTTTGGTCCCTTTTTTGGGACGGGCTGGATATTTGCCAACTTCCAGCACGAGGGAAATATACCAGATTTGTAGGATTGGTAGAATATTTTAGTTAAAGTTGGTGCAAGTTTCCTTAGGAGTTTCCAAAACAGTGGAGTTCAGAGCAAAGCGTTCAGCGAACAAGTTAGCTTTTCTTGCGGGATCATTGACGATTAAATCACCATCAATAATCGGGGGAATAGAAAATTTTGTACCAGAATTTAAAGAATTAATGGCACTGTAGAAACTCTTGTCAGAAACAGACATAGACGTAAGTTTTGAGGCTTTCGCTCTGTCAATTTCGGACTTTTCGTTTGAGATAATCTGATTAGATATTTTGTTGGCCTTTAGATATTGGGATCGATTAGTGGGAGTTTTGTTATGAATCCAAATATTAAATGATCTACGTTTGTTTCTAAGTGCCGTTTTGGCAGCTTTCGAATACAAGTATTTTTGTTTGGGTTTTACTATGGAGAAAGGGACAAATTTATTGATAGCAAATTGGATGGTTTCTGTAATGTTTTGAGCAGAAACATTTACATTGTCAATGTAAAAACAATGACGGTCGAAAGGGAAACCATGGAAAAATTTTGAAGACCACTCTTATCCATTTTTGAGTAGTGAAATATTTTACGGGGTTTGGGAGCTGTAGTTTTAAGTAAATCAGTTTTGATAACTGATGAGATTAAATAATGATCAGAATTTCCAATACTACCTTTCGCGACATCGACACTCGTAATATCTGGCATTGTGGTAAGATAGAGATCTAAAAGAAAACTATTATCACGGCCATTACGGGGAGTGAAAGTCGGGCTTTTCACAATTTGGAATAGGCCCTGAGACGCGGCAAAAATTTCTGCCAGTTTTCCACTATTGTCAACATCGTCGGTCGATTTGGAGAATTCCAACCATGATTTGTTGTGGACGTTGAAGTCACCGGTAACGATAACTTCACAATTAGGGAACTTTGCTCTAATCTCGTCCATAATTTTTGTCAGTATATTAAAAAAGTTTGGGTTACATTTGTTGGGGGACCGGTATAAAGCTATTGTAAAAAAAGTCATTTCTGGAAGACAAATCTTTAAAACCATTGTATTGAAGCCGTCACCGTGTAGTTCAAAGTTTGGAAAGCGCGTGTACGCAACACTCTCATGAATGAATGCGCATACGCCCTGATGGAGTTTGGAAGCTGATTCGAGCCTATATTTGGAATTAGGCGATTCTATAAAGAGAAAATTTTCAGAAACTTGTGTTTCTGTAAGGAATAGAATGTTCGGTTTGTCGTGCTCAAGATGATGTTGCACGTGGTCATGGTTAGCGTTCAATCCGCAGATGTTTTGAACATGTATTTTAAATTTTTTTATTGATTCATATATGTTTTGTCCCTGCAAATTCCGTGGACATGCCGCTTTATGGGCGGCTGGATTGCGCAAATTTGCTTTACCACTTGCAGACTTATTTTTTTCGGTTGTACTGCCATATATATATATATATATATATATATATATATATATATATATATATATATATATATATATATATATATATATATATATATATATATATATATATATATATATATATATATATATATATATATATATATATATATATATATATATATATATATATATATATATCAAAATGTTTATTTTGTTTTTTTATGTTTTATTTTAAAATGCATAACTAAGTAAAAATCCTATCATACTACAAAATATGACATATGCCAATATTTCATGATAAGATGAAGAAACAATAACAAAATAATAAGTGAAAAACAAATTGTGAGAAATTTGCAGAAAACAAAACAAAACTAAATGCCAATAATCCAGCTGATGCAGCGCACCCCAGACGCACCGCTCACTACCTCAATCGAGGCACAAAGCCCACACATAACTACCCGTTGGTCCGATTCCTCGGAAGAGCTAATGAGCGGTACCGCTACGGAACGCTGCCCAGCTAAGACTGGAAGTGCTGCCGTTGACTAATTACAGTTCGTCCGCCAGCGCCCTAAGATATCATCTTGGCTAATGACATCTCCTGCCAATGCCAGTGGTATGTGATATCTCATGCTAACTCATATGTCAATAGCAGGGACTGGAGTACGCAGGGTAGTCAGACCCGTAGATCAACATTGATCATAATCGATCAAAATCGATCCCTCCTGCTCAATCAAATCAAATCATTCAACTCTACAGAAATTAAAAAAAATGAAAAAATTTGAAGCTTAAATAAAAATACATCTAACACAGTAATATAAACTTCAATCCATCTGTTTTCCCGCTGTTTAAACACAAAATTAAATTTCTCATCGATACTAGAGTTGACGTATTTATTATTCTATATTCCGTTCAAAACAAGCAGTACATCCTCATAACTGCCATTGAATTTAAGATTCCAACCTATGGTTAAAAATTATTGAACTTTAATTTTAATCTTCTCTAGGAACTACTTCACTCATTTGTCAATGCGTTAGTTATGTAATAAATGTAGTTGGTGTGTATGGGGTGAAACTGGTCGATAGTTACAAGAGACGATTTTAAATCGTCGCCATATCAAATGACAATTTCAGATTTTCTGCAGTCTACATTATTTTATTTAACTCAGTGGCTTGTGAGAATGACAAATTATTAGCATAAATTCAAAGAACACTCCTCATCATACCAGGGCCACGTTGGTAAATTAAATAAATTTTGTTGGCAGATCTTAGGTTTCTTTCCCGAAAAACTTTCACCATGCAAAACAAAAAAGTTCAATTCCAATCACGAGTTATTTGTGGTATCAAGCAATTAGGCATTTTGTTTACTTTGTATTATATGTTATGGAACTCTCTATTCACTTATTTAAGCTAAATTGGGACCTGACATTCATCCATAAAACCATCCATGCCCAAAAAGTGTTATTACTAAAATAAATGAAATATAAAATTATATTACATTAAACAGACTCTAATACTACGTTCATATTACGATGAAATCAAGCTCGAAATCACCCAAAATTAAAGATTTCAAAAAACTGTTCACATTATCATTAACATGATTAAGTTTGAAATCTATTTGCACATATTCATAATCTGTGAAAAAAATTTTAATTTCAGCTATGTTAATGATACCCAAATAGATTTGTCTGTTTTTTTTTTACTTTTTTTTGAGTCCAAACCTCCATCTAAAGAAAAATGTTTTTGTATGATTCAAAATTTTATTGAAATTTTGCAATAGCCATCTTTTTATTTGAATTCAAAACAAAATATTTGATTTATTAAATGTCACTTTTGAAGTAGGGCTGTATTTTTTTTCGGAAATCAAATATTCAGGGGTGCTTAGCGTGATTTAGAATGGATTTGATTTAAATCAACTTTCGACATGATTTTAGTTTTGTATGGAAAAATTAATCAAAACAAGCTGATAATCGAGCTGAAATCAAAAATTGTTTAAAATCATGGCAATGTGAACGTAGTATAACCGACTCACAAGTTTAACGATGTTATTCTTTAAGCTAAAGAATCTTAGATTTCGATTTTTTATAATCTTTTTTCATTTGTATTTGCATTTTTTTTTTAAAGGGAGGGGGATTTGTAGAGCCTTGGTTGCGAACCATGGCCATTTACGGTTTTAAAATATGACAGATCTGTTAAATTATGATTAATTTTTATGATTTGTGAGTATGTGGTAATGGAGGAAAAAATATAAAAATTATACATTCCAGCTGATTTTATATAAACATTTGGAGAATAAATTTTTGAAAAGATCAAGTGGTTATCATCAGTCTATTAAAACTGTAACCACCCCACACTGTTAGCTGAAAAACATATGCACAATTTTATAATACTGGAAAATTTAAAGTGAAAAAAGCTGCTACATTTTTAGCTTCGACTGATTTACTAATAAAATGCTAAGCTGAATTTCCATTTTAGGATTACCAAATCTGAATCTAAAAGAGTTAAATTGATTTTTCACGTTCAACTCGTAAACTAAATTCAATGCTATTATTTTCAATTTTTTCACAAAACTTTTAAAACTTAAAGAAAAGTAAATTGTAAGTCATTAACTTAAACTTTTTAGCAAAACATCATGACTTATGCTTTCTTGCACATTTACAAACTTATTTACGATTCCTTTTTATATATGTAGAGTTTTCTTTCGGTTGCAGGAATTTTGTGAAAAATGGATCTGAATTTTAACTTTTTCCTTATTTTTTTTGTTGCTCATTAACATTATTTTGAATTACCTTCAATTTTGTTAAAACGAACTTTTATTTTTTTTTCTGTGGTTTAATTTTTTTTTTATTATTATACCAATTATAAGAAAATAATTTTATAATAAAAATGTTGAAAAGTTTTTTTATTTAATTCATTTTGTTAAAAAAAAGGGAAAATTATTTGAAAGTTAGTTGTTGGTTGGTTTTGGTTTGAAATTAGAATTATTTTTTAACTATATATATATTTTTGTTTAAATAAATAATCGGGTTTTGTTGTTAGAGAATGTATTTAATTTTGTGGTTACTGTTGTTATTTTTTGTTGAAAAATAAGGTTTTTGTTAGATACCAAGAGAACGATGTTAATGTATTTATATTGAATAAGTTTGTTGTTATTATTTTTTGAACTTGTACCAATCTAACACAATATTTGTTTAATTTAAACAAACTTAATTTCCATTAAATTAAAACACACAATAACCAATAACAGTTTAATTTCCAATCACCATTATTATATCTGAAATCCAAATCAAATATTTTCTCAAATTTCCAATTTTCTCAAAACAAAAGCAAACAAAAAAATTATCAAAAAATAAATTTAATAAAAAACAGAAAAACCTTTTAAAAGTAAAATCGAAAAGAAAAATAAATTAAATAAAGTCACTTATCATCAATGCCCTGTAATCGATCGACCAACAAAAACCAAACCACACCGATCGACCCCATCATAAAATGGAAAACACATTTCATTTTTGTTACTGTTTATTTGTTTTTTTAAGGGTGTGAACCATATCCGAATATTTTCATTTTAATTTTCGTTTTTCTTTTTATCTTGTCATTTTTGAAAACATAAAAAAAATTGGTTATAATAGCGAAAAAAAAATTATGATTGATTGACGGAAATTTTTAGATGTTAGATTTTGGAAATATTTTGTTTTCTTTTTTGGAAAATATGAAAAACTATTGATTAAATTATATTTTTTTTTTAAAACAAAAAAAAAATTGATTTCTGTTAGGAGTAAAAATGGTGCTTTTTGTGTCATATTTTTGAGTTCAAAAAATATTTTGTTTGACAAAGAAACTATTTTAAATTATGAAAAATATTAAATTGTGTAGATTTTCTTCTACAATTAGTGATCTTTGGCTATATTTAAAATTTTTGTGTTAAAATTCCGAAAACAAGACTTAATGGAACAAAGTTCGACCAGTTTGGTCAACCAAATATATTTGAACTCCTAAGGAGGTATATTGAATTATTGATTGTTAGCGAGAATATTTTTTTATAATTTTATTAAGCAAAATCACAAATATACTAGTAATGATTCGTTGTCCAAAAAAAATAAAACCACGTAAACTGTATTTCATGTATCATAAGATGATAACTTTTTCTTAGAAAAACAACTTTTCATTACAAAAAAAACACAATAGAAAAAGAAAAACTCATATTTTTCTCATCGTTTTTCTTATTCACATATGAAAAAGTAGTTTAAGTTTGTTATCTGTGTGGAAAATTTATTCATTTTTTTCGCTGTTATTCAACGGAAAAACGGTAGTTTAGTTCTTATGTTCTTATTTTCTTTTATTGTGAAAAATACAAATTTTTCCGTTTTCTTTTAATGTTTTATTGTTTTTTTCTTCCTTGTGAATGTATAAATAATTCAACGAAGAAAATGTTTTTCGTTTTTGACAGTGAAAATTTGTGGATTTATTTACAAAATAAATATAATAAAACATGTATAAGATTGAGTTGAATGACTACGCCATTAGTTAGATGTTGTAAGAGCTTTGGTTTAGGTTTTTGTAATTGTTAACAGTATTGATAAACGCATTGATTTGTGAACTTTCGAAAGTAAAATTATTATAAGTATTTCAGACAGACCGAATGAGATGTTGTATGGATACGTAATGTGCTGGTAATCTTAGGCTGTCGGTTTCGGATTGATTTTTAAGGTGTGAGCGAAAGAAAAAGATACATTTCGTTAGTTGATCGATTCATTAGGCGCATAGTATTTCCAACTTTAGATTTAGACAGTTTTTGTAGCTGACGCGCGGATGCTTGTGGTAACCATCGGTGAGGATTTGATTGGTTGAAGATTGGTCAACTATACTTCTTTGCAGTTTGACAATTATGAAAATTGGACTGTAAAAAGTATACGGTGTCAGAAGAAGAAGCACTGTACACGAGGCAGGGACTTTCCTACTCCAGCATGCATGTCTTGGCTTTTAATTTGGTTGTTGAAACCTAGAGCATTCAAGTTCCACCCTCTACGCAAAATACAACGCCATCTCTAACGATTTGTACGATGCGAGAAGAGCATCCGAAGGTCACATAGGTCTCCTTGCCGCATTAGTCATTTCTTGGATACTTAATCAGTGACAACCGTAACGAGGTGTCTAAGAAAAAAAAATATTGCTAACATCACACTACACAGTGAATGGCTTTGAAAAGTTAGAGTTGGATAGTAAGGAAACTGATGTTACTCCGTCTACTGAAATTTTTTGTGTGATTTTAGCGAGTCAGTGGTAAGGTAAAAGAAACTAAGGTAAGAGGAACTTACCCTTTAGGTAAGAGGTACTTACTCTTTTTATATCGATTTTAAGATTCACTAGCTTCAGATGCTTAGCAGCCTTTGTACATATCTGAAGGTGATAATCAAATGTGGATGATATAATAAGTAGGTAATCTAAATAGACGAATACCTTTTTCTTAAGTTTAGTAACATAATTTATGAGCATCGTCGTGGTTTTTGCAGTATTACAGAGCTCAAAAGACATGTGAACGAAGGGGTAAAGTGGAGGACCTAGTACATTAAAAGCTGTTTTCTCTCGAGATGATAATTCCATCGGGATCTGCCATAACGCATTCTTTAGATCAAGACTTAAAATTAATTTTGTCCTGGGTAATCGACTTAGTGTACTTTCGATCTGTGACAGAGGTTACCCTACTCATTCAGTGACTGCATTTACTTTATATGGAACCAGACAAAGCCATACCCTACCCGGTTTCTTGATCAACACTACCGGTGAGCTCCTGGAACTGTTTGAGGCTTTAATCATCCCCATAGACAGGATCAGGACCAACTCTTTTAACATTAACTTCTCGATAGCTGCAGATATGGGATAATGTCTCTGGTTTTTAGACGTACGTTGCCAGCATCGATGACATGTGCCAATAAATTACTTTTCCCCAAACCTTACCGAGAAATACGGCAGAACGGCACTCACCCTGTCCTACTTCATAATACATCTGTTCCTCTTGTTGTAGTGAACGCTACCATAAGGCGAAGAGTTTAAAGAAATCGATACTTAAGAACTGTTATGCCCGCTAAATTACGTGTTGTTATACATGTATCATTTACGATTAGAGAGTCAGTATAGGGTGTATTGACTGGAATTTAAGACTTGACAGTTCAAACAACTAAAGCGGTCGCGCTAACAGCAAAGATTAGATTCTCGTTAATTCATCCTATAATTTCCATCCCTGACCTACCCAACTACACATTTTGCATTGTCAGAATTTTACATTTAACAGATCACCATACAAATAACCTTTTGCCTCACACTCGGCTGTAATATGCATTTTGCATTAACATTTTTATCAATAATCATCGGTACTCATGATTTTTTTTTGTAACATCAAGGTTATAATGATTTTTGTTATATATACTTGCACTCTAAATAAGGCAAAAATGAAACAAAAGCATTGCTACGTTTAAATTTCTCTTCTTTCGTTTTTATTATAATGAAACGAAATATTATAAATAGAAATGAAATATTTCAATACATGAACATATCCAGTTCTTTTGCTGGTATTTTTGAATACAGAACAGGGTGTTCATGATTTTTGTGCGCGATTTGCGTGTTAATAAACCAACAAGAATATATTTGTGTGCATAGCCTGTGGTTTTGTAAATAAATAATTTTTTGTGGTAAATGTATTGATCACAAACAATATGAGTAACGAGCATCTGTTTCATGCGAGTTGGTTGGTTGCATCTTTCTTGTTTAGCGTAATTTTAAAAATTTTAATAGAAAAATAATTTCCAATTCTGTTGAGTTGTAACTTAAAACAAAATTAAGTAAATTAAAATCAAAGAGTGCAGTGATTGTGGCACATACAACAAGTATGAAAAAAATGTATATCAAAAAATGTTTTCATAAACTAAATTTTGTTATTAAATTATATCAAGTTTGTTAAATTTAATTATTTATTGGTGTTTTTATTTTTAACAAGTGTTAAGTTTTTCTTGTTGCCTTTTATTATGTTTTTGTTTGTTAGAAAGTTTAATTTTTTAAAACCAAACAGGTTTCAACCTTTTCAATTGATTATAAAGAAAATCATATTTTTGGCATTCTTAAATATGAGCTCATCTGTATTAAAAAACGGCTTCGAAAATAGCGAATCCGTTTTTTTACTATTCCGGTTATTTGAACCAATTATATCGATAGTGCCCAATGGCTTTGCAGAACCAGTTCTGTGTAATGGAAGGGACAACCATCAACTCCGTATTTTTTTGATTCCGATCAAGAATATGCATGTGGCAAAATACCCATGCATCACCTTTACCATCTGCAATGCCAAATACTTCATGTGACGAGGTAAGAAGTTCAAGTGTTTTAAGAATTTTTATAACAAATGAACCACTAATGTCACTAGTCTATGCACCGCTATCAAGAAGACCAGACCCTTTGTATTCAAATTTTCTACTTTTGTTAACCGGCGGGCGTGGATCATTTTTGACCCACACTAATGCTGATAAGAAATATTTTTTTTTTAAATTTACTGCCACATAATGTTATGCACAAGGTAATGCTACAAGAATCTCATTGTAAAATTATCACAAAAAAAACAAAAAACTGTTATATTAATTCAAAAAAAAGTTTATCAGATAAACCTCTTCTGTTGGAAAAATAAAACTGAAAAAAAAAATAAAAGTTGAGCGACGAAGAAAAATTATATCAGAGGAAAACCTGAATGATTTATATTTTTATTATTTTCATTTTCTTAAAATTATTGTATTTTCCGTGTTTATATTCTTATATAATTTCGTTTAAGTAGTTATTTCTATTTCATAAGAAAATAACAATCTCGACCGTCTGTCTCCTCAAATGTTGGTTATTTTTCACACACATTCATACAATTTTCTTTTGCACTTTTATTATTTTTCAACAACAAACTCTATATTTTTCCTGGTATTTGTGAAATGAGGAAAACCACTGACAGCAATTATGATTACAAATGAAATTTAAAAACAAACAAAAATAAAATACTGAAAACAAAAAGAAAAAAACTGAGGTCAAGTTGAAGATATGAAAAACATAAGAAAAGATAGATTTTATATAAAATATGAAAAATATAAGAAAAATATTTTTTAATATTTTTCAATGATTGCGGTTTTCGTTTAAATATGTTGAGAGGAATTTTGATTTGTTTTTTTTTTCATTTTGTCTGCATTTTAGTGATTTTTAAAATGTTAACGATAACATTTTTTATTTTATTTTTTTAGCAAGTAAAACATAAGTGTTTGAACGTAGTAACAATAATTCAACTACTTTTAGTCTTATAAAACAAATAAAAATTATTTTAGAAATCTAGTCTCAATCGGAGGACAGAGAAAAGAAGCTTGTAACAAATATTGGTTGGTTCCCTCAAACATAGTATTTGTTTTCTTTTTCAGAATATTTGTATTAAAAATTTTTAATCTGAATACTCCTTGTCCTCAAGCAGTAGACAAAAATCAAACAATATAGAATATATGATATCGATAGCAGTAACAACTCCGCGTACTCCGGTCCCTACAATTATCATACGAGTTAACATAAACTATCACATACCACTGGTACCAGCAGTGGGATATCACTGGACAAGTAGATATCTTATGGGTGCTGGTGAATAAACTGTATTCAGTCAACAGAGAGGGGCCGTCTCAGTCTTAGTTTTGGTGCATTTTTTGATAATGGCGCACTATTGGTTTTTCGAAAAATGAGCTTTATGGTTGGATTATTGCTAAACCCCATTTTAGTTCCGTTCAATAAATTTTTCACTCTTATTTTATTTCTATTTTTTCTATAAAACCTAAAACAGCATATTGTTATGGGATCCAGATCTTAAAAGTTTTATGGGTTGTTGTGAAACATATTGTAATGCCTGTAAAACAACACTTTTTTCAAAAAAAAAATATTTGGTTTACCTTACCACCTCACAAAGGTTAAGTGTTAAGAAAGAAATTCAATTTTTCATATAAAATAAATTTGGAGAATTTTTTTCTCAGAATTTGTGCCGTTCGGCAGTTATTGCAAATATTTTAAACAAATTTCAAACCGTTAGGTAAAACGGGGAGAAAACAAATAAGCTTTTATGGGAGGATTATTTGGTCATTACAGGACAAGACGATATGAGAAGACCGTTTCACCATGAGAATAATAAAGAGAAAAAAGCGAGAATGGGGTTGAACCCACATATATTGACTAATTTTTTCATGCCTCCGAATTATATTGCTTTACCAAAACAATTGATATCATAAGATGAGTGGAAAAAACGGTGATGATCTTAAAAAAAAAAGACATCAAGTAACTGAAAAGGATTAAGAGAGAAATATGGCTTGGATAAACGCTTATTACTAATTTAAGATTGCATTTTTCTTAAAGCTCTAGCTAACTTTGAGTTATTACTTCACCGATTTTGCTTAAGATCCGTAGGTAAAATAGTAGGCAGAAGACTTTAGTAGAACGCTGCTCGGATTTCACTTGAGGATGTTTAACCAAAACCAGTTTGATATTGTGGCAATTGAAATTGAAAGTGTATCTAAGACAATGATTAGTGTATGTGACAAACCAGGGAGATGCTTTCGATTCGATAACTTCGACCTCCTTAAATGACCATTTATAAAGTTTGACTGATGCAAACTAACAATAATTTGATGATCAAATGACTGACTGAGACATTTTGGTCCTGTTTCATTTTGCGTATTGTCAAATATTTTAAAGTGAAACTGAGGCGATTATTGTTCCTTAACACGTATTAGTTTTTCAAAATTATAACATTAAGCTTGTACAAAATTCATATAAATTAATGAATAATACAAAGGTTTTTGTGTTAACCTTCGTCGGACGGCATAGGTACAATTGTACCTTTTCTGTTTTTAAATACTAATAACTTTTCTTGTAGAAGCCGGAGAGGGTTAAAGTTTTATGAGGTCTCTACATTTTCCTGCTGAATCATGCAAAATTAATTTTAGAAAAATATCCGAAGCCTTTTCAGAAATAGCGGTTCGAGAGGTTTTCATTATCATAAAAGGCGGTAAAGGTACAATTGTACCTTCATACCTTTTATATGATATAATAACGGTTTTATAGTTATTATATCATAAATCCGTGAATAATATAGTACTATAAATATGGAGGGGCTGAAATCTCACAGCTCTGAGATATCAAAACTTCGGTCTGGGTTAAGGATTTTGATATAGTTTTCGTTAAAAAACTTTTATGGGGACATGGTTTTTAGTATTGATTAGTGATGTATATTGTGTCGTACAAATAATTAAATTTATTTTTTCAAAAAATTGGGTAAAAAATAAATAAAATCTTTATTTTGACACAATTGACAACATTCTTTTGACAAACTTATAATGCCATAATTCTCAATAATAATAATAAAATTTCATGTCAAAAAAATAATTAATTTTATTTTTTTCCAAAAAATTGGGTAAAAAAAGAAATAAAAATCTTTCTTTTGAAACACTTGACAACATTTTTTTGACAAACTTATAATGCCATAATTCTCTATAAAAATAATAAAATTACATGTCAAACAAATAATTAATTTTATTTTTTTCCAAAAAATTGGGTAAAAAATAAATAAAAATCTTTCTTTTGACACATTTGACAACATTCTTTTGACAAACTTATAATGCCATAATTCTCTATAATAATAATAAAATTACATGTCAAACAAATAATTAATTTTATTTTTTTCCAAAAAATTGGGTAAAAAATAAATAAAAATCTTTCTTTTGACACATTTGACAACATTTTTTTGACAAACTTATAATGCCATAATTATGGCATTGAGAATTCTCAATAATAATAATAAAATTTCATTTCAAAGAAACAATTTTATTTTTTTCCAAAAAATTGGGTAAAAAAATAAATAAAAATCTTTCTTTTGACACACTTGACAACATTTTTTGACAAACTTATAATGCCATAATTCTCAATAATAATAATAAAATTTCATTTCAAAGAAAGAATTTTATTTTTTTCCAAAAAATTGGGTAAAAAAATAAATAAAAATCTTTCTTTTGACACACTTGACAAAATTTTTTGACAAACTTATAATGCCATAATTCTCAATAATAATAATAAAACTTCATTTCAAACAAATAAGTAATTTTATTTTTTTTCCAAAAAATTAGGTAAAAAAATAAATTAAAATCTTTCTTTTGACACTTGACAACATTTTTTTGACAAACTTATAATGCCATAATTCTCAATAATAATAATAAAATTTCATATCAAACAAATAATTAATTTTATTTTTTTCCAAAAAATTGGGTGAAAAAATAAATAAAAATCTTTCTTTTGACACACTTGACAACATTTTTTTGACAAACTTATAATGCCATAATTCTCTATAAAAATAATAAAATTACATGTCAAACAAATAATTAATTTTATTTTTTTCCAAAAAATTGGGTAAAAAATAAATAAAAATCTTTCTTTTGACACATTTGACAACATTCTTTTGACAAACTTATAATGCCATAATTCTCTATAATAATAATAAAATTACATGTCAAACAAATAATTAATTTTATTTTTTTCCAAAAAATTGGGTAAAAAATAAATAAAAATCTTTCTTTTGACACATTTGACAACATTTTTTTGACAAACTTATAATGCCATAATTCTCAATAATAATAATAAAATTTCGTGTCAAATAAATAATTAGTTTTTTTTTCCAAAAAATTGGGTAAAAAAATAAATAAAAATCTTTCTTTTGACACACTTGACAACATTTTTTTGACAAACTTATAATGCCATAATTCTCTTTAATAATAAAATTTCATGTCAAACAAATAATTAATTTTATTTTTGCCAAAAAATTGGGTAAAAAAATAAATAGAAATCTTTTTTTTGACACACTTGACAATATTTTTTTGATCAACTTATAATGCCATAATTCTTTCAAAGCATGTTCTTAACAATGCGGAAATTCTCTAAATTATCTATTTATCTATCAATAATTATGTTTACCTTGAGGATTCCCATATAAAATATATGAAGGTACAATTGTACATGCCTGTTAGCGATGTAAAATTATGCCGCCGGACGAGGGTAAATATTTATGTAAAAAATAAACACAAGTTATAGTATTGTTCAACCGAGTGCAAAAATTTATTTTAATTTTAATGAAGACAAAAAATAACTATGCTAAAAATAACTATGCTACGTCGATTTCCTTTAGACATGTTTTTTATTTGACCAAGTGTGGTCGTTATTGTTATTTTGATTGTCCTAGACTCCCCCACTAGATCAAAAATTAAGAAGTTTTTTATCGATAATTTCGTACGCGATTTTTTTTCGTATGTTTTATTTTGTTATGTCGACAAGATGCTGTATTTTTGTTTTTACCTATCCCTGGAAACTGTCATGTTCTTACCGTGAGTATCCACGAACACAATATAAGCAGTTTGTGTATAACTGCAAAAGACCTTTAAATTAGTGGGGTGTACAAAGTGGTTCTTTTACTTTGGACAAAAACGTGTGTGCTTGCAGTTTCTAATATCTGTATAGTACTGTGAAACACAATTGATATAAATAAATATAATTTTTATAAAAATACATAATACAAAAAATACCAAATAAATACAAAATTTAAGTTTCTAATAGATATTTGGGCTAATGTCTCAATTGTGCCACATACTAATTTTTCTAAAAATTTAAATAAATTCGATTACAATTTTTGTGCAACAAACGGTAGTAACGTTTCTAAATTTAGGATTACGTAAAGATTTTGCTCAGCCTTTCATTATTGATATCAACCATCCAATAATCGAATCAGATTTTTTGATTTAATTTAACTTATCAGAAAACCTTAAATACAAAAAGTTTACTGAAACTGAAACAGGCATAGAAATTAAAACAACGACGAAATATTTGATACACCTACTCCAAAACTATTTTCTTTGGATAGTAAATATTTCGAACTTTTTTCGAAAAGGCCATCATTTTTCAAAAGTCCATCTATTCACAAGTTCACCGGATTATAATACTACTGTAAAACATAATATAGTACATTACACACATACAAACGGGCAACTGCCACTGCAGAAAACCGCGTCGTCTTTCGCAGCACAAAGAGCATTTAAATTTATTAGCACAACGTTTAGATCAATTTAAACTTAATACAAATGTATCCAAATGCGAATTAAGTCTGGATGAAAACACTTAATCTTCTCGGATATACTATTGCCAAAGATGAAACCAGTCGTTCTTCATTCTTAAAGACCCCATTGGAGATTTGTGTAAATTAGCACCACTTGTTTCTATGAAACAAGCACAAAAGTTCTTATGCATGATAAAGTATGCTATCATAGGTTTTAACTTCAATAGCTAACTCCAATATCAATAGGGCTCCAATATACGATCATATAAAAACTTTACTAAAAGAAAAACAACAACATTTTTTTCAATATCAGAATTACGGCATAAGCCATAATGACATTATTGGTTCAGCCTTTAAACAAAGCTAAGCTCAATAAAACGTCTGACTGTTTAGAAATTGCCTTAAGAGCAGTCCTTCCACAATTTTATGTCAACCGAAACATCTTGGAACCACTTAGTTTTTGTTCCGAAAATGCTTCAATATGTTAATTTGTTGGATATTAGATTTATAGGGAATTAGAATAAGCTGGTCAACTACCTCATTTACATGGTTCTTCACATATTTTAACCATCGTTGAGCGCTCTACCAGATGGTCGGCGGTGAACATTTTAAAAGATGGTACCGCGAAAGTTACAGCAATCATTTACAGTTTACATTTACTTCACAATACATTTCACGTTTGGATCGCTACCCACTGATCAAATTTGTTCCTTCAGGAACTGCCTATCACTCTGCAGCTAACTGTGTGGTTGAACAAATGTAGGACTTATAGGAAGACCAAACCAAATTATTTGCAGATTCAGGAAACAATTTATTTTAGACAGAAATGACAAATATCAAACGATAGGAATTGATAGACTAAAACATTATCATTAAAGATGAAATTATTGAAAAAACTTTCCGAACCGGGTGAAGATAAAATATGAATAAAAAAGACGATCGGTTGTATTGAATGCATTGATTCAAGTAGAAGAAAGTTGTTTAGAAAATGAACTTTTACGGTTTAAACAGTTTCGTAATACAACATTAAACGCTATGCGGTAAGAACCTGAACCACTAAAACAATCTTGTCTTGATTTTTTCCTCTTCAAAGAAATGTTTTTGATGAACTAAAATTATAAATTAAAGCCTCGGACATATAGTCTTTCTTTCACTGTCAAGCTTGTTATATTTCTATGAGACGAACAGAAATGACTTGGAAAATGCAAACACAATTTTCAAATTTTAACTACAATATACTACTATAATTAGGAAATAAAAACAATTTAAACAGTTAATGTCTCAACCGCTGCAGGAATGAACGAAAGAGAGAGGTTTGCCTCTTTTGTTTGAAAAATGTGTTTAACCCAAACCCAGAGACTAATAGACTCATATATCTTTGTCAAAATAGCCTGGCACTACTAATAAGACCAAGAGACTACAATTTCAGACACAAGATAAAATTAAAAATGAAAAAAGAGTAAATGCGTTAAACTTCTCTATTTTATGACAAAATGAAATGAAGTTATCTGTAAATTCGTACATAGAGTTTGCATTTATCTGTCTCTGTTAAAACCAGAACAGACGTTTTATTGGGTGAACATTATTGATACAAAAAAATTGATGTGTTAACGCTCAAATCTTGTGCTAAGAATAGATATCTAAACACAATTTTTTTGCATTTTTTCAACACATTTTTATCCGAACAAATCCCCTAACAGAACGTGAAAACAATGAAAATAAAAAATTTATATGAATCTCAACGAGCAAATTTATCCATAAAAGTTGTATTACAAGAAATACAACGTAACACATAAAATCTACAAACTTTTGAAAAATGAAGAACTTCAACAAACAAAACATAAACATAACAGAAAAATATAACAAGACAATAACAGCAACTACAATAAAGTGAAAAAAACGCGATGATGGATTTCAAAGCTAACGAAAATATAAGCAAAAAATAAAATCTTTTAAAAAATGCATTTTTACCGCACACGTTTCATTTCCATTCACTTCTTTTTTTTTGTTATTTTTCTTTTTCTTCTTCATTTATTTTCATAAATAATGCATTTTCCAAGATAAACAGAAATGAATGAATATAAATAAAAGAGATAAACGACACAAAAAGGAATAAAATAAAAAAATAAAAATTGAAAAACTTCATAAGAAGACGGGGGTGTGATTCTTTGTGTAAAAGAAAAGAGTTTTCCTTTTTTTGTTATTTTTTTTCTAAAGTTTATATTGAATTGATGGAGTGAAATTATTTTTTTTTTACATAATATTGGAAAGAAAATTATTATTATGATTTGTAGATAATGATGATGATGGTGATGATGAAAATTAGTCTTTAGAAATTTTTGCATTATTTACTCAGTTTTAGTTACATTTTAATCAACACAAAATGTATGGAACAATGTCTTAGAAACTTTTTGTTTGAGAAAAAAAGATGAAGCAAATTTTCGCAAACGTGGAGAGAAAAGAGGTTCTTGTTAAATATTTTGTTAGTTTGATGAATCTATTATCAGATTGAAATGTGTTGATGGAAGATGGTTTCAAGGGTTGGATTTATAATTAATTCCATAAAAAAACTTATTATAAGGTGTTGAAAATTACATGATATGCATAAAAATGCTTTTCTTCTACTCTTTTTCTCTGTGGCTCGAAAAGCAATTTTTGCTCATCTCAATTTATCATTAATAGTCTCATATCTGATAGGCTGGTTCACAATTCTGTTAAATGACGTCAACTTTCTAATGTTTTTACTATATTTGTACTATTTCTTAATTTTGAGGTTTGGTGAGCAGCGAATATTTACTAATTAGTCGTCTATCTCAACCAAACGCTTGCTCGACCGACCCTTCTAAACAGAAGATTTAGACCAAATGAATTTAAAGAACATCATCGGCTTCAAATGCAAGAGCCATGAAAATTGCAATTTCGAAGAAGGATTTCTTTAGCATTTGTCCTTGAAATAAAAAAAGAATAAGAGAAGAATAAAAAAAATTTCGAATAATATCTATAATTTTCTAATACCAGCGAAGACAACTCTTACAGGACAGGACGAAAGGAAACAACCCTTTGACTATGTTTGTATTTAGATCGTAAGCAAGAATTCAGATTATCACTAACCCAAACCCAGAGCTTAAGAGTCTAATAGTCTTGAAAACTAACCGGTCACAATATATAAAAATAAGTGTTTCATAATTCAAGCATTTATTTCTACAAAAATATTTTCACTTGTGAAATGTTAACTTTCATAATTTAGGCAATGAAATTTGTATGGAAAGGTTTTCTAAACATATATGTTATAGATTGTGACTGAATATTTTTTATGTAATGTTGGTATTGGCTCACACAAAAATTTCCTTGGATATTACTTTGCTCGTACCGATGTTTTGGTACTGAGAGTGGGTTTAAATATATACGTTTTTTATATATTTGTGTGCAAGATGTCATTTTAGATTTTATTGCCACTAAATATTTCAAATTGAGCTCAAAATTTTTTTGTAATAGGTTAAGAGAGCAACTGGAATGCAACGATTAGGCTAAGCTAATACTTACACTAGTAGAGCTTTCTTGCGTGAGATTGAGATTTTGTATGGTTTCAACCAACTTTATTCTTCCCAACTATCACAAAATGGATTTCTTTCCAGTTTGTTATTTTTTAGGAGCAAAGCAACGAAAAAAACTTAAAATTCCATTCACTGCAAAAACTCTCCCCAAATTTTACATTTATTTCCCTCTAGCTTTTATTCTACAAATGTGTTTAACTATCAACACTCAATAAATACGTTTGCTTCCAACTCATTTCAATCCTAGCTGAGTGAATAAATGTATTGTTTTTTTTTTGTTAGTATAACCAAACTATTTTGCTTTTATTTTATTGCAATAAAGTAAATAAAAAAATAGTAAACAAAAAATTGTAAACAATAGCCTTTAGGTAAAATCCTTTTGTTTTTGTTGATGGATTATTGAGTTGTTTAATGCTTCTGTTTCTTCCAGAAAAATCTGTAACTCTGTTATAAATTAAACTTTCGATCAAATAAAAAAAAAATTGTTTGTTGCTAGAAATTTACCGAAAGTATTAATGAGCAAGTGGATTTTAAATTGTATTTTATTTTTATTTTAAATAGTTAAAGATTTATTTTGCGACTTTAGTGGAGATTAAGTTTTGTTTTAATTTTAAAGAATAATTTACCAGTTCTTAATCCTGGTAACAAAATATAACATATTATTTATGGAACTAGAGCTTGTCTGATGCTTAGAATAAATTATTTTAAGTTTTCAGATTCGTTCATTAAATAGATATAGTGTTGAATAAATCAAGAAAAGATCTGACAAAAGAAATGAACTAATTGTTTGCAATTCTGTTTTTGGAGCAAAAAATCAGTTTATTATTCCTTTGGCCTGACTACAATCTCGAAGTATTACAATCTCGAGTTAAATGTCTAAGTCTTATCTCCATTTTTTTTCTCCATTTTTCTTATTTGCATGAAGCGGTTTTCTAAGAAGTTTTATAAGATAATTGGAATAGTTAGATGGTGAATATGTTGTGAAGTATGTTGCTTTTGAATTTAACGAAGAGAAAGGATCATCAATCATGATAGTTCGAAGAAAATCAACTCAATCAGTAGAAGAGTCAATATGCTGTGTGACCATTATGCTCTTTCTTACTACTGTGACTTACTACATAGTTGAATAGAAAATAAATCTTTTTACTATTTTTTATTTAGGTTGAGTCGTATTTTCTAAAACAAGAAAACTCATATAGTTGTGGCGAAGCTGAAACTGAAATTCATTTATCTAAACAACTTTTTATGCATGTACCAACGCCCGCAATACAACTTATAGTCTTTTTAAAATCTTTTATTTCTATTCAGTCCTTCCAGATATATATATACATATATATGGGTTTGTAACGCTTTTTTGTCCTCGCGTATAGCCCATATGATCCATCGCTGACCCCACATATGATACATCGTTGGAAAAGTCTTGGACCAAGGAAGGTTCTTACACTATAATCGCCGCCATTTTGGACCGACCGCCATATTGAAATTTGCAAAAACCCTTCAAATGTCAAATATGACATTAATTTTCCACCGCAGACCCTACATATGATATATCGTTGAAAAAGTCTTGGCCCAAGGAAGGTTCTTAGACTATAATCGCTGCTATTTTGGACCGGCCGCCATATTGAATTTTGCAAAAATCTTTTAAATGTCAAATATGACATTAATTTTCCACCGCAGACCCCACATATGATCGCTGGAAAGGTCTCGGGCCAAGGAAGGTTCTTAGATTATAGTCGCTGCCATTTTGTACCGGCCGCCATATTGAATTTTGCAAAATTCTTCTAAATGTCAAATATGACATTAATGTTCCTCCGCAGACCCTACATATGATATACCGTTGGAAAGGTCTCGGGCCAAACAAGGTTCTTAGACTAAAATCGCCGCCATTTTGGACTGGCCGCTATATTGAATTTTGCAAAAATCTTTTAAATGTCAAATATGACATTAATTTTCCACCGCAGAAACCACATATGATATATCGTTGGAAAGGTCTCGGGCCAAGAAAGGTTCTTAGATTATAATTGCCGCCATTTTGGACCGGCGGCCATATTGAATAGTGCAAAAACCTTTCAAATGTCAAATATGACACTAAATATACACATATCCATTTAAAATTTTTTTTTGTGTTAACTGAAAAAAAAAATTAAAAAAAAAAAATAAAAAAACAACAAAAAACAAAAATAAACAAATATTAAATAAAAAGGGTTAAGAAACCCTGAAAATAAAATCTTTAAAAAAAACAAAAAAAAAACAAAAAGTGCACTGAAAAGGAAAAAATAAAATAATAAAATATAAAAAAAATTAAAAAAAATCCAAAAAAAAAAAAAAAAACCAAAATTAAATAAAAAGGGTTAAGAAACCCTGAAAATAAAATCTTTAGAAAAAAAAGAAACAAAAAGCGCACTGAAAAGAAAAAAGGAAAATAAAAATAAAAAAATTAAAAAAAAAATTAAAAAAAAACAAAAAACAAAAATGAAATAAAAAGGGTTAAAAAACCCTGAAAATGAAATTTTAAAAAAAAAACAAAGCGCACTGAAAAGGAAAAAATAAATAAAAATATTCGAAAAAAATAATGCAAGAGAGTTTCGAATAGGAATAGCACACTTAAAAGTAAAATATAAAATAAAAATTCAGGAATGGTTGAGCCAAAAGATAACTCGGGCCGCATATTGATGCAAGACCTAAGTGGTCGCATAGGGGTCTTAAATAAAGTAAAGGTCACAACACATTTTGAACAAAAAAGATTTTAAGCGAGTGTGTTTTTATTTCGATTTGAACAATTTAAGATTAAGAGATAATACTAGTTGATGTTGGAGCGTCTCAGTGGTGTGGTGGAAAGCGCAACGAGCTTTCACGCCGAAGACCTGGGTTTCTAAAGACCTAAACAACTTCGAGTGCTAATTGTGTTCTAGTCTTTGAAAGCGACTGCAAGTGGTAAGACATGACAGTATTAAAAAATAAGGGCTTCCGCCTTCACATCTTTGGGTACCTGGGAATAAGTTTAAGTTGCGTTAGATAGAATTGATAGCGTATAAAATCTGTTTTTATTACTGAGTAAAATTGGCATCATAAGATTTATAGCGTTCAAAATCTGGACGTTTCTAGATATTATTGAAGTAGTACAGAATTCAATTGATGCTCCAACATCAACTAGTATTATCTCTTAATCCTAAATTGTTCAAATCGAAATAAAAACACACTCGTTTAAAATCTTTTTTGTTCAAAATGTGTTGTGACCTTTAATTTATTTAAGACCCCTATGCGACCACTAAGGTCTTGCATCAATATGCGGCCCGAGTTATCTTTTGGCTCAACCATTCCTGAATTTTTATTTTATATTTTACTTTTAAGTGTGCTATTCCTATTCGAAACTCTCTTGCATTATTTTTTTCGAATATTTTTATTTTATTTTTTCCTTTTCAGTGCGCTTTTTGTTTTTTTTTTTAAATTTTATTTTCAGGGTTTCTTAACCCTTTTTATTTAATTTTTGTTTTTTGTTTTTTTTTAATCTATTTTTTAATTGTTTTATTTTTATTTTATTTTTTTATTTTCAGTGCGCTTTTTGTTTCTTTTTTTTCTAAAGATTTTATTTTCAGGGTTTCTTAACCCTTTTTATTTAATTTTTGTTTTTTGTTTTTTTTTGATTTTTTTTTAATTTTTTTTTAAATTTTTTTATTTTATTTTTTCCTTTTCAGTGCACTTCTTGTTTTTTTTTTGTTTTTTTTTAAAGATTTTATTTTCAGGGTTTCTTAACCCTTTTTATTTAATATTTGTTTATTTTTGTTTTTTGTTTTTTTTTATTTTTTTTATATATTTTTCAACCAATTTGATTTGCTATCTCATTTTTTATGTTGTTAGTTCATAAAATTATTTTGATATTTACTTGGAAATATGGTAATTTTTTGTACAGTCCATCGGAAATAGATCATCGGTAAAGATCAAATATTTTATTTTGTTACAATAATAAATATAAAACTTCGACACTTTGTTATATTATTGGTAGCTTTTTTCAATCGGCATTTGGGGTCGTCAGAACCCCTGCCTCTATATTTTGCTTTTTTAATTGCGTTTACATAATCTCTTTTGTGTACATATTGGATTATTTTTAAAGAACTAGCCAATCTAGTTTTTACCAAAACACCAAAATTCGTTCAATTCCTTCAAAATTTAATTTTTTAGGTCATCAAAAAAATAAGTTGTTGTTTGTTTGTTTTATTTTTAAAAATAAACATAAAAGCTTAAAATTACATGCAAAAATACAGTTATTTTGGTAGTGATAAACAATATTCTTGTGAATTATCATTGGCGCAGTTAGAGAACTTCTTCTTCAGGCTTCTGCTTGCCAGGTCATTAACATAAATGCAATACGCTCCCAGGCAGTTTTATGTTCTGTAAAGCTCTAACAAAATAAACTTCTCTAACAGAAACTTTAAGAAGAAACCTCAAAAACAAAAACCATGTACACCTGCCTATAGCTAAGCACTCATTCGATCAATATCATAAATATTTGAAAAAAATCGCCAAATTTGCGCCATCGTACCACAACCCAAAAACCTTTGAAATTAATTTAATTCATTGTTTTTTAACTTGCAATCTGCAATCTGCAATCTCTTATAATTGCAAGCTGAGACACGTAGTACTAACAGAATTTTTATTCACCAAATAAGAAAAATCACTACAGTCAATCAGATGCAGATCAAAGCAATATTATGCAGATTCAAATTATGCATTATGCTATTATGCAGATCAAAGTAATATTTTTAAATTTCCTAAAATTCTTTTCTCTAAAGTTGAGCTGTGCTCTTTTTTGCAAAAGACGGCTTCAAAGGAGTAAGTATAATTAGAAATATCAAAGGACGCACAGAGTATATTGTTTATTGTATACTCGCAAAATTAGTTCAACTTGAACCAGCACCTCTCGTTGACTTCTGCGCACTGTGCGCTTGTTGAGATTCAATTTGTTGGCACGCTTTTCACTCTATCTACGTAAAGCCAGGGTTTTTTGTATCAACGCGAGCTTCAAATTTTTTATGGTGAACTACCGGGCCAAAAAAGATGTTACTTTAACACCATAAACATTCCCAGCTGTTTCATGGTTATTTCTCCCTTTTTCGTTTGTTTTTCTTATCGCCATTAAAGCAGATATACCTGATATAGCTCTATTGTGTTTTTATTAGGTCTTGCTGAGTCAATTCAATAACAAAAAACTTCAAGGACTATACAATTCCCAACACACTGGTTCTCAGTCTCAATGGGTCGTTCCGCCATCATTACTGGGTATTTTGTTGCAATGCTGTTCTAACCCACCTTCTTGATTGAATATGTGATTAGACATGACCCAACTTATGAAGTGGTTATTTTCATCCCTCCCACCGACTAACTATATTCCTTTTGGCTCGAAAATGAAGTGTATGCAGTTTTACTGAAATCGGAAAATAATTACCCACCGCGCAGTGGCGTCGAAGATAAGAAAATTAGCAGAATAATAGGATTTTTTATGTTTATCAGATATAATCATCTTAAAACATAATATACCTCATAATTTCGATTTTTATTAAAAGCTAATTACTTTACGATTCCAACGAGCCTAAGTATGTAGAAATCGATCTTAGGAAAGCGTTTTTATCAAATTTCTTCTTTTTAAATCCAAAAAAAAAAATGTCTATGAAAATTCAGAAAAAATAAATTTCTATGAAAGATTTAGACTTTGTTTGAGTAACACAAATTTTTATTTTTGGATACATTGCTAGCAGAATTAACTGGACATGGTAAAGTAGATCGTTTGCCAACCATAGTAACATTTGGTAATATTGAGAAGTTATTAACGGTTCCATAATGCAAAGAACAGAGCGGCTTATCGATTGCGAATGCGATATATGAATGCCTTGAAGAATGGGATCTTACTGATAAAGTCGAAACCATGTGTTACGACACGACATCAAGTAACACTTGTTGTAATCCAGCCATAGGTAAAATTTTAAATACTAGAAAACATTGACCTCTTATTTTGTTTGGAAAAAATGTTCATTGCTCAATTCAGACATGAAATAAATCGAAAGTTTTAAACTAAAAAAATGTGAACTTTTACAAAACTAACTATTCACTTGAGCAATGAACATTTTTTCCAAACAAAATAAGAGGTCAATGTTTTCTAGTATTTAAAATTTTACCTATGGTTGGATTACAACACACTGGACCAAAAAAAGGTGGAAAAAAAGATTGGCAACAACTTGATTCGATTCCCATGTCGTCATCACCTACAGGAGATTAAACTACGGGCTGTTTATGATCTTAAATTTGGAAAGACCACAGCACCCGATGTTTATCTGTTCAACAAATTTCAGAAGGCATGGGACGATGGTAAAATTAATCCAACAATGTTCAAAAATGGAATATCGGACAAAAAACTGGGAAACAAAATTCCAAAATACTCGTGAGAAGCTCTAGTAATTTTTTGTCATTAAGAGTTGGAAAAATCACACCCACGCAGCGAATATAAAGAATTTTTGGAAGTTACATTGATTTTTCTTGGCGAAACCATTGAGAATTACATATTCAAACGCCCAGGTCCGACAAGTCATGCCGTTTGCATTTTTTCGAGACGTTTGCATTTTTCTGATTATGTTGTATGTAAAAATTTGGTTCAAATGCATAGATGGAACAGCAGCCGCAAATCAGGATTTGGATTTCATCAAAATTGACCAAAGAGTTTTAAAATAAATGTTGAGCAAAATTATCATCTTCACTATTTAACGGAAGCAAATATTGGCTTGGCTTTTTTCGACCCAGAGATTTCGTTTGATGAAAAACGAAAAATGGTTCAAAATCCCCATCGCACCCCAAACTCGCAAAAAAGATTTTGACGCAGTCAAACATATGCAACTTTTTGCTAATAAGAACATTAGTGATTTTGTCACAGAAAAAACTCAGAGTTTTTTTAATCGATTTAGAATTTGTATTGATTTTTTGCTACATGACCCATCGGAATGAGGATTTCGTCAAAGCCTCGTTGTTTTGCCAAAGTTTGCATGTTGTTAATGATACCGCCGAACTCAGTGTTAGGTTAATGACACGGAATACAACAGCATTCTACATTGAGAAAAAAACCAACATGAAATCAAAAAAAACCATTTAAATTCAAAAATAAATATATATGAAATCATACTAAACGTGAAAATTGTACTTTCAAAAAATAAATTTTTGATTTTAAATGACTTTTTAAAAGAAATATTTAAAGTAACTCAATTTTAGAACAAAGCTACACAGTTTTAAAATAAAAACGTATCATTTATATTTATTAAATTGAACAATTTTAATTTAAAATTGAAAGACGCTAGATATTCATATGGGACATTTTTGATTTCTGTCAATAATCTCGTTTATACGAATTAAAAAAACTGGGTAGAAATAATAATTAAATTTAAATTTAATGCATAAATTTAAGACATACGTTTTAATACATGATATATATAATACAAAGTTAATACAAATAATATATAATACAAGATAAAAAATGAGATATAATGTAAAATTATTTTACATAATAACTCTTAGACTTGAGAACGTAGTGCTGGAAATATTCCGATTTTGTTATGAGACATCTTGGTTAATAAAGTTGGTATTTGGTAAAATGTAAATTGTTGGACCCAGCGTCAATTCATAAGTTCACTGCAACTCTCTGCATCAAACTATTAAATAAAGCAAATATTAATAAAATGAATTAATTATTAATAAAATGAACCCACCGATACTTTCCTCTAAGATCACAAGTCTGCTCGAAACTCAGCCCGAAAAGAAATGGCTCCATTGATGTTTTGTAATAAACTGTAGGCTCCACCCAATGATCTAAATGACTAAGGAAATAATCGAAACAAACATTTTTGAATTTGTTATAATTTTTGAAATATTTTTGGAATTTTGAAAAAGTTTGTATTGTTGATTTTGTATCAATTTTTGCAATATTTTTAGAATTTTGGAATTTTAATTATTGATTTTGTAAAAATTTTTGGAATACATTTAGAATTTTGAAAATTTTAAATTTGTGATTTTATTATAGTTTTTGGAATTTTGAAAAAAGTTTGAATTTTTGATTTTGTAATAATTTTTGCAATATTTTTAGAATTTTGGAAAAGTTTGAATTTTTAAGAATTTTTGGAATATTATTGGAATTTAGAAAAAGTTTAAATATATGATTTTATTCTAATTTTTGAAATATTTTTGGAGTTTTGAAAGAAATATGAATTTGTGATATTCTAATATTTCCTCGAAACGCTAAATGGAGAGGTTTTTGAGTAGTTTGCTGGGTGTATCATCTTTTTTCTAAATTATGTTAATTTATGATCTGTTATGATTTTCTGGCAACGTGTTGATGTTTCGTGTTAGTTTTGTAATAAATTTCTAAACAGAGATAAAAAATACTCGTCCTTTAACAAAGAGTTATTGATTGATATACATCGCTGCCCAAAACTAAAAACCATGTCCTCATAAAAGTTTTTTGTCAAAAACTATATCAAAATCCTTAACCCAAACCGAAGTCTTGACATCTCAGAGCTGTGAGATTTCAGCCACTCCATATTTTATATATGATTTGTACTCATTTTTTCTAATTTTTTCACAGAATTTTTTTTGTTATATGTCTATCAAAACTAAAAATATTTGCACAATTTTGATTTCCTGCCAAAAAGCTGTAATACAAATTGATGTCTTATACCTCGGATTCTGAAGTTTCAGCCTCTCTTAATGAAATTGTAAAATGTTTGACCTAAAATCTATCTTTTGATTTATTTTTCTATACAAGTTTGGTTCTACGTCATAGAAAAAAAAAGACAAAAAAAACAATCTCCGTAGGATAAAATTTTTAATGCTTACAGCTTCTCACCTAAACGATCCAGTACAACTTCAACAATTTTCAAAAATTTTACAAAAACATTTCCTTTCCTTTTTGATTTTATGCTCATATACTATGCATAAAATAAATCTTTAAAATTAAATTTTTAATGCTCAAAAATGTTCACATAATTTTGAAGAGTACAATTTAATATTTATTATACAAATATACATAGTCTTCCTTAAAGGCATATTTTTAGAAAATGTGTTAAAATAATAATAACAAAAATTTTATAAAAAGAAAATTACATAAAGTCTAATATTTGAAAGCAAAAAAAACACAAGAGGAGGAAAAGAAAATTTAAGGAAAAACGAGAACATAAACAAACATAATTACAAATATGTCACACATGGTTTAAGCTTATTTAAAAAAAATTATAATAAATTAATTTTTTATTTGTTTTTATTCATTATTTATTTTTTGTTCGTTTCGTTAACAAATATTAAAAATTAAATATAAATGGTAAGAGGGTTTTTATGTTTCGTATCGTAAACGGAAATAAAATCAATGATACCACAAAACAAACACAAAACTTACGTTAACGTGTGCATAACGTTTTTAATCTACATCTAAATTTCATGGAGTGTTGTCTGTCTGATGAAAAAGGTGAAAACAAGAGCAGTAATTAAAAATGATACCCTAATCTCACACTTAAAATTAAAATGATATCTTTATGTCGTATATGTTTGCAATTATCATGATTATTATAATTATAACATTCAACCTTTTTACAGATTAATAAAACAAAAAAAAAATAATTCAAAAGTAAAATGCGAATACATAAAAATACATAAAAGAATACCACCCTCTACCATTTTTCAATTAAAACCTTCGTCGCCATCATCATCAACAAAAAAAAAAAAACAAAGAAGCTGCAAAAAAACAATTTTTTTTTCTTAAAAAAACGTAAATGGAAATTTAGATGTTTCATACAATTGTCTCGTTGCCGTTCTATAATGGAAATTGAAATTTCAATATGTGACAATATGGTAGATTTCTTATGTATGTGTTTTTTGTGTTTGTTAAAAAAAACTTTTAATGTCTGTCAGTTTTGTTTAAGATATTTAATTTTTGATGAATAAATAAGGGATGATTTAAAGAAACGGAGAAACTGTTGTATTTTGGAATAAAAAGAAAAAAGTTACAAACAAAAAACAACTAATGTACAAAGTAAATAAGTTTTTGTTTTTGTTATTTTTTAACATTATTGTTAATTTTAATAATAAGATTTCTCTAGTTATTAGACAGGATGTTTTGAAAAGATTATTTAATGTTTTTATATTTTTATTGATGTAAAGTCGATGATATGATACAACTTAATTATAACTTTAATTCAAAGAAAAAATGACTTAGCAAATTTTTGTACAATTAACTTTTTCGTTTGTTAAACTGTTGTTAAAACTTTATTCTCCTTTTTCTTTACATACTGTTTTTACTTTTTATTCTAGAATGTTAAATTTAACATCAATTATAAGTATCTTGTCTCTACACACTCAGAACAAACAAAAAACTATTTAAAACACAAAATCTTCACCAAGTCCTTTTTTTAACTTTTATGGTTTTAACAGAAACGAAAAACATTTCTGAGTTATCTTTTATTACTTTATGCAACCACAAAATGATTTATTATTAGTTAATATAAAAAAAATGGAATAACGTTCCAGCTAATAATTATCTGAGTTTGTTCATATTCACACAAAATGGAGAAATGTTAAAAAAAAAACTGAAATAAATGTTTGTAATTCATTTAGGAAAGCATAGAAAAAGGATATTAGCATGTGTAGACATTTTCACTACACCACCAACGAAAATAAAATTAACAAAAAATTCATACAAAAAAATTTGTAAAAGATTACGTTAAAATGACAACTAGAAAAAGAGCATGTGAAGGAATGTGATATGGTCCAAGTAAGAAGGGAAAAGGACTATTGAAAAATACGAAATTGTATGTATCAAAATTTGTCTGTTGTATTTTGACAAAGGCTTTAACACGGGTTGCACTTTTTTTATTTAAAAAACTGAAGCTATTTTTCTAACAGTACGCACAAGGTTGTTTTAATTAACTACGTTGGGTTGTCGGTCACACAGACAGTTCTACTGGCTGGTTTATCTTGTGCCCGAAAAAACGGTTAAAAAGTTTTATTTTGTAACAATGTATCTAACCGAAGTTGATGTGACTATAAAGATTAAAAAGAAAACGATTTAACACAAAACTGGTTCGAATTGTTTTATTCTAATTCGTGTAACAAAGGAAGTATTTCAAATTATGCGAAACACCTAACTATATTTTAAAATGTTTTATTTTAAACTCGTTTCTGCTTGTCACAGCATACCACTCAATTTTTAGTGAGCAGATGGTTTGACTACTAAACTGTAAACTGCACAATTCTCACCAGCTAAAACATTTACATTTTTGACGTTTTTTTAAGCTTATATCAAGATTTTTTGTAGTAAATAATAATTTTTATTATGATTATAATTATATACATACTAAAATTAATAAAAGTTAATGTTTTTAATTTGATATAAGATATATTGATCTATTGCCAACGATTTATTTTTATAAAAATTTCAACGATTGATTGAATTATTCCTAATTTTTCTGCGTTTTTTGCATTCATTGGACATAACTAGAAAATAATGTAATTTGAAAAATCTGGATGGCAATAACACATTGCCATACATACAGAGAACTAGAAATAAAAAATTCTGTATTTAAATTTATTGCAATAATGATAATAATTGAACTACAGTAATAACAACTTAAACACAACACAATACCATATTGACATGCAAGATATATCAATTATTTTGAGTTTTCGAAATATAAATAAGCTGATCACAGTTGTTAAGATATTTTCGGTACAAACCACTATACAGAGATCTAAATTTTGAAAAATGCTTGAAGCTCATATTTCGATTCTGAAATGCGCAGTTAAAGAACAAATATTAATAATATATGTTTTAGTATTTTTGACTGTTCAATAATGATTTATGATAACCTAGACCCATTTCTTCCAGAACCATAGTTAAATTTACATTTGATAACATTTTTTTTGACTGAAAAGCGTACAATAAATGGATTGTAAGAAATTATAGAAAAAAGAAACTACCCCTTGTTTGTGGAAAGGTTTTCTTCTACCATCCCATTCATTTATGGATTGTCTGCCGTTTTCCATAACCAATGTGAATCTAAAAGTTTCGTTTATCCAATAAATAGTTTTGACTCGAATTGTGCTCCATAGTCCATGATCAGTAATGATGTTCAGTGGAACACCAAACTACGATACATAATTATTGAAAAACCTGATCGCTATAGTAGCAGCGTACTACATTCGATATAAATCGTGAGTTGGTGTGAATCCTAACCCTTTACAAAATATCTGAAGTGTTTGATACCTAGGTAAATGGTAAGAAGGTCTCGATCGAATGCGGAGTATATTTTATCAGCGACTAAAATTTTATTTTTGAACAATCCTAATGGTTTTAAGCAATAATTATTACGCTGTTTTAACATTGCTCCAACGACCATGAATCACTGATCATAGAATCTTAATGCGGATGCGTAAAAAACGTGATATTTCTTAATTCAATTTTTAATTTGTAGAGTGCAAATTGCGAACGGTTGTCCAAGCAAAATTTTTTGCAGTCTTAAGTTTTTAAAACAGCCAAGTGTACATGCATTAGAGCGAGTTTTTAGTTAGTTTCGGTATAAATTTGTGATAATAATTTTTCATACCGATGAATTTCTGAATTCTTTGGATTAATGTTTAGTATGGGAATGCTTTAATAACATGAATTTGTTTCTGAGAAGCTGCATAACATTAACTGTTGGTGTGTGGCTGAGTAGGTCAACAGTGTTTGCATTGAAAACACGTTTTAAACTCGTTAAATGAAAACTAAAGTCTCTAAGGTTTTGAAAGAGTTATTCGTGAAAGAGAGTAGATGAATCTACATTACCCACATCAATCATAGTCGTGTTTCCTTAAGATTGGCTGAATCGATTTTATGCGATTTTCTATGTTTACTGTGCTAATTTGAAACAGTATATGCATGTTCGTTTAAGTCCGATGTCTACCTGTGGGCAGTTTCATTCCGTGTTACTGACGTTTACCTGGGAGCACTAAAAGGACTACACCCATTTCTTCTAAAAAGGTTAAGGAAACAATGATGGTATAAAATTTGTTGCTGTTATGTAGATATCACATGTTCTATCTCACTACGTAAATCTACTCAGTTGCGCTTGGATTCATGAAATTGAGTTTTCAACTGTTACCATATTTGGTTGCTTCTCTAAATATCTCGTAAGATCGTCGCACGTCCAAAGATGTAAGACGTAATAAATAGTTTTTAGCCCCTCAAATTTATTTGAATGTGGCATGTGATCAATTGCGTCCGAGAGTAGCTTATACACTGCTGTTGTTAACGCGTGTAAGACGTAGATCTATATTTGTTTGTACAGTTCAATGTTTTGTATGTCAAACGATTGTTCTGTAATGCACAACAAAGTTTGAAGTTGTCTAGTTCATAATGGTTGCAGTTGTATTTTTTTTTTAAGCGATTAATTTTACATAAACTAACAAATGCACTAATTAATATATTTTATAATAAATACAACCCGTCGGGTTCAACAATACAAAACAAAAAAAAAATCTAATATGTTTTAATGCTAATGAAATGTACAAATTTTACTAAATACAGATAACTTTTTTTCCGTTTTATTTTTAACCAACACAAACATAAAAATACTTTTTTTTCAAACATTCAATCTGCATAAATTCAACCCAACATTATTTCAATTTTTCTAATTTGACTATTTAACAAAAAGCAAAACTTTAATAAACTCAAAAAAAATCTCATTTGAATCTTAAATAAATTAATATATATTATATTTTAACTTTCAAAACCATCCTTTCTTTGATATTCACGAGAGACGGCCTATGTACAAAAAATGTATATCTGATATATAACTTGCCTTTTTTGCTTTTCCCCGCACAAACTTCAAATCGATGTATTGTTTTCAAATCGTTGTAGATCTGAAGGATCACATACAGCAATGAAAATTAGAAAACAGCAATTATGTATTAAAGTTTGATTCAAAAGATCCAACGATAATACAAATTTGTCAAGAATTATTCAGAGATTACCTGCGGAAGAAATAATAATCATTTTAACAGTTTTGAAATATAAATCATTGGATCATTAATATCAAGTTTCACTCTCTTGTTAAAAAAAACTATGGCATGTAGAAAATGAAATCGATGACTTTATAAAATAAATTGTGATTCCTGTGATAAATTTGATATTGGCCAAACAGGTAGAAAATTCATCACCAGATTTTCAGAACATTTACCTAAACAAAAAAACATTTAAAATATAAAACTATTTTTGCTCAACATCTAGTCGATGAAAATCATTCATATACAAGTTTTGAAAATAATTTTGAAGTTTTACATTTTTGTAACAAAGGTCCTCTCATGGATTCAATGAAAGAGTTTGAAATATATAAAGCTACTAAGAAGTCACCATTTTTAATTTTGAATGAACAACTATCATTTTGTTCTAATATTTTGTACAATTTAATTATAAATTAATATTTTTCTTTATTGTTTTTGTTCTTATCATATTTTACAATTTTAATCTTTTCAATTTTTGTTTTAAAAATTTTTTATGTTTAATTTAGTATGCATATTTTTAGAAACAAACAAATTTTCAAATAATATTGTCATAAATATAAAAAATTTTCACTGATGATAGGTATATATATCTGAAACCGGTCTGATTTTTATATTTTATAAAAAGTTGTTAGAAAAATAAAACATTTTTATTAAATCTACAAATTTAATAATTATTTAATTAATAACCAACTTGGAGACCAATTCCATAATATATATTTTTTACATTTATGTAAATTATATATTTAGCTATGTCTGACTCGATCGAGCGAAAATCCGAAATTCTACGTCCACGCCGTGCTACCTGGGTAACGCTAACAGAATTAGGTTGGTGTAGTTGAGAGGGGCAGAGTAAATACTGCTTATACTCAATGATTCTGCACCATGGCGAGTCATTGGCGCCATAAAACCAATGCAACTCAAGCGTCTGTTCTCCATGTTAGGGGCGGCTTGGAGCGGGCGTCTGTCTTGGATCAAGCGGCTCGCTATATAAATGTGTAGAAAGCGTCTGTTCTCCATGTTAGGGGCGGCTTTCAGTGGGCGTCTGTCTTGGATCAAGCGGCTCGCTATATAAACGTGTAAAAAGGTTGTTTCTGGTGACCTTAAGATGCAGAACGAACCCATTCACGAAAATTTGGGTTGGGCGAAGGGCTAACACCCCATTTCCGTAAAAAAATTATTGTCATGAATTCTGTACACAGGCCTCGGAATATCTCGGATTCATTATTGGAACGACCTCGGAAACTGTACCCGGACTACGATTTAAAAATGGGAACCTGGAACGTGCTTAGCCTCAGAAGACCAGGAGATCTCCTAAAACTCACTCAACAAGTCGAGAGCTACACACTGGATATAGTGGCATTACAAGAACTAAGATGGCCAGGCAGTGGAATCCATGAAACAGCGAAAGGATACACTCTGTATTATTGCGGTCATCAAAACGGAGGAGAATTTGGAGTTGGCTTTCTTATACACCGTCGCGTGAATCAGCATGTTATCGACTTCTGCCCTATTAATATGCGGTTATGCACACTGAGAATCCGCACGCAAAAATTCAATGTAACGATCGTCAATGCTCATGCACCTACTGAAGATAAAGCAGATGATATTAAAGACCTGTTCTTCCTAGAACTCGAGGAAGTCATCAATAACATCCCGCGGCACGATATAAAAATCGTGGTAGGTGACTTTAATGCTCAAATCGGTAGGATTGCAGAACTTAAAACACATATCGGCCCTAACAGCTTGCATCATACCAGCAACAATAACGGTTTTCGCGCAGCCGAGCTGGCTATGATGTATGATCTAGTAATTTCCAGCACTTTCTTCCCTCACAAGAGAATTCACAAGGCAACGTGGAAATCAAATGACGGAAGAACGGAAAATCAAATCGATCACGTCATGATCTCTAAGAGACACTCTACAAGTATAACTGACGTTCGATCATACAGAGGTGCTGATATGGACACCGATCATATGCTTGTCATCTTTAAGTACAAGTGCAAGTTGTCATCCACATTTAACAGACAAGCAAAAAAGACCGTGCGCTGGAATGTCGAAGCATTTAAACATCCGGAAACGCTGAATAGATATCAGGAAATAATAACACAAAACATAGAAGAGCATGACATCTCTTCTGAGATGCCATTAAACATACAAGAAGAATGGCAAACGCTTCAATCAACCATTATAGCCGCAGCACAAACTACAATCGGAAAACGACCACCGAAATCACACAACGAATGGTTTGACGACGAGTGCCGCCAATCCGTTGAAAATAAACAAAAACTGCGAGAAAAATGGTTAACAAGGAACACCCGAAGCTCCCAAGCTGATTATCTATGCGCCAGGAAAGCCTCAGCAAAACTTCTACGTAAAAAGAAACGCGAACACATGAAGAGCTGCATCGAAAACATCAACCAACATGCGGCCAACGGAAATTCAAAAGAGTGCTTTGCCAATGCACGAAATCTGACCAAAGATTTCCACCCAAGATCTACAGCCATCAAAAATGTAAATGGTGAACTTACAACAAGTGAACGTGATGTGCTGGCAGTGTGGCGATCCCACTTTCAAGACCTACTGAATAGGACGAACGAAGTTCATCCTATTCGAGCAATTGCTCCATCAACTGAAGAGATTTTTGTCCCTTACCCAGCAATAGAAGAAGTGGAAGCTGCCATTAAAAAACTGAAAAATGGCAAATCACCAGGTTTCGATGGAATTCCCGCAGAACTTCTGAAAAATGGAGGAGCAGCTCTGGTCTCACGTATATACGATCTGATTCTTGCAATCTGGGACCAAGAAGAACTACCTGATGAATGGAAAACAGCTCTCATTGTTCCGCTACATAAGAAAGGTGACCGTTTAAAGTGTGAAAATTATCGTGGCATCGCACTGTTGAACACTGCATATAAAATACTAGCTAATGTTGTACTTGCTCGACTCATCCCGTTCGCCGAATCTATCATCGGTGACTATCAGTGTGGTTTTCGTCCCAACCGCTCAACCACAGATCAATGTTTTACATTAAGGATGATTCTGGAAAAATGTTGGGAGTACAACATCAGCAATCACCAGCTCTACGTTGATTTCAGGCAAGCATATGATAGTATCATCCGCGACAACCTCTGGTCCGCACTCATATGCCTTGGTATCCCAGAGAAACTTGTTTCTCTGTGTAAACTCACAACATCGGGATCAAATTGTAGAATAGTAATCGAAGGGTCAGTTTCTGATCCTTTCGATATAACATCAGGTGTTCGACAAGGTGATGCACTCGCGCCCGTACTATTTAATTTGGCGCTGGAGTACGCGATAAGAAAAAGCCGAATTGAGACACAAAACTGCATATATAACAAATCTAGTCAAGTTCTTGGCTACGCAGATGATATTGTGCTTCTCGGACGTAGAACAAGCGATATTAAGGATAGTCTCTCTCAGCTTGAAAGAAATGCTAAACGGCTTGGATTATGCATCAACACCAGCAAAACTAAAGTGTTAACAACATCTAAGAACATACCTCCCGGAAATCTGGATACTGGCGACTATGAAGTGGAACGCGTGGAAAACTTCAAATACCTCGGGTCTGTAATAACATCGTCAAATGACATGCAGGCAGATATCAAAGCCCGTGTCTCTGCCGCATACAGAGTTTTCTACGCATACTCAAAACTTCTGCGATCAAAACATCTTTCGCGGTCGTGTAAACTCACACTTTACAAAGCATTGATACGACCTGTGCTTACATTTGGAAGTGAAAGCTGGACACTGACTTCCTCCGATTGTAGAATTCTATCAACATTCGAGAGGAAAGTCATACGAACAATTTATGGTCCATGTAAAGTTGCTGAGAATCAGTATAGAATCCGAATGAATCATGAAATCAGACAGCTTCTTGGAGGCTGCGATGTAATCGGATTCATTAAATCCAACCGGATTAGATGGTTTGGTCATGTAGAAAGGGCTCCATTGGAAAGAATGATAAAAAAAGCGTCCCAACAACAACCAGCTGGTGTTCGTCGAAGAGGAAGACCTAGACAACGCTGGCGTGATGACATCATCCAAGACCTTCGTGATATAGGATGTCGAAACTGGGGTCAACTGGTCATGGAACGAGATGATTGGAAGCTGGTGGCACAGACGGCAAAATCCCTTCATGGGATGTAAACGCCAGAGAGAGAGAGAGAGGAAGTGACAGACTCAACAGAGTAAGTGAGTCCCTGCTATTGACATACGAATTAACGTGAGATATCACATATCACTGGGTATAGCAGTGAGGTATCACTAGCCAAGGTGATCTCTTAGTGCTGGTGAATAAACTTTATTCAGTCAACGGTAGTTTCTTCAATCTTAGCTATGGAATATTCTTTTAGAGCAAATAGATCTTCTTTAAAGCAAACAGAAAAAAAAATCATCTGCCTCAAGTTGACTAAGTAGCTTTGAATAGTGTAGAAATTTCAAGAATGAAACTAGTGAGCTATCTCTTCTTTTAAAAATTTGAGATTGTACTTCAAATAACAATTAGGAGAATACATATTTCTGAATTATTTTCCGAAGAGATTTGAATAGAAATTTTAGGATTCCCTGAAGATGATAATGAGGCATCCTGACGGTTGAGAGCTTTTATTGATTTTGTGGCTATTTGAATGGCACTCAAAATATTTAACACGGCCACATCAACTTTTTTTTATTCCTTAAATGATTTAAATTGAGATAGTTTAAAGCTTTTTAAACTGCTGCTTTTACTCGCAAAAACCGGTCAATCATGGTTTCAATCGAATTTCATCTAGTCTTGCAATCCAGGAGTACTTACACTCGTTTCTCTCTTCAATCAATTCTTTTATATACTTTTGCAAAATATTATTGCAAACTGGCGAGTTTTTAAATAATTTTGCTATTACCCTAATTTTGAAAATAGTTACTCGTATTTTCATATTTTGACTCAATAGTAAATTGTCATGTGAGATCCCACTTAATATATTTCTATACTTAGACTCCCCTTCAAAATAGAATAAATTACTTCCACTTTAAGAATACTGTTGGTAAAACAAAGAGATACCGATTTAGACCGTCAACCGTTAAGTGAAAAAGAACTTCCTCAAAAAGAACATCCTTCCCGAGACCCGGGCACGCGTTGCAGTGGCTTAGTCTGGTTGAATATAAGAAATAAAGAAAACAAAACGCTCACCTTTCTAATATGTTTTATTTCATAATACTTGACGGTATACAATGTTTTTTGTTGATCCATTGACTGTGTGGATATAGAGATTGTCTGGCTTGACAACTCTAGAACACGCAACATATAATTGTCCATGTGAGAAACAATCGTTATCTTGATCTAAACCACATACTTCCAATGTTTGGCCCTGAGCTTTTTTGATGGTGATTGCAAATGCCAATCGAATTGGGAATTGCAGTCTTTTTTTTTTATTGGAAGTTAGGCATGTTTAGTGTTAATATAATTAATTATACATTAACGTCTCTGAATATCCGAAGATACCATGCCAACTAGTGATTATAATCAATTGAGAATTAAGTTTCTTTTAGAAATTTATGAACGTTGACTTTGAACTTTTGAGGGTTAAAGTTATCAGGGAAAACCCACGAAGGTAATGAATTCCAGAGATGAGAGACTCTGTTGAAAAAGTCGCGCTGGAAGGCTACAGTTCTACATCTAATTATTTGAATCGTAAAAGGATGGGCCGCTACCGATGCTCTGGTATGACGCGATAGGTTTGCAGGCTTAGGTAAAATCGATTTGATCTCTTCAGAAACCCGTTCATCAATGATATATTTGTAGAAAATCATCAAATCAGCAACATTTCTTCTATGCTGCAAGGAATCAAGGTCATTAGTAAGATTTGAATTACCAATCAATTTAACTGCTCTCCGCTGTACAGAATCAAGACACTTCAAACTACATAAGTATGCTCCACCCCATATGTGAGAACAATATTCCATGCAGGGACGTATAAAAGATTTGTATATTAAAAGAAGTTGTTCGCTACTGAAAAACTTACGACATCGTCCTAAAAACCCCAATTTTTGAACAGCGCTTTTTGCTAGGGTAAAAATATGAGAATTCCATTTCATATTATTTTCAACCTCAACTCCTAGAAGTTTCACGGACTCTTTCTCTATCAAAACGTTGGAATCTAACTTCAATGGAAAAGGGTTAGGTGTTGATAAGCTTGAAAAATGGCAAACTTGTGTTTTGTACGTATTGAATTCAACACTGTTAGTAACACCCCAATCAAAGATAGTTTTAAGATCAACGTTTAATGAATCTATCAAATTTGATCTACAGTTATTAAGCGCTAAAGGTGAATCCGATCTAGGTGCAACATGAGATGCATGAAGAGTGCTATCATCAGCAAAACTACACTGAAAGAAAAAACGAACTTTAAAATTAAAAATATAATTTTTAATTTTATTGTTTTCCAATTTTAGCTAGTAAATACAAATCATTTTAAAATTAAAACCGATCTTATTAAAATTTAGATATAACTTTATATATTTTTAGTCTGTACATTTTTAAATGTGTATTTTAAATCGCTAAGCTTGAAATTAGATTAATATCATTTTCAAATTAAAACTTTAACGTTTTAAAAAGTAATTGGGTATTAATTAATAAAAAATGAAAAATTTCAGACATTTAAATATTGTAGTTCTGACGAAGATTATGTATACATATATCCAAAGTATAAAATTATGTTTATAAATTCATATACTCATACTCAGAAAACATAATAAATTTAAAAAAATATGTAATTCACCGAACTATGTATTTTCGTTTTATTTTGTTATGGTTTTGTACAACATGGCTTACTGTGTTTTTAACATGTTGCAACACATTTGAATTAAGGTGTTCTGAATTTGAAATCATGTACGGACGTTTTAAAATGTAAAACGTGTATACCGAATAAATTTAAAATCAAAAACGATCGTTTTAGTTCTAAAACTGCATCTTTTAAATATAAATATTGCATTATAAAACTTCATGTGTCATGCTACATTAGCAGGATCCGTAATCTGTTCAGTCAGTTTCATACTTTCAATAGTGTTGCATCGCTTTTAAATTGAACAAATTAACTCTGTGAAAAAAGAGAAAGTGAATAAAATGAAATTATATTAAAACGGCATTTTTTGCCTTTTTTAGGGTTCCGTTTTTTATACGGAACACTATTGGTGAGAGTAAAACGAGTTTTTCACATTATATCGATTATCTCGTAAACTATAAATGCTATGGACTTGAAATTTGAGGTGCGTATAAAACTAATCTGTCCACATGAAATGACGAATACAATTAAAACTAAAGTGGTTTTCGTTTGGTTTACAGGGGTTCGATGTGAGACCTTTGAGAAAATAGATTTTTTTATAGATTCAAGTAGGGTATCATATGAAAGGGCTTCATATCAGTATTCCTTAAAAATTTATCTTGGAATTTTACACCTCACCATTTTTTGTATAATTCTGAATAATGACGTTTTTTTCGTGTTTTCTTAACTCGATTAGCTCCGAACCTAACTGATCGAAAATTTTCAAATGTATTTGGAATGATAGAAAAATTAGTACAGTTTTAATAAAAAATATATAAAAGTGTCATATTCTCATAATTAGATTTATTAAGGGGGTGGAAATGAGGAGGGGTAAAAACACTATTTAAAATGTGGTCAAGTGGGGTGTCATTTGAAAGAGCACCTAATTTAGAAATCATTGCAATTTTTTTTAGAATTTTGCAATGCACAGTTTTTGAGTTATTGTCAAAAACATACCGTTCCCCCCCCCCCCCCCCCCCTTCGTTTCGACACTGATTGACAGAAAAATTTGGAAAAATTCACAGAGTTAAGAAATTTGGTAAATTTTGTATGAAAATTATACCGAAGTCTCAAATAATTATATTTCTGAGTGTTTAGGGGACCGGGGTAAAGAGGGTAAAAAAAAAACTTTTTTGACCCAAGCGAGTGGGGTGTCATTTGAAAGAGCACATAATTTAAAATTCGTTGCAGTTTTTTTTAGAATTTTGCGGTGCACAGTTTTTGAGTTATTGTAAAAAAGTGCAAAATTCAAACCGTTCCCCCCCCCTACGTTTCGACACTGATCGACAGAAAAATTTGAAAAAATTTACAGAGCTAGGAAATTTGGTAAATTTTGTATGAAAATTATACCGAAGTCTCAAATAATTATATTTCTGTGTGTTTAGGGCACCGGGGTAGAGAGGGTAAAAAAAAACTTTTTTTGACCCAAGCGAATGGAGTGTCATTTGAAAGAGCACCTAATTTAAAAATCATTGCAATTTTTTTTAGAATTTTGCGGTGCACAGTTTTTGAGTTATGATCAAAAATGTTCAAAATTCAGACCGTCCCCCCGTGTATCAAATATTTATTAATCGTTTTGAAAGGGTAGGAATGGTAAGTGAAATAAAGCTTTTTTAACCCGAATAGCAATATCGAGTGGGACTGGCGTGTACATTTTTAGTTATGTCATCCTTTATACTGATTCTTAGAGCAACTCTTAATTTTGCAACTCTTTTAGAGTGAATATAACCAGTTATCCAAAAGAAAGAAGACTTTATTTCAAAATTATCACGGTCCTTTACTATCTATTGTATATTGTATTGTATTGTATGCCATAAGTGGGCCCAAAAGGTGGCGTAAATTCTCAAGGTTCAAATCAGATTGATGTGATTTGTTAGTTTGTGTTAAGATCCACGTTTGTAATCCATTCATAATTACTGGTTTATTAAATTTCTTGTATAACTTTAGAAAATGTTGAGTTTTAATTGAATGGTAAGTTCGATAACCTGCAATTATTTTAGGGTTAATATTTGTTTAATATGCTATTGTTTAAGTCAAACATTGATCTTTTGTTAATTTTAAATATTGTTAAAATTATACGTTGTTTTTCAAGCACCGACCTAAATGTCGAACTTATGTAATCTAACACAAAAAAATTGTTGCTATAGAAAGAACTGAAAATTTTAGTAAAGCGATGAGCCTATAATTCTATGGAACACGAAAAATATAGTGAAGCTTCAAGTGATTTTATTTCTATGTGTTTAGGGGATGGGAGTGGGGAAGGGTGAAAAATTGTTTTTTGACCCGCATGAGTGGGATGTCATTTGATAGAGCACCAAAATTAAAAAACAATACAGTTTTTTTAGAATTTTGCGATGCACCGTTTTTGATTTATTCTCAAAAAAGTGCAACAAAAAGTTGGTCCCCCCCTCCCCCTATACGTTTCTTCGTTGATTGACAGAAAAATTTGAAAAAATTCATAGAGATAGGAAATTTGATAAACCCTTAACGAAAAATATAGCGAAGCCTCAAGTAGTTTTAATTCTACGTGTTTAGGGAATAGGAGTGGGGAATCGTGAAAAAAAGGTTTTTTGGCTCGCATGAGTGTCATTTGAAAGAACACCAAAATTAAGAAACATTACAATTATTTTAGAATCTTGCGATGCACAGTTTTTGAATTATTGTCAAAAAAGTCCTATTTTTAGCGTTAACACCACTCCACCCCTAAATTTCGTCGTTGTTTACCAGAATTGAGTCGTTCCTTAGCTACCATAAATAGCTATGGATATCATTTAACCTAAAGTAATATTTTTTATATCATTTCGATCAATTTAGATGAGATTGACATTAACTATTGATATTTACGATGAACCATTTAGTTTTTATGTGTCTATGGCTCGGCAATATAAACCCTTTACAACACAACTTTATGTAAATTATTTTGATATTGTTTTCTTTACATTCACGGAACCCTTGACGAGCGAATTTTATTCGCACTTGTCTGACTTTTTTTAATAAATAACGTAAAATAAGTAACATAAAATAAGTTTGTATACTAAAAACTATAAGTGTAAAAAAAAGTTTGAAAATATTAAATAAGAAACGGTAATTTTTATATTTTTATTTGTGTGTATGTAATTTTAATTAAACATTAAAATATTAGTGCGTTGAGTGAATAAAAAATAAGGATACTATATTATAATGTCAGAATTACAATTGGTTGATGGCATTTTATATGATGGATTTGGCCAAACCGTTGAATTTGTTGACTGTGATCAGTCTACTAATCTAACATTTATTTCAAACCAAGTTGTTTCTGAACCTAAATTACCATCAACTGTCACCGAAGATGATGATGACGAAATAAAGCTAAAAAACATACTTCGAGAGTTTGATTTAGAACAATTATTACCAGATTTAAAAGGTAAATTAATGATTTTTTAACAATTAGTGTACAATTAAATTCAATATTAATTACTTGCAGCTGTTGGCATAACATATAGAAGTTTACCGTACGTTACAAAAGATGAAATATACGGTGCTATAACATCATTCGGATTAAGAGCAGAGTTTCGAGAAAAACTTCTAATTTGGAAGAAAAAAACGGTAGTTGTTACACAGATGATTTTTGCAATCAATTATAATTTTTTTCATTTTAGTTCGGTATTGATAACAGCACTATTTCTGCAAATTCAAAGGTAGATGACTGGTTGGGTAAAAATTTAATAACTCCAGATACCCCGTCCACATCGCGGTCAAGCGTCTAAACTGCTCTACCTCGCAGTCCTTGTTCGCATCTGGTATAAAATATATCTACGTAAGTAATCATAATGAATTTAGTTTACATTTTTTTTCTCTAAATAAAGGATGTCGAAAGACTTCTAAACGAAACCTAAAAAGGAAGATCAATAATCAGTGCGTTTAAAACGAATGCAATCGAGACGATCTTATATCAGTTTTGATAGAAGAGATAATAAGCAGTGATACGTATTTAAGACCGTCCACCGTTAATAGACCAGATTTGCAACCTATTTCCTACTGAAAAAGAAGCAAAGGTAAAAAAATATCGCAATTCTACTGTACAAAATATGTAAATTAATCTTTTTAGGAATATTACTTTACTTCACGAGAGAGCAAATAAAATCCCAAAGGTAAATTATACTCTAAATACGTAAACGTGCGCCACAAGCGTAAAAAAAACAATTGCTTACACTAGTACGGAGCCAACAGAAAACATTGAGGAGCCACAAACTGAGGTTGACGAAAATATAGGCAAGGCATTGAAGTTAATTTTAGCACGAGATAGCGCAGATTGGGAGGAAATATGCGATAAATGGCAAAAAACCTTTAGTTTACGCAGCGAGAGCTTAAACAACTGACAAATGTTGAATTTTTAAAGGAATGGCCAAAGTTTACAGATTCTCGGGCTCCTAAATTGGTATGTTTTGACTTGTTTATACTCCTAAATTATTTTCTTTGATTTTGATGCGCAACGTCCTTATAATTACACATTTTTATTTTAACTATGTTGCAAAGTATTCAAGTAATTTATGTGCTTAATTTTATTTCTACCCTTTGGCTGCACACTTTATTTTACAATAGCTTATGATCAAAATCGGGTATGTAAGGGTGAACTGAATTTTATCTTAGTTGGTTAAATATTTTTAATTCGCATTTTTTTATTTTTATATTTAATAGAAGCAATTAAATTAATTAGTTATTATTATTTGATTTCTTTGCTTTATTATTAATAATACAATATATTTCCACAGATCAATATCGATATCAAAATTATATATCCGCACAAAGATCTATGTTTGTATGCCAAATGGGATTTTTTTAAACAAAAAATACAATCATATTACGAAATAAATATTCATAATAATTGTTGCAAACAATTATTTTCCCTTACAAAATCAACCACAAATAAAGGTGATTTTTTATTTTAATAGTTTTTGTATAAATTCATTTTGAATCACATTTTACAGATGCCGAAGACTGTTTGTTAACCATTTTACTTAATTCAGTTATATTACCAAATGCTCGCTTCAAAGACAGAAATGGAAAAAATAAACGAAAGGTCACCATTAGCGATGCACAAGAAAGTTTTGTTATGCGGCTTACATGCATCAACGACTACGAAAACAAAATCAACGAATTAGTGCAGAAATACTATTCAATCGGAACCACCATTCAACCTTTCCTAATTGTAGAAGGTGAATCTTTAACTGAAATTAAAGGGTTTTACATATATTTTGATAAAACCCTATATAAGTTCGAGTCATTTATTGAAAGTTTAAATATATGCTTTCAACTATATCAAGTTTTATCTTAAGAATATCCTCAAGCTTGCCGTGGGTCTTGGGTGTTTCTTCAAAAATTCATTTTCAATATTATTACTATACATGACTTAAAATCACCAGCCATAACATCGCTTCTTCGTTATTGTGAAAACACAAGTTCTAACTAAAACATCAAATGTAACAATTAACATCAAACAATTAACACCAAATTAACAATGGTAAAACTTATGTAAAAAATAAATTTATATGAATTACTGTATATAATACTGTTATGGAGTCAATTTGAATAATAAGGTTGGTTATTAATTATAAAAATAAATGGAGATTGCGTTTATTATTTAAATTATTGATCCGGTTGATGATAGTGTTCATAAGAGCTTGCAGTAATGTAAGTATTTTAGTACATGAATATATAAATAGAATCCTAAAAAATCCTAAAGAATATAAGAATATATAATTTGCGAAATATAACAAGTGTTCTATTATTAAAATAAATCTATATATATCTACATATTTCTATTATATATATTATATACATATACATATATATATATATATATATATATATATATATATATATATATATATATATATATATATATATATATATATATATAAATATATATATATATATATATATATATATATATATATATATATATATATATATATATATATATATATATATATGTATAATATATATATATATATATATATATATATATATATATATATATATATATATATATATATATATATATATATATATATATATATATATATATATATATATATATATATATATATATATATATATTGTTTAATTCTAAATGGTACGCTTTAGAATTAAAAATTTGGCCTTTTATTCCCAAAATTATAAGCTTTTAAATCAAGCCTGAAAAGTTTTAATTTCAATTCGAAAAATTTTAATATTGAAAGCAACTCACGTTTGAATTAAATAAACTAGATTTAAATGCAATAAATTTCTTTTTTAGTTCAAACAAACACACTTTAAATATCGCAAAAACCTCTATTAATACTCAAAATAATGTATTGTGATTTTAAAAAATATCTTTCAAATCTAAAAGGTAAAACTTTTAAATTCAAATATTTCATTAACTCATTTAAGTGGTAATCAATTCAAAATGAAAATGACCATTTTTAAGTTAAAAATAGGTAGTTGTACATTATTTTAAGTCAGTTTTTAAAAACTCATATTTGAATTTAAAAGTATCACTTTTAAATTTAAATATTTCGTTCTTGGTCGGAAATGATACATGAAATTTTTTGAATTTAAATGGTTTTTTTTAATTTTAAGTTGTTTTTTCGTTGAGTGTATGGATAGGAATATTTGTTGAAACCAACAAGTCATTAATATAGATAATAAAAAGAGTTGGGGACAAAGCGGAACCTTGAGGAACTCCTGCATTAGTCGAAAATACATCCGATGATATACCGTCAACATTGACTCAAAATTTTCGTTCAGATAAAAAGCTTTGCATCCAGGAAATTAGTGGCTCATCTAAACCATAACATCTCAGCTTGCATATAAGATTTTTGTGCCAAACTTTGTCAAATGCTTTGGAAATATCAAGAGCAACACCGAAAGTCTCACCAAAGTTTTCAAGGGATTTGTTCCAAAGATGAGTAACAAACGAAAGCAAATCTCCTGTTGCTCTTCCTTTTCGGAAGCCGTATTGTCTTTCATTAAGTAATTTGGAAGACTCTAAGAAGCTCATTAAATTAAAATTTATATATTTCTCAAAAACTTTAGACACTACTGACAAAATTGAAATGGGTCTGTAATTGGATGGGTCAGTTTTGCTACCCTTTTTTGCTACTGGCTGTACACTAGCAATTTTCCATATTACAGGAAAAATCCCTTTCTTATAAGACAAATAAAATATTTTAGTGAGGATAAGTGCTAGCTCCTGAGCAAACGTTTTAAGTATAATTGGAGGAATATTATCAGCAGGCCCAGATGCCTTGTTGGTAATAATTTGTAAAAGCATTTTTCGAATAATGTTTTTACGAAAAATTATTCGCTTCATTTTGAGCGATGGTTTAGGAATAGGTCTAGGTTGGAAATTGGGTTCGACTAAGGTAGAATTTATAGAAAAAATATGTCCTAGCAAATTAGCCTTTTCTTTTGGGTCAATAATAGGTATATCTCTATCGATAAGAGGAGGAAGAGAAGATTTATAGAAATTGCCTTGGATAGCCTTAGCGGCTTTAAAGAAGTTACGCGATCCAGTTGGGTGCTCAGCAAATTTAGAAGCTTTTTTCAAATTAAATAGATTTTTCTCTCCATCTATTAGTTTCCTACATAAATTCCTCTCTTTTCGATACTCTCTAAGGTTTTCATCAGTTTTGTTTTGGAAAAACTTTCGAAAAGCCTTTTTTTAGCTTTGATTGCTTTTTTGCATTTACTCGAAAACCATAGATCAACCTTCGGAATGATCAACTTATTAGGAATAAATCTACGCATGCCTTCACCTATAATTTCAGAAAAATTAATAGCAGCAATGTTTGGATCTTGGCCAGTAAGACAGCGGTGCCCAAACTGTGGCCATCTGGCCGCATGCGACCAGTTTTATGATTTGGTGCGGCCAGTATAAATATTATAAAAAATATCACTAAATATCAAATAACCAATAATAATAAGTTCCGTTTAAAAAAGTACAATATTTTGGTACGTATTAAATTCAAACTTAAATATTCCTAACAAATTCCTATAGAAATAGACTAACTGACATTAATTTGAAAAACAAACTAAGAATTAGTAATACTACACAAGAATTTAATGTTCGCGACTTAATTTGAATAAAAAATCTTAACATAATTTATACTGTTTATTTATTTTTTTTTCCGTGCGGCCAGTCATTCTTGTTCTTGTAAATTTTTGGCCATCTCTTCCATGATTTCTGGGCACCCCTGCAGTAAGACAACTAGGTTTCCGAGGAAAGCGTTTGAAGAAAATTTTAAGTCCTTGCCAATCCGCCGCTTTGTAATCCCAAACAAGACGGGGATTCGCTTTAAATTGTTTAGGAATTTGTATATTTAATTTAGTGGAGATCAAATTATGATCTGACCCACCTAAAGGATCTGATACTTTAAATTGTACTAAGCATGGAACATTTGTCAAAAATAAGTCAAGTAAGTTGCTACTTTGTCCAGGAATGTCAGGAACTCTGGTAGGCTGGTCTATTATCTGAGTGAAATTATGATAAAGAGCAAAGAGCTCAGCCTGTTTACCTATCTCATCAGTAGAGGAGCTGTGTATGAGCCATCCTTTATTATAAACATTAAAGTCCCCTAGAAGAATAATCTTAGCATTAGGATACTGAGCTAACCTATCTATCTTTTCAGACAGATCATGAAATAAATTAATGTTCTCAGGTGAATTAGGAGAACGATACAGTCCAAAAACAAACAAAGTTTGATTAGGGCAACAAATTTTTAAAGATACCATATTGTGGTGTTTAGTGTTTAATTCAAATTTGTTAATCCTCACATATGGAATAGAATTTCGAACATAAGCGCAAACACCATGTTTGTTATAGAATGAAGATTCTAGATCATAATTAGGACAAATATATTTACTCTTATCTAATGTTACGGCTCTCCCACTGATAATCGTTTCTGTTAAAAAAAGAATATCAGGATGGTAACGTTCAAGATATTGGTGGACCGAGTTGAGATGTTCAAACCTCTTATGTTTGTAAAATTGATTGATAATTCAGACATTTTAACTCAACGTTCATAAACCTTAATAAACCCTAAACCTTGAAGAAAAGCCTCAATTGCATTCAATATAAAAACAAAATCCAAACTGACAAATCAACAGCTCGAAAACTTGAATCTAAGTCTAAGTTCCCAGCTGCCAAATCGACAATCTAAACTCTGAAATCGCAATTGAACTGTGAAATCATAAGAGAAATTGAAACAATATAAGGTAAACAATCAACAAAAAACGCCAAAACTAATACAACAAGCAAAATGAATTGTAACGTAAAAGTTAAATTTAAATTTAAATAAAATACAACCTATCTTAAATAACTTGTTCTTTATGTTCCTTAAAAAAATTCTTTATTTTGAAATTTTCCTCTTGAGTGTTATAGCCTTATTATTTTTTAAATATCAGTACTTCAATTTTGGTTGATTGACTAAACCAGAAATCTCAGAAGTTGTATTATTTTTCAGCTATAAACACTTTAATCCAGTATACTTCAAGAACTTCAAGACCTTCAATTTTAAAACACAATTTTTTTCTGTCAAAATTCTTACCTAAAAATGATAAAAAGATAATTAAATTAAAGGAAAATTGAGTTAATTTACTGTTAAAATAAAATAAAATTATTATAAAATTACATAAAAGTAAAATATATTTAAAAAAAAATTAAATTTTTATTTATATTTATATTTTAAAAAAAACTGACTCGAAAAAAAACAACGTCTGAAAAAAAACAACGTCTCTTTAAATTGAAATGGCATATCCATTGGGATCATGGGTATGCGAGGAATGAGGACATCTTCGCTTTTGAAAGCTCCATTCAAGATTGTTGCTTCTACTACGTTGCTCAATAATTTTTTTACTGTGAGTTGCGTACCATTGCAAAGTTTTGGCTGATTGATATTACGCAACATGATGATTGGCACGCCAATTTTTAATTGCAGTACATGTGGTGGCATTCCTGGTAGATCAAGTGAATTCAAAAATTCTGTTGGATAGCTAACTGCTTCATCTGCTTCCATGACAGTGTCTACGGACTTGTATGTGACTTCCTCGCTTTGAATATTAGACAAAATTAAACTGTTAAGTTCATTGACGTCTTTGTTTTTGGCTGAAAGAATGATTCGTTCACTCAGCCAATCGTAATTCTTATGATTAATTTGTATATCAGGAAATACTTTTTCAATTAATTCCTCTTTTGACGACACTAAATTGCAGAAGTTATGAGGCAATAAAATTCGTCCTGTTGTTAAATCAACCGGCACCTTTCCGTCACCAATTCTCAGCAATTGATATGAGAATATCTCAGCTGATTTATCTTTTTGGAGGAGAACACGCATGTTTGTAGTTAATTTTAACCTTTTTACGTGTCGCCACAAAGTAAAATATTATAGGCAAGCATTTATTTCATTCGCTGGTGTTAATCGGGGAACTACAGGTAATGTTTGTCTGAAATCTCCTGCAAGCAATATTAATGCATTCCCAAATGGTCTGGTATTTCCACGCAAATCTTGCAATAATCGATCAAACGCTTCAAGTGATTTTTTGTGCGCCATTGTGCATTCATCCCAAATGATTAGTTTACATTTCTGCAATACTTTTCCAATTCCCGATCCTTTGGAAAAGTTGCATGTGGGCGTTTCAATAAATTGCATGTTTAATGGCAATTTCAAAGCGGAATGAGCAGTTCTTCCACCTGGTAGCAATGCCGCAGCTATGCCGGACGACGCAAGAGCTAAAGCTATGCTATTTTGCGATTGAATTGCTGCTAGAATCAGTCTGATTAGAAATGTTTTGCCAGTTCCTCCTGGCGCATCCAAGAAAAAGATTCCTCCAACCCCGTTATCAACATTTTGCATTAGTTGATCGTAAATTGTTTTTTGTTCAAACGTTAGCTTTGGAATATTTGATTGCACATACGACAATTACTTCTGTAATCCTTTTATTTATTTATGATGGATGATAGCATGCAAATTCGTATTGATGTTATCGGCTTTCAATGCTATTGCTACACACGAATCACTTAAATTTAATGTTTTTAAGTACTCAGAAATACAGTTAAACTTACCATCTGATTCATTGGCACTTTCATAAAAATCACTAAGCGCAAGTTGTTAGTTAGTTATTCAGTACTGTTTTATATTTTTAAATTTCCTTCAAAATGGTAAGTTTTCTGTAGCCAAATGCTTTAATTTATAACAATCACAAATAATATGCAGATCAGCTATTTCATTTATAATACTAAGAACAGATAATTAGTAACAGAAGTTATTTAAAAAAAACAGATGTTTAACGGTGGATTGAATCCAAAATTGCTTAAACAATGGTTCACCACCTGATCGTGCGATATAGTAAAAGTAAAGATATTCACATATATTATAGAGCAATGTAAATTAATTGATATTGTTACCAACCTTGCGACACAAATTTTAATAATCAGTTACTTTAATATAAGTAAAGGTGCAATCACGATTTTTTATTTTCCTGATCCATATGTTTATTGGGAGAAATATGTAGCAAAAAGATCTATTTTGTTCAGTGTAAAATATTGTATTACAGATTGCTTCAAGGAGAATGTTTTTATAGTATGTATATAATTTTTTTCGTTCTATGAAAATGTTTGCTGCTTCATATAAGTCCCCCCCCCCCCTTTTGGTGTCCCGCTTTGCCAATATTAAAATCTGGTCACCTTAAGCTAGTTGCTAACCTAGTTTGTGTGTTAGCGTTTTTTTCTATTCGGTGAACCACTGTCAATGTATTAGGTAAATCAATGAAAAAGATGAAAGAAAAATATTTTTTTTCTACACCCGTACTACAAAAATACACTTATATGACCAAAATCCGTTTTATACTGATATTCATTTCGATACAGATTTTATTACGATACAGATTTTTAATCAATAGAAAGAAACCCATAATTTTTCAATCAAATATGCTATGCATTTGACGTTTGTTGAAATTTTCGTATGGGAAAAAAAGTTGAACTTTGAAATTTGAAATTTGAAAATTGAAATTTTCGTTTAGTAATTTTCGTTCTTCGTTATTTCCCGGGTGTAGAAAAAATAGCGTATGCCACTTTTATGTAATGGTTATTACATGATCGTAGCATAATATACTATTCTACTTCAAGCTACAAAATAGTCATTTTAATATATAGTAAAACCTATGTGACAGGGAAACTTTTTCGAAGTAGTGACTGAAAATATTTTCAGTGACTAGGACTGAAAGTAAATAAGTTTCGGTGGTCGCCTACAGGTGGTTATTTAAAGGATTGAATATTTGAGGTTGAATTTGATTTACTGTTTCTGTTGTTGTTTCGGTTGCTGTGTTTATTTCTGTCAATATCGCAGTATTTTGAAGGAATTGGATATTTTGAATATTTTGATCGAAACTAATTATTATATCAATTGTGTGCAATTAATTAATTAAACTAATAATGAGTGTGTTTTTTTTCTATATCAGAGAAATCGGAGCGATAAAATAAAATTTGTATCAGATATATCGTATAATTTTTTCTTGCGATAATTAACTGTCAGATATAAAATATATTCTCTGAGTTCTTTTCGCCAAAAATAAAAAAAGATTATTAAATAAATAAATAAATTTTATTAAAAAATTTATTTTTATTTGTTTTTAATTGAAACTTTACCTACAATTTTTTAAATTTATACTTTAAACGATGATTTCCAGTCGGTAAAAAAAATATCTGTAATATCGGTAAAAGTTTTTAGAGAAAATATATGAACTATTTTCATTATTCATATTGTCAAATTCATCGACTAAAAACTTACAAAACGACATATCTAAATTTGACTGTGTTAAAAATAAACAAGATTGTATTTATATATAGCATTTTTACCAGTGTAAAATAATGTTATTATTGTGTTCGCCTGTTATTATTCCATCTGTAAACGAACACAATAATAACATAATAATAACATATAAAAATGCTATATATAAATACAATCTTATTGAGAATTATTAATTTCTTAAACACCACTATATGTGAATTCGTAGGATAGGATGGCATATTATTTATGCCGTAAACATCCTAAGTCACTTGTGAAGATTGGTTGTATCCAATAAGTGTGAAATCAATTTTTGTTCGACTGAATGTCATTATTTGAGTTATTTATGGAAGAGAGTAATTAAACTCAAGAAACTTGGTGAATCCTTTGAATTTTTTCAATTCGAAATCAGTTTTTGAGTTTATCGGAATCCTTATGGTTATTTGTTAATGAAAACAACTTTTCGGTTAGGATTCCAACTCAGAACCTCATCAGTACCAACTGAGTTTGAATCTTTTGGTATACACGTTATCAACTGCACCTGAGAGTCGATGGTTTTAGATACATTTGCTTTAATTTCAAGTTATTATTTTTATTGAAAGCTTTATTCATCTTCACATTTTTAGTTGTTAAACAATCTTGTTTATTTTTTACACAATACAATCTTGTTCATTTTTTACACAGTCAAATTTAGATATGTCGTTTTGTAAGTTTTTAGTAGATGCATTTGTAAATATTATCATTTATATTTACAAGTGTAGAAAAAATAGCATTTTCTACGCGTGATAAAAACGTTTTTACGTTCCTAAACTAATTATTGCGTTCCTGAACTTACAAACCGTTCAGTCACGCAAAAAGAGACGTTTTCACCACTTGTATAAAAATCTACTATTTTTCTTAGCAACCAAAAATTGTTTTTAAAAAACAAATTCAAACTTTATTAAAAACTAAATCCCAACGCAAAATATGGTGATTTGTGTTGAAACAGTATGGTCTTGGAACAAAACAAAATAAAGTTTATTCAAAAACCGGTCGATACCTTTTTGTTGTAAATTGGTGTGAAAATTTGTGTGCCTAATCAAATAAACTTTCAAGTCGCTTGCTTCATATTTTGGCTAGAAACGATTTAAATTTCTTCACATTTTTTCACATTGGAGATGCATTTGCGGGACAGTATGTGTTGTTTTAACATTCATTAACTTAGCGTAATACAAGTAGGAGTGTCTGACGAAAACAAGTTTAAAAAAAATAAACAATATATACAAAACAATACTGCGAATTGTAAAATTGTTGCTATACTATAATCAAGAAATTGAAAAAATCACCTTCATAATATCTGATGGTAAAACCTAATTTTTTTTTACTGAACAACTTGAGAATATCGTCTCTTTCAGGAGACGAATAATAACTAATTCTTACTATTTAAATAAATTGCTTGAGTTTTTTAGTCAGTCTAAATTCATACATTGTTCTGTAACCATATTTAATTTCTTTAAATAAAATATGGAAAAGACAATATTAAACTTAGGTCTTTTGTTTTGTTTATTTAATGTTAATATTGCACAATTTTATGTGAACAAAAATTTCGTGTCACAATGTTTTAAAGATGCTGGCAGTTTTAATGGATCAACTACAAAAAACAACAATGAAATGATTTCTGATATTGTATCTACGTATGATGGAAATTCCAAAAACACATTGTTTCAATTAGACTTTAGAGCAAATCGAAAATTTTCAATCAATCGATATGAAGGTGGATGCATATAAATCATTAATCGAAGTCTTAAAAGTGAATGATGATTTTTATAATATCGCCGGAATGGTATTAGGATACCGGCTCAATCTAATTTTTGAGAAACATCCTGATTTAACAAAAGTGAAGGACATAGTTAATGAATTGCCAAAAGGAATTAGAGCCTTTCCATATAACACATCAGCTTATCTGAAAAACGGACAATATGCTAAATTTATGGGAATTTCAAAGGGTTTGGTTGACGCAGCTCCAGTTAAAACTGAAACAAATTATTTTAAATTTAAATCTACAAATAACGGGCTGAGTTTTAAAATTTATAATGTTGATACTGATGAATTTTTATATTCTACAAACAAAACTAAAGATTTTGAAAGAGGATTGGTGTTTGCATCATTGGAGTCTAATGGTATAAAGCAAAACGCTGATGAATGGCAAATAGAATTGGTTAAAGATAACTTCGACAAATATCGAATTAAAAATGTTTATTGGGATGAATATTTATACAAATTAGATAATGATTGATATGAAAGCGAACCAGTTTTGTCGTGGAAACAATTCGGTTGTGATGGAGAACAATTTAAATGGCAAATTAAAAAGGAAGGTCAATGTCAGGCAAGAAACTAGAAACAAATTATTTTACTAATGTCTTCATTAATAAAATGTTTGTTTTTAATTATTTTAGAAGTTGAGAAAGTAAACAAAAACTTATTTGTATTGGACGAAAATATTTCAAAAATAAAAAAAGTCAGACAAGTGCGAATAAAATTCGCTCGTCAAGGGTTCCGTGAATGTAAAGAAAACAATATCAAAATAATTTACATAAAGTTGTGTTGTAAAGGGTTTATATTGCCAGACCATAGACACATAAAAACTAAATGGTTCATCGTAAATATCAATAGTTAATGTCAATCTCATCTAAATTGATCGAAATGATATAAAAAATATTACTTTAGGTTAAATGATATCCATAGCTATTTATGGTAGCTAAGGAACGACTCAATTCTGGTAAACAACGACGAAATTTAGGGGTGGAGTGGTGTTAACGCTAAAAATAGGACTTTTTTGACAATAATTCAAAAACTGTGCATCGCAAGATTCTAAAATAATTGTAATGTTTCTTAATTTTGGTGTTCTTTCAAATGACACTCATGCGAGCCAAAAAACCTTTTTTTCACGATTCCCCACTCCTATTCCCTAAACACGTAGAATTAAAACTACTTGAGGCTTCGCTATATTTTTCGTTAAGGGTTTATCAAATTTCCTATCTCTATGAATTTTTTCAAATTTTTCTGTCAATCAACGAAGAAACGTATAGGGGGGGGGGACCAACTTTTTGTTGCACTTTTTTGAGAATAAATCAAAAACGGTGCATCGCAAAATTCTAAAAAAACTGTATTGTTTTTTAATTTTGGTGCTCTATCAAATGACATCCCACTCATGCGGGTCAAAAAACAATTTTTCACCCTTCCCCACTCCCATCCCCTAAACACATAGAAATAAAATCACTTGAAGCTTCACTATATTTTTCGTGTTCCATAGAATTATAGGCTCATCGCTTTACTAAAATTTTCAGTTCTTTCTATAGCAACAATTTTTTTGTGTTAGATTACATAAGTTCGACATTTAGGTCGGTGCTTGAAAAACAACGTATAATTTTAACAATATTTAAAATTAACAAAAGATCAATGTTTGACTTAAACAATAGCATATTAAACAAATATTAACCCTAAAATAATTGCAGGTTATCGAACTTACCATTCAATTAAAACTCAACATTTTCTAAAGTTATACAAGAAATTTAATAAACCAGTAATTATGAATGGATTACAAACGTGGATCTTAACACAAACTAACAAATCACATCAATCTGATTTGAACCTTGAGAATTTACGCCACCTTTTGGGCCCACTTATGGCATACAATACAATACAATATACAATAGATAGTAAAGGACCGTGATAATTTTGAAATAAAGTCTTCTTTCTTTTGGATAACTGGTTATATTCACTCTAAAAGAGTTGCAAAATTAAGAATTGCTCTAAGAATCAGTATAAAGGATGACATGACTAAAAATGTACACGCCAGTCCCACTCGATATTGCTATTCGGGTTAAAAAAGCTTTATTTCACTTACCATTCCTACCCTTTCAAAACGATTAATAAATATTTGATACACGGGGGGACGGTCTGAATTTTGAACATTTTTGATCATAACTCAAAAACTGTGCACCGCAAAATTCTAAAAAAAATTGCAATGATTTTTAAATTAGGTGCTCTTTCAAATGACACTCCATTCGCTTGGGTCAAAAAAAGTTTTTTTTTACCCTCTCTACCCCGGTGCCCTAAACACACAGAAATATAATTATTTGAGACTTCGGTATAATTTTCATACAAAATTTACCAAATTTCCTAGCTCTGTAAATTTTTTCAAATATTTCTGTCAATCAGTGTCGAAACGAAGGGGGGGGGAACGGTTTGAATTTTGCACTTTTTTGACAATAACTCAAAAACTGTGCACCGCAAAATTCTAAGAAAAACTGCAACGAATTTTAAATTAGGTGCTCTTTCAAATGACACCCCACTCGCTTGGGTCAAAAAAGTTTTTTTTTTACCCTCTTTACCCCGGTCCCCTAAACACTCAGAAATATAATTATTTGAGACTTCGGTATAATTTTCATACAACATTTACCAAATTGCCTAGCTCTGTGAATTTTTTCAAATTTTTCTGTCGATCAGTGTCGAAACGTAGGGGGGGGGGGGGAACGGTTTGAATTTTGCACTTTTTTGTCCATAACTCAAAAACTGTGCACCGCAAAATTCTAAAAAAAACTGCAACGAATTCTAAATTAGGTGCTCTTTCAAATGACACCCCACTCGCTAGGGTCAAAAAAAGAAAAACTGCAACGAATTTTAAATTAGGTGCTCTTTCAAATGACACCCCACTCGCTTGGGTCAAAAAAGTTTTTTTTTTACCCTCTTTACACCGGTTCCCTAAACACACAGAAATATAATTATTTGAGACTTCGGTATAATTTTCATACAAAATTTACCAAATTTCTTAACTCTGTGAATTTTTCCAAATTTTTCTGTCAATCAGTGTCGAAACGAAGGGGGGGGAACGGTATGTTTTTGACAATAACTCAAAAACTGTGCATTGCAAAATTCTAAAAAAAATTGCATTGATTTCCTCATTTCCATCCCCTTAATAAATCTAATTATGAGAATATGACACTTTTATATATTTTTTATTAAAACTGTACTAATTTTTCTATCATTCCAAATACATTTGAAAATTTTCGATCAGTTAGGTTCGGAGCTAATCGAGTTAAGAAAACACGAAAAAAACGTCATTATTCAGAATTATACAAAAAATGGTGAGGTGTAAAATTCCAAGATAAATTTTTAAGGAATACTGATATGAAGCCCTTTCATATGATACCCTACTTGAATCTATAAAAAAATCTATTTTCTCAAAGGTCTCACATCGAACCCCTGTAAACCAAACGAAAACCACTTTAGTTTTATTTGTATTCGTCATTTCATGTGGACAGATTAGTTTTATACGCACCTCAAATTTCAAGTCCATAGCATTTATAGTTTACGAGATAATCGATATAATGTGAAAAACTCGTTTTACTCTCACCAATAGTGTTCCGTATAAAAAACGGAACCCTAAAAACAGTTTAAACAGCAAGTGTTTGTCATCATTATCATTAATCATCTAATTAGTTACATGTGATTCAGATTTCAGAGTAGTTCAGTTAGTTTATTTTTTCTGATAATTTACAAAAACAGTGGAAACAAATGTGGGTATGGGTTTCAGAAAGGATAGTTTTGTGTCACATGAGTCATTAATCTTGATTACTAGACCTTTATATTTTAACAAGTTTCATAAGCTTTCGCATATTAACTTTGTATCAGCAAGAACAATTTGTTGGTTTAGTGATGGACCGTGATTACTGATGGTGATTACTAGATGGACCTTGAAAATGAATTAAGGTGTGGTGACGCAACATACAAATCTTATACGAAAATGGTACTCTGCTAAATTAAGTAGTATGCCCTTCTTATAGACAGTTGTGAAATACATTGTATTTGTTGCATGCTGCTCTTCGTTGTACAATAGGCAATTCTTTAAAGAATACATCTGCAAAACGAATGACCGTTGTTGCATTGAAGACCAATCTCCGATTTTGTTGTATTTGTTGTGTGCATTGTCTTTATATAAGATTTTGATACACGATCTCATCGTGCTTTGCCTGTAATGATGTAATTTTCCATTGATTCACACCGTTGGTTTATGAAGTCTAAAAATGGTTTAACTGTATAGGAAAATTGATATTAATGGTTTGTTGTTTCTTGATCAGTTTTCTTTAAAAAAATATATATGAGTCACGCATCCCTCCTAACTGCTTCATCTCCTAAAGGACATTTAAGCTCAAATTACTGTATCAGAAGTATCTTAAATTTACGTAAACCTAACGTTGTTTTAAGGGTTCCGTTTTTTGTAACGAACACTATTGGTGAGAGTAAAACGAGTTTTTCACATAATATCGATTATCTCGTAAACCATTAATGCTATGGACCTGAAATTTGAGGTGCATATAAAGCTAACCTGTCCATATAAGATGACAGATATAAATAAAACTAAAGTTGTTTTCGTTTGGTTTACGAGGTTACGATGTGAGACCTTTGAGAAAATACATATTTTTATAGATTCAAGTAGGGTATTATACGAAAGGGCTTCATTTCAGTATTCCATAAAAATTTACTTTTCGAGCCTAACTGATCGAAAATCTTCAAATGTATTTGGAATGATATAGAAAAATTAGTAAGTTTTAAATAAAAAATATATAAAAGTGTCACATACTCACATTTATTAAGGGGATATGAGAAGGAGTAAAAACACTCTATAAAACGTGGTCAAGTGGGGTGTCATTTGCAAGAGCACCTAATTTAGAAAACATTGCAATTTTTTTTAGAATTTTGCGGTGCACAGTTTTTGAGTTATTGTCAAAAAGTGCGACTTTCAGACCGTCCCCCCTTACGTTTCGACACTGGTTGACAGAAAAATTTGTAATGAAAATCATAGCGAAGTCTCAAATAATTACATTTCTAGGTGTTAAGGGGACAAGGGTGGAGAGGGTAAAAAAATCTTTTTTACCCAAGCAAAGTGTCATTTGAAAAAATACTAAATTTCGAAATCATTGCAATTTTTTTTAGAACTTTGCGGAGCACAGTTTTTGAGTTATTGTCAAAAAAACGCAACTTTCAGATCGTCCCCAAAAGTTTGTAAAAATTCGCAGAGCTAGGAGGGTAAATTTTGAATGAAAATCATAGCGAAGTCTCAAATAATTATATTTCTGAGTGTTTAGAGGACGAAGGTGGAGAGTGTTAAAAAAAACATTTGTTGACCCAAGCGGGTGGAAAATTATTTGAAGGAGCACTAAATTTAGAAACTATTGCATGTTTTTAGAATTTTGCTGTGCTCAGTTTTTGAGTTATTGTCAAAAAAGTGCAACTTTCAGACCGTTCCGCCCCTACGTTTCGACGATGATTGACAGAAAGATTAGAAAAAATTCACAGAGACCTGCAGATTGGTAAATTTTGAATGAAAATCATAGCCAAGTCTCAAATAATTATATTTCTATGTGTTTAGAGGATGGGTTTGGGAAAAGTAAAAAAGTCCAGCGGCAGGCATATCCGCTAGAAATAGGCAGATTTCGGGGTCAGACAGTTTTGTGTACAAATAAAATTAGATGTGTCACATTAGTTTAAATAAAAAATTGAAGTAGCAACAGAATAATTGAAAAAAATTATCTAACCAAATTAAATACATTATCCGAAACATTTTTATCAATACAATTTCGGAACAGTTTTATTTAAGTTGGTTAAAACTACTTCTAATAACATATTAAATCCACCAAAGAGTTAATTGACGTTCCCACTACGTCACACCTACAATACCACATAATTTATAATCAAAAATTATCAAACATCGAAAAAAAATAAAACTCAAAACTTTTGCGGAAAAAAATAAAAACTCAAAAATAAAAATAAAAACTGAAACGAAATCAAAGAAATCTCTATTCCGAAATTCCGAGATGACGGACTTTCCGAGATTTTTATATGAAATCTACCTAAAAACTTAAAATGCAATAATAAAGGTATATCTGTGTCAGGACATTAGTTTTGATTTTAAGGTTTTCTGGTTAATGCTGTATAAATAATAATGAATGTTTTGTAACATAATCCATATAAAATCAGATAATTTCAAAGTTTGAAAATAACTCATAGTTGCTCTATGCCAGCGAATGTTTTTGTATGTATGTTTTTATTGGAAATAGGCAGGCATAATGTATTTGTTTTTCCTTTGAAATTTGAGCGTGTTTTCTAAAATGTTTACGCTTTAGGGCGTAAAATAGTAATTTTCCGCATTGTTATTTCAATTGGAAAAATACATTCAGCCAGAGTGAGAATTCGCTAGGGCTGAAATTAACTTTTCACCTATGGTACATACAACATTTTTTATACTTCCTACAAGAGGGCATAAAGTAACGAAAAGAGGACGCAAAGTAACATTAAGAGGGTGTAAAGTAATAAACAGAGCGCGTAAAGTAATAACTAGAGGGCGTAAAGTAAAAGAGGGCGTAAAATAATTGAAAATAGTTCATTATTCATATGAAGTATAAAAATAGTACATTATCCAACAAGGTTGAGAAGTGATCTATTATTGACCGACCACTTAATTATCAAATAATGTTCGAGTTCTATATTTGTCTTCTTAACCGAGCAAGTAGCTTGGAATTTTAGTTTCATAATAATTAAAATATGAAGGGGCTTTTAAGAGTTCTTATCGACAAAAAAGATTGCGACCTCGATGTTGGATTAAGAGTTAATTTTAGGTGTAGAAGTTTAAAAAATAGGTCTGTTCGACCTTTAAATTCTTACATGATCTGAGTTCAAACCGGTGTAAGTGTGCCCCTAATAAAGAAAAATATTAAATCTCACAGCTCTGAGATATCAAGACTTTGATCTGGGATTTTGATATAGTTTTCGGCAAAAAACTTTTATGTAGACGTTGTTTTTAGTTTTGGGCAGCGATGTATATCAAACATAAAACTCTTTGTAAAAGTGCAAGAATTTTATCTCTTTTTAGAAATTTTTTACAAAACTAGCACGAAACATCAAAACGTTGCCGGAACATTATAACAGATCATATATAAACATAATTTAGTGAAAAGATGATACAATCACCAAACTACTCTAAAACCTCTCCATTTGGATTTTCGAGAAAATATTTCAAAATCATAAATTCATAATTCCAAAAATATTCTAAAAATTATAAGAAAATCAAAAATTGAAACTTTTTTTCAAAATTCTAAAAATATTGCAAAAAGTATAACAAAATCAACAATAGAAACTTCTTCAAAAATTCTTAAAATAATTTCTATGTTATAAACAAAACCGTCTTTAGTTACAAGCCTGATTGTCTCTTCGTACGAAAAAATCGTCAACTATATAAATATATATACATTTTTATTCTATTTACACTACGAAATTCTATATTTTTATTCTATTTGGTCTATAAAGTCCCTAAAATCATTAAATAATACATCTTTAAGGGTTTATTGTTTTTTGTATTTCGCGTCTAGTAGGCTTATAACTAAAGACGGTTTTGTAATAAACAAAATCAAATTTAAAAATTTTACTATTTCTAAAATAAAAACGACAGTTTTGATTTAGTTTTTGTTTGGGGATGACGTTACGTAAATTCCTGATATATTTTAAAACAACTTAAATTATTTTATCCACGACTACTAAAGAATATATGCTTTCCATGCGTATGTCTTCCATTTTGATTGTGTTCATTCTTTCACTTGTATGTAGAATTAAATTGTACAATAGTTCGATTGTTTATTAAATATTCCCCTAACAAATTAAAAACTTCATTTGTTGGTATAGATAAACAGGTTAAAACGAGAACAATACATATATAAAATATAAAATAATAAATTCAATGTTGTTTTCTTTTTGCCATAAAAATTGTTCTTGTTATGACCTGGAGCAGCTTTAATATTACCTTCACACTTTGTAACACTGAATACATACAAAAAACAGACACAGGAGATTAAATTTATATTCCAATAATTTATGTTATTATGTTATTTGAAAACATTTATTTATATTATTTAAAAACACTAATTTTATATTGAGCTAACAAGAAAAACTTATACTGACGGTTTACTAACTAACTAAAATTAATCACTTACTAGCTATTAACCGATTGAAAAAACTGAAACGTCTTGCTTAAACTCTAACTGAATGAAATCTAACTATTTTTTTGACTCTCTATTATTCTTGACTCCAAATCGATTTCTGATTTTTGTTAAGTTGTCAAAACAATTTATTATTTCTTAAACGCAAAATATTTTTTATAATTATTTCGAAATAATTTCGCGCAAGCAAGTAAAATTGAATTTCAAAATATGAAGTAAAATTAACAATACATAATTATTTCTTAAACGCAAAATAGTTTTTGTAATTATTTCGGAATAATTTCGCGCATGCAAGTAAAATTGAATTTCAAAATATGGAGTAATAAGTCGATTAATTTAATTGAATAATTAACAATTTTGAAGTTTTGAGTTATTTGCTACATAGTTTAATATGTAGCACAACACTTCCCCTCTTTTTTTTTTAAATTTGCGATTGCGATAGAAAAAGTAAATTTTTGTTTTATTCAATATAATATTTTGAAAAAAATGTACTTATTACTTTATAACTTTAATTTGCTATTATTACTTTATTACACCCTACCATACGTATTACTTTATTTTCCAAATTCAATTTTTGTTTAATAACTATCAGATAAGAATTTTAACGAGTTTCATAAAAATAAAATATTACAATAATTATTAATTAAACCTAAACGTTAAATTAAATTAAGAATTCAATTAATTAAGTTAAATTAATAATACCTAAACCTTATTAAAGAAAAAAATATAATTCAGTTTTGGACTGGTAAATAATTCTTATCTTAATTACTGTTTTATTTTACTGACCTATCTTAACAATAACCTACTTACTTATTTACTATGAACTTGAAAATTTAATAAAATAAAATTGAAATGTAATTCTAATCCTATTTGCAGTCAGTATGGTAAATAAAAATAAATATTTTTTGTTTGCGTTGCATTTTGTCTTTCAATTTATAATTTAAATGAAAACAAACTTAATATTTGAAAAATTTTAAAAATACGAAACAGAAAAGAAATTTTAATGTAAAATGAAACTGATTTGATGATTAACTTATGATTGGATTGAGTAAAAAATTAAATTAGAGTATGAGTAATTCTATTGATTACATTAATTCTATTGATTTTATTAAATATAAAAGACTTTTCTACCTTAATTACAATTAGCCTACCTATCTTAATATTATATAAATGTTTGTTTTTGTTTAGTTTTTAGAAATATGAAATTGAAAACAAACTTAGCCTTGAGTAAATTTTTAACGAAACTAAATTCAGAAATGACAAATGCATTATTGTTTTAAAATTAAAAAATTGGAAAAGATTAACTTATTGACTTGTCTGTTTGCTAAATTTTATTTTAATTAGATGGTTAGTAGTATTTTTTTAATCTACGGAGGATCATTATAAATTTCGCTGTTTTGGATTGTCTTGTTAGGTTTTGGGTTTAGAGGAAGTTCGTTTGAAGACTTTGAAATTTGTTGAAAATGTTCGATGTTTGCATCGTTTGTCTTATTAATTCTATCATAATTTTGGAGGAGTGTGAGTGTAGGTATAAAGTTTTTGATGTTTGCATCATTAGGTTGTGTGTTTGTTATTGCAGTAAAAAATTTTCCATTTTTCACCTCGACAAGAGAGTTGGCTGCAAAAACACCTGGTAAAATTTCTTTATTTACACACAGAAACTGACCTATTAATTCTTTTGAAACAGGTATCTCGACTAATGTACTTCTTCTGGAAGGGATTATGGAATTTTCATTATTATCTACAAATCTGGTTTCTCTAATTAGCGATGTTAGTTCCCTTGAGTTTTCATTTTCGGACTTTTTACTAAATAATTTATCTTTCAATGAAACGTTCCTGGATCCAGACTTTGAATCTACTTGAGGGCTTTTACAACTGTTAGTTGAATAAATAAGTGATACAGATTCGTTTGGGTTTTCATATGCGGGTTCTATTCTAAGTAATTTATCTGCTGGTCTAGTATCACGAGACTCAACTGTAGGGCAAATTTTTGGAATTTCCGCATTGTTAGTTATACCACTTGTTGTGCCATTATGACCGCCATCGCTTGAAATTTCTTCTTCAGAATTTTTTTTAAACAATTTATCTTCAGATGTAAAATCACTGGAGTCAGAGGTAAAATCACATTCTTGGACTTTTACAATAATATTTGTAGGGGAAGCTGATTCTGAAATTTCATCATTGGGTTTTTTACTAAATATTTTCCCTATAGATGAAGCGCCAATGGCTCCCGACCTACAGTCGTTTTTATGAATTCCGTCTCTTGTATAACAATGTAAGCTCGATTCATTCGAAAATTCATCTTCCGACTTTTTACTAAATAATTTATCTTTTGATGAAATTTCTATCGAATCAGGCTTATAATCTTTTTTAGAGATTTCAAAAGTATTGTTTATACAATCGAGTTTAACCTTGTTCATAATGAAATCCCTACCGAGGATTCCGTCTGCGTTTATATCGAGTATGTGATCTCTTACCACATGAAATGTGCATCCCAGATTTGGATTGTTGAAGAAGAATCCCTGTGTAGTCCCTAACGTTTCAGTTTTCGTACCCTATTCCCTTGAAGTTGATGCTTGTTGAGGCATCTATGATGGTTTCAGGTTTCAGTTTGCTTAATTTAATTATAGATATATCCGCACCAGTGTCGACTATCATATTTATATTATTATAAGAAGTTATATACAGAGGAATTTGTATTTCTGCATTGTTTGAAATGGAACCTAAATATTTATAATCTGTTGAGTGTAGATTTGAAAGAATTTGCATTGGTGCTTGTGTATTTGGTTGAGCTGTTTGACTGGAGTCCGTACCCGTTATTAACCTTGTAAATGTCTGGCTTCGACTTGTGGGTTGCAAGTCGAGCCTTTGGAGTTTCCCGAGTTTGAGTTTTGATGTTCCCACTTTTTCTTTTGGAAGCACTCTTCCACCGTATGACTTGTTCTGCCACAGAAGTCACATTTTGTTGTTTTACTGTTATTTGGGTAACCGTTATTTATTACCTGGTGACGTTGATTATAATAATGTGCGGTATTGTGTTTTTGTAGATGTCGTCCTGAATCAGAGTTGTTAAATCTTTGCTGGATTGGTGGCTGTCTATAGTTGCATTCTATTGCAATATGGCCGGGTCTATTACATGTAAATATAACATGTAAACATGAATAACATGCAAATGAATAACATGTAAAGTTTTGATATTCCCTAAATGGCTGTTGTTGGTAGTGATATACCTGAGGCAGAATACCGGGTTTAGTTTTAACTGCACTGGGGTATGCGGGTGCAGGTGGCAAATGATAGTTTGGCTGTTGGTGAGAGTAGTATTGAGATGGTGGTGAGTTCGGGCTTATCAAAGGGTAATGTAATGGAGGGTTATTTAAAGAAAATTTATTAAAATCATTATTTGGCAAAAGATAGTTTGGCTGTTGTTGATCGTAATATTGAGATGGTGGTGAGCTTGGCTTTATCAGAGGGTAGTTTAATGGAGGGTTATTTAAAGAAAAGTTATTAAATTCTTTATTTAAATTATTCAGATCATTTTTTATGCTCGCTTCTGGTGTGGTAAAAGGAAAACCAGTCAGTTCGTACATGGTGTTGTTTCTGGAATAATTTAATAACAGTTCTGTTTGTAATGCCTGTTTTATTAAGTTTTCCAGTTGTGTTTCACTAGAACCTTTTATAGTCTGTCGTATGGTAGGATGCGATAGTCCAACTTTAAAGGCGTTTATTGCGTATGATTCTATTTCTTTAACAAATGCGTCATTACTTTCCGAGTATTTTCCTCTCACTGCATTCACTGTTTGATTTAGTAAGGTCTGGATTCTTTCGGAGTATGTTAATACCGTTTCATGTGGAAACTGTCGGCAGTTTATTAAGTCTCTAGTTAGATCAATCGTGGTTTTTGTTGGATAAAAATGATCACTTAAAAATTTTTTTAATGCTGAAAATTCCTTAAACGGTTTTAAATTATTCAAAAGCATAAAAGCATCCCCGCGAAAACGACTGTAAATATAAGTCATAAAAACAGGTTTTTGGTCATTGCTTAGATTGTTGTATATGATACTAGAATTATACAAAAAAATTTGTAAGTTCTCCCTTAACGTAGGTGTTCGTTCTCCACTGAAGGTGGGAATGGTTTGAACCTGCTTAAAAGTATCTACGTTTGTCATTTCGAAATTAAATTTGCTTTCTATTTCTATATTATTTAAAATTATTTGTGTTTGACTAGCTAAATCTATGAGATCTTCAATATCACTATAATTACTTAAATTTAAAACAGTACCTGTAGAACCTTGAGATGATGTTGGTTTAGACTTTCTTCTTCTTCCTCGTGTAGCTGATCTTGTAATATCTGTTCTGCTTCGGAGGTTGTAAAATGCTGAATCTGAATCGCTGGATGTACTCATTCAGGAACTTGTAATTTGTAATGAGTAACAATGTTTTTAAAACATACAACTAAACTATATGCAGTTTTAAGGCTCCTTCCCGGTGTTTTGAAATTATATAATGTTATACACAATTTTCATTATATGAAATGATAACTTTTGATATCGAATTAAATGTTTTTTGTTTAAATAGCAACAAACTATATGTATTTACTGTTTGTACTGTATTTTTAATAAATAAATTTCACTGTTGGTATGAATCTTAATTTTATAACGACTTGTTTTTAAGCACTACATACACAGTTTTGCGATAACTATTAGTGTTCACTGAATTGTTTTTTAACACATCACTGTTCTGTTTAGCTATCTGAATGTTTGTTTTTCTCTGAGCTATTTTATGTGTCGAAGTGTGTGAAGATTTAAAACAGCTTCAAGAAATTTTCTAAATTTCTTTTTGCTCACAGGTTTCTTATATTTATTGTTTTTATTATTCTCTCTTGAAATACAAGAGGACTATCAACTGCGCCAGTGTTATCCTATCAACTGCGCCAGTGTTATGACCTGGAGGAGCTTTAATATTACCTTCACACTTTGTAACACTGAATACATACAAAAAACAGACACAGGAGATTAAATTTATATTCCAGTAATTTATGTTATTATGTTATTTGAAAACATTTATTTATATTATTTAAAAACACTAATTTTATATTGAGCTAACAAGAAAAACTTATACTGACGGTTTACTAACTAACTAAAATTAATCACTTACTAGCTATTAACCGATTGAAAAAACTGAAACGTCTTGCTTAAACTCTAACTGAATGAAATCTAACTATTTTTTTGACTCTCTATTATTCTTGACTCCAAATCGATTTCTGATTTTTGTTAAGTTGTCAAAACAATTTATTATTTCTTAAACGCAAAATGTTTTTTATAATTATTTCGAAATAATTTCGCGCAAGCAAGTAAAATTGAATTTCAAAATATGAAGTAAAATTAACAATACATAATTATTTCTTAAACGCAAAATAGTTTTTGTAATTATTTCGGAATAATTTCGCGCATGCAAGTAAAATTGAATTTCAAAATAGGGAGTAATAAGTCGATTAATTTAATTGAATAATTAACAATTTTGGAGTTTTGAGTTATTTGCTACATAGTTTAATATGTAGCACAACACTCTGACACGCCCCTTTTTGCTCTCAGATCAAGTTTTTTTGACATTACGTATTCTATTTGTCAAAAAAAGTGATCGTTTTTTGCCCTGAAAATATTTTTCTGTATCTAGATTTTTTCGTAGAGCAAGTTGTAAATACAATAGAGTTGCACAAATACATTTACACATCTCTCAAAATTTGTAAACAAACAAGTTATTGATTTAAATAAATGTAATGTTTAAATCGTGTTTTAAATTAAAAACTAATAAAAATTATTTAATAAAATACAATCAATTACTAAAACAATAAATGGCAGTTCACAAACACAACTACAAAACTAGATCAAGTTTTTTCATATTATTTTTATGAAAAAAAATCACTTTTTCTTCTCTGGCAAAAAGAAAACGACATAAGTTTCGTTTTTCTATGCTATCTATGATTTACATATTTGAATATGGTGGTAAAAACTTTAGCAGGCAAACTGGCAATTAATCGAAATATTTTGCAGTCGTGGATAAAATAGCATCTTGTATTCGCATAGGATGATGGCAATTCTTCACTCGGATGGTTCCCTCCACTCGCTACGCTCCTTTTGGGAATCTTCATCCTCGTGAAGAATTGCCATCATTCTACACTCATACAAGAATCTACTATTTTGTAAATAAATATTTTTTTTCGTTTTTCTAAAATAAATAGGTGAAATAATTTTTTTTTAAATATCTTAACACCAACTGTTTGTTACCATACTATTTAAAAAGAATATATGAATATTATTTAGTTAACTATTATTATTTTTACATTTTTAATGTAAATTGTCCATAAAAACTTCAAAAATAAATTAACTTCATCTTCCCAAGAGAGATAAATTAACACTAACAAAATTATTGGGCTAGCTAGCGAAAACTTAAGAGACTTAAGACAACTTAACGAATGTCAAAAATCTAATTTCCACTAGCGAAAACTTAATAACTTAGCAAACGTCAAAATTTTTATTTTTGAAATGTTTATTTACAAACTAGCAGGCCCCGGCGTGCTTTGCTACGCTTAAAAATAAAGTTTTTGCGCAGACATTTTGTTGACGAGTATAGGAGAAGTGATTTCAAAAAGTGGTAATGAGAAATGATAGCGTACTTTTTAATTTTTCTTTTTAAAAGTATGAAGGAAAAATAATCAGCATTCCAACTGATTGGAAATACATATGAAAAATTAGCGATCTGTCAATATGTTTTCAGGTAAGCAATAATAGTAGTTTAATCAATGAGTGTATAATGAAATAGTTTATTCTCAAGCAAAAGTTTAAAATTTGAGCGAGGCACGAGCGAGAATTTTAATTTGCGAGAGAATAAAATTCATTAAACACGAATCGATTACAATACTTTATTCTCTGACAAAGAATTGTGTATTATAAAAAATAAAAACATTTTCTTCAACTAAAACAATAAATCTTTATTGTTTAAATTGATAAATCAAATTTCTTATTAAAAAAAACCCTGATGATAAAAAACCTCCATCTCATATAATCAACCAAGTTCGAACGAAATAAGATAATTTAACATAAAAAATTTGATTTTTGAACAAAACTTATCAAAGCAATTGTGATTATAATTTGAAAATAGTTTTAATGAAATCAAAACAATTTGACCAATTGGAATCATACCAATTGAATAATGATAATTTTTTATAGGAAAATTTCCATTAGACAATAGGTTAAGTTCATTAGGCTATAGCACACATGGCCAAACCGCGGCTCGCGAGCCGCATGTGGCTCTTTGAAAGAATAAATGCGGCTCTCGAAAAGAAATAAAAAAATTTAATAATATTTAATAATTCATAAAAATTGTAACAATATTAGAAGTAATACATATAATTTATAATGCTGTTTCATATAATATAAATACAATTATATTATTATATTTAGGTCCGTCCTGTCGAAGTTACTACTGTTGGAGTTTTTTGCGGCTTTGTTTTAGTTTTATATTACCTTACTTCGCGAATCAAGTTTATAATCCGCTGTTATAAATAAATTTAACTAATTTTCTTATTTAAGGTTATACGTTTAATATATTCTAGTGGACTAAAAATAAAATCACCTGTATTTGTCTCAAATTAATGCACAAAAATCTTTCTCAAAATCAAAAGACTTTCCTTTTGGATTCGTTTGGTTATTCTATGATTATCTTTTTCTGCAATTTTATTATAAACAATATTTTTGATATTTTACCTTTAGGCAATTTGCCGACGTTAAATTTAATGTATCCTTTAATATTTCAATTAAAAAATGAATAAGTTCATAATTAAATAGAATTAAAATACACGTGCAAATCCGACATATGCTACCTCAACCGCTTCTACATCTACGACAGTAGATATTGCCCTAAGGCCTAAACCAAAAAAATGAATAATTGACCATAATGACGAAATTAAAAACATAAGGAAATTGCAAGAAACAAAGGGTGATTTCATTGATTTAATGGAACATATCAGAAAATTCCTCAAAGGAAAAGAAAAACACTATCTGGAATTAAAGGATGATGAACGGATTAATGACTGTATGTTTTTGACTGATATAATGGAGCATCTACAATCCCTCAACCTAGCATTACAAGGAAAAAATAAAGTTATTACTGATATTATTCAAACGATTCTGAGTTTTATGAAAAAAATTCAACTTTTTCAACGAGATTTAACAACAAAAGTGTTCACCCACTTACCTCGTCTGAAGAACATACTCTCTAAAATTAATGATAACAAACTGAGTGAATACGACAGCAAATTAGCAGAATTATTGAAAGACTTTCATTTGCGGTTTAATGATCTGAATAATTTAAATATTTGTCTTAATTTACTTGTAAATTTATTCGAGATTGACATTATTAACGAGGGCTCCTTGTTATATTTTGAATGAGGCACTCAGGAGAAATGGAATTACTAGAGCTACAGGAAGATCACATTCTTAAAATGCATCAAAAAGCCAAATGCACCACGATCTCCAAATGAGTTTTGGAAACTAGTGTCTCAATCAAAGTACCCCAATTTGAAAAAAGCTGCTGCCAGATTACTGTCCATATTCGGTACAACATATTGTTGTGAATCACTTTTTTCAACAATGAAGTTTATAAAATCAAACCACCGAATCAAACCAACTTACAAATGAGCGTTTATCGGAATTATTTCATGCTGCGCTAACAAACTATGAACCAGATTTCAGAAAATTCACGGCCAATTTGCAAACAAACATGCCATCTACCAGCAAGCATGTCATGTAACAAAATTTAAATATGTATTTGTATGGATTTTTAACTATAAGTACATATTTGCTTTTCAATAAAATAAATATTTCCAAACAACTGATACTTTTGAAATTTTTTATTTTTTATGTTGGCTCTCGTAACGAGAGATTATTGTACTGCGGCTCTACGTGTAGTGAAGCTTGGCCATCTCTGGGCTATAGGTTAGAAAACAATACAACAATACATACTATTATTATCGAAAAAACATACAAATAAAGCTGATATAATTAAATGGAAGAAAAATAAAACAATTTAAATGACTTGTTGAATTAGTAGAGGTGTGTCATCTCTATATAAAAAATTATACAGAACAAAAATAGATTCACAAATGTTCACAGTGCTAATGCATTGTATTTGTTTCCGACACGAAACACACAAAAACTGTCCTAAAGAATTTTTTCTGAGAGAAAATGAAAAATGCTTACAAATTGCAAAATTCAAGTGAATTACAATAATTACTTTGATCTTAATCACTCACAAAATTTTATTTTTTACACTAAATAGTGTAAAAGTTTTGTTTATTTAACATTATACTCGTCGCATTATTCCGCTATCTCATAAGAAAGAAAATTCGAAAAACTCGTTATGATAACATTCAATTTACATTGTGTCATTTTTATTGCTATTTATTTCTTTTAATATGGAAAGAATTTCAAAATGTCAATTTAATTCTGCTTACTTATTCGAGTAAAGCTTAAGGGAATACTATAATTTTTGTTTTTCCGTCTAGGTAGTGCGTACTCGAATAAATGACATACAGTGTGAGAAGTATGATGAGAAGCGCAGATTCTCCAAATCTAGTCCACAACATACTTGCAGTAACTGTAAATGTGCTTTGTTGATGGTCATTGCAATAGTTGCACTGGAGACTAAACGTTTGAATTCAAATGCCATATCTGTTGGGATCATTGGAATACGTGGTAACACTACACCTTCCCCTTCGAATTTTTCATTCAAAATTGTAGCTTCAATGACATTGTTCATCATCTTTTTCACCGAATGCTTCAAAAAAAATTGTACAATTTCAAAGTATTTGACATATTTTAAATTACAATATTAGTCACAACACACAAAAACCTTTTAAGACCTGGGTTCCACAACATCATGCTTTTTAAGACGTAAATGGACGAAAATTTCTTTTTTTTTTGGATTTTTATATTCTTTTTAAGAAATGGAAAACTAAATAATAAATTCTTTCACATGATAATGTATGATATAAGACAATACTTCATAATAGGATGGAGGAAATGAAAATAAAATACTTTTGTTTTCAGAGTTGCAGGAGCTTCCTCAATCCAGCATACTATATATGACACACATTGTAATTCCTTTAGTACCCCAAACACATTTTATTTTAAAAAAAATAGCCTGTCATCGTCAAAAAATATTCCATAACTAAGACTAAAGGTCCTATCGTTGATTGAAAAAAGTTCATTCGCTAGCACCCCTAAAACATCACTTATCTACTTATATCAGTGACATCTACTGCCATTGCCAGTGGTATACAATATCTCACGTTAACTGATTTGCCAATAGCAGGTACTATCGTACGCGGGGTTGTCACACCCATAGATCCAAAGTTTTAAATTTTACATATGTTCCGGCGGGTGGGAAGATATATTAAATTCATTGCTCCTAATGCATTGTTACCGTTTGCGAATCACTATTTCAAACGTGTTGCCGACTAAGTGCCACCATTTTTGATTAGTTTGTTCATCATGATTGCTATCCGTGTTTGATTATACATAAGCTATGCTTCTTTGTATAGAATATTTGTGTGAATTCCATTTCGTAATTTTGAGCTTTAAGTCAATATAATGGATGTTACCCAGCTAGCACAAATTTGTAGCAATAGAGCTAATGTAACAAATAAAATAGTAGCAAGATTAGATATGTAACACAACTGTAGCTCTATTGCGACAGAAAAAGCAGAATGTACGGTATATTTTATAACAAATTTGGTCGCAATAAGGCGACAAATGGGTTATAGCTATGTTTAAAATGTGTTGATGTAACAAACTAAAGTTGCACGCAACAAGATGTAACAACGAATTTTTTTTTTATTTCAGTTGCATATTGTAATGTTTAAAAATGTTTTTAATAAGTTTTCCTTTACATGATTTTTATTGAAATAATTTATAAGTTTTAAAAATCAGACACTACTCAATATGTACTTTGAAATTGAAAAATTTCATGATTTTTAGATCAAAATTTTATAACGGATGCCATTTTGTCGATGAGTGTGGATGTTTTACCTCTGGAAAATTAACGCGCCCCCCAAAAATTGAAAATTTAAAAAAAAGTAGAATATTAGTAAAATTTTCGAATTTTCATTATCACCATAAAATTCACATCTATATATCTAAATACAGTTTTCAATGCTCCTAGTGTCATATTGCACCATAAATTGTTATAGGAAATAAATAATACTATAGGAAATCACATCCGAATTTTCTCAAATAAAACCGCATGGTGTAGGAAATACATAAAACAACGAAAAATATGGCGAACATAGAACATCAAGACAGATTTCTTCCATAGTTTTTGAAACTGAAAAAAAACCTCATTGCAGCGTTCTTGTAACTAATTGGCTGTCTAAAATTATTGGGCTCGACCCGTTTTCTTCTTCTGTCATTGCAACTGTATAACAACCTAATTGCAACGTCCTTGTAACTAACTAAATTTCTTCAACTACAATGCTCGAACCTTGTTTTTTCTGTCATTGCAACTAAATAAAAACCTCACTGCAGCGTCCTTGTAACAGTAACTTGAGGAAAATTTGTTAGTCACAACAATGTAGCTAGCTCGTTACTGGATTTGTGGCTGCTACAATAAAATAACATTTTTAAGACGTGCTACAAAACGAAATGTTTTATTGATGTTAATTTAACTTAAACATAACTTTTTTTTGTGTAACTTTCATGGAACATTTTAACAACAAGTGTATTTTTCTGTAACACAATTAAAACAGTATTGTAACTGAGCCGAATTATTTGTTGCCAATCGCTAAGTCGAAACTGTAATATAACCCATATGTGACTAAATTTGTTTTGAAAAACTAAATTACAACCGAATTGTAACATATTTATAATACAAATCGAAATCTGTGCTAGCTGGGTATCCACTATCTTCACTTAGTTTTAGAAACATGTATTACATACAATTGCAAACCAACAATTTGGTGTAGATGAAAAATTTGTAAGATCAGGATGTGTTAAATTCTAATATATATATAATTTTGATATACAAATGTTATTGTTAGTCAAATTATACTCTCATTTTTCCATTTCATAAAATTATGTTCGACGTAAAAAACATTGATCAAAGTAAGCCATGTTTCTAAAACGATATTTAAATAAAAACTCAATTAAAATAATTATCAACATTTAGGCCAAACCCCTTAAGATAATTATAAGGGACCTGAGGTTCCATTTATATATATATATATATATATATATATATATATATATATATATATATATATATATATATATATATATATATATATATATATACAGTAATCCCTCCGACTGCGCGGGTTTTAACTGCACGATTTCCACTGCGCGAGATGAGTTTTCAATACTAATTTTCGCACTGCGCGATTAAAATTTCACACTGCGCGACGTTTAAAAATGTTTTTTAGAATATTTAGGTGAATTTCGTACAATTAAAATGAACAAAAATAATTACATTTGCCATATGGGTCATTTTTTTTACAAATCGAACAGATTTGAACAAAACCTGACCGACGCATTTGTGATTTGGCTTAAAAAATTTTTTACGGGTATGATATTGAAAAACATATACGTGTTCTAGGATTTTTTTTTTGGAAAATAGAGGCGATCTAAATTTCGAGAATTTCGTGATTTTTGGCTTTTCAAAAATTCATAACTTCGGTTCTATTAATGATAGAAGCTTTTGTTTTATTTTATTTTAAAGTTAAGAGATGGAGTTTTCATAAAAAGTATATTCAAAAAAAATTATAAGCAAATTCCGATTATTATAAACAAATAAAATGTTAAAATTGATTTTTAGTGATTGCCCTACAAAAATAAAGAGTATTTGATACCATCGTATTCTACGTTCAATGGAGAAAATAGTTTTACTGTTAAAAATAAATTAATTTATCCAGCGCGGGACAACAAAAATTTATGGAACTTTTTGTCTTTGCACGCTCGATAAATTAATTTATTTCTAATGCTACTCGTACACGAGAGAGCAAAATTGCAGGTGTCAGAGAGAAAGGGTCTGACTTATTGCTAAACTGTTTACACATAGGAATTTGTTAATAATTTTTGTAGATAACAATTTTTTTAAAGTTCATTTTTTAGCTTTAAAATAAAACAGAAAAAAATTTCTATCATTACCAGAACCGAAGTTATGAATCTTTGCAAATAAGTCTTCCGCTTTATTTTCGAGAAAAAAAATTCTCGAGCACGTATATCTTTTTTTCTTGGGAAATGGGAATTTGGGAATTTTCCTATATGAAAGCCCTAAAAAAAATTTATGCCAAATAAAAAATGTGTTCGGTTTGTAAAAGAATGACCCATATATGTAGCAATTAGAAATTCATTATTTTTAACCGTGTGGCTGGAACATTCAATAAAGATCAAATTCAATTTCAAGCCAGTAAGGGTAAAATATTCTAAACAAATTCATATTATTGATATTATTTTTTTAAATTTGAGTTGCCTTTTGAAATGTTATTTATGTTAATTTATCTGTTAACTTATGAAGTGTTTTCTTTTTAAGAGTTGTCGAAGTAATACATGTTTTTCAGGCTGTATATTAGGGTGTCCCAGAAAAATTAAAATTGTTTTTTTTAACGCATACCCTTTAATTTTTTTTCTTTTGTGTCAAAACAACTGTAAAAAAAATTTCATGCAATTTAAATAACAGTAACCCGTGCCGACTTGGACCTAAACATCTCAATACTTGATTGTGTACTATAGCGCGCATACCTGTTTTGATGTGCTTATAATTTCTAAATGTCTTGTCGGTTATACGAATTTTTCTTGAAAAATAAATATGTCCGTCGAACTAGGTAGTTCTAAACAAAAAATATCCATAAAAGGTAACCCAAAACTTCCTTCAAATGGACAAGCTCTCGTATAGTATTGTTGTATAATATATTGTTTTTTAATATAATACATTTCATACGAAAACAAAGAAAATTTGTTGTGCCAAAACTGAATAATTCTATAGACACGCTTGGAATGTTATTTTAGATTGAAAACTCAAGACAAAGTGCAAATTCTCTGCTGTGATACTATAACTGCTTCGAATACACATCGTATGTGTGCGCGTTGAAAAAAATCAATATAGAAAAACTTATTTTCGCTTGCAACCATCACATGTACGAGCTGGTATTAAAAAGTCTTTTTGAAGTGAAAATAAAACAAGTGCCTATAATAAGCCCGGACATTCCACTTTTTCAAAAAATTAGAGATCATTGGCAAAAAGTTGATCATCATAAAATAGAATGCTATAGAGAAAAGGTGGAATGGGGCCTGTTTCCAAAATTGATAAATTGAAAGTAGATTAAATAATAATAGATATAATAATTAAAAAGGAGATATCAATGCTTAGAGCATTTCAGCTGTATCGTTTAGATACAGCTGAAAGAGCGGTCTAATTAATGCAGGACTTGAAAAGAAAATATGCTTAGTAATAGTTGTTGTAATTAAAAATAATATTAAAATATGGAGGGACTGAAATCTCAAGCTCTGAGATATCAAGACTTCGGTCTGGATTAAGGATTTTGATATAGTTTTCGGTAAAAAACTTTTATGAGGACATTGCTTTTAGTTTTGGGCAGCGATGTATATCAAACATAAAACTCTTTGTCAAAGTATAAATATTTTTTTATTTCTGTTTAGAAATTTATTACAAAACTAACACGAAATATTAATAAGTGCCGGAAAATTATAACATATCATAAATTAATATAACTTAGTGAAAAGATGAAACACCCAGCAAACTACTCAAAAACCTCTCCATTTAGCGTTTCAAGAAAATATTACAAAACCAAATATTCATGGTTCTTTCAAAATTCAAAAAATATTCTAAAAATTAAAATAAAACAAAAAATTTAAACTTTTTTTTAAAGTTCTAAAAACATTCCAAAAATTATTACAAAATCAAAAATTTAAACATTTTTCAAAAATTCAAAAATTTTTTAAATATTCCAAAAATTATAACAAAATCAAAAATTTCCATGTTCGATAACATTTCATGTCAAACAAATAATTAATTTCATATTGTTCCAAAAAATTAAGTAAAATGAAAATCATTCTTTTGACACACTTAACAACATTTTTTTGACAAACTGATAACGCAATAATCTAGATTTTGGTTTCACATACCAATACCGACCATCAAAATTTCTCCAAGTTCAATGTTCCTATTTGCAATCACTTAAAATGAACGTTTTTAAGCAAAAAATAGGCATATTTCCTTGTTTTGACATACTTGACGATTTTTTTTGACACACTTCCCGTACAGTTATCGTACACATCGTCATTTTGGCTGTTACAATTGAGTAATCCTATTTTTGGAAACAAAAATTTTTGAGATCCCTTCCAGCGGTTTTCTAGATTTCGTCGGTTGTGACGGCAGACACACATACAGTTTTTTTTAAGAATCAGTAAGTCCTCAAACGTCGATAAATGGGGTAAGAATTTCATTTTTGACTCGAGAATGTAATACTTAGGACTTTCAGACCGAAGTAATGTCTTTTTCTAATTCATTGGCGTTTTATTTAATGAGAGTAAAATAATTTCTCAAATAATTGCACAGTAATCGCAGTAAAAGCTCGTATGTTAAAGTTCAACTTCAAGTCGGCACGGGTTATGGTCATCCAATCGCAGTAAAACTTTTAATTTAAGTTTTTAAGGTTAATTGGAAAAAATTTAGCGGGTATGCGTATAAAATTTTGCAAAAAAATTTTTTTGCTCTATGTCTTGGGACACCCTACTGTATATATTCATTTTTGTTTAATTATAACTTTAAATTATTTTTTTTTGAATTTTTTTCAAAATTTGGAACCAAACCCCCAATTTTCATACAAAATAGGGTTCACGTTGCGCGGTTTTGTATCGCGCGCTATTTTTCTGGAACGGAACTACCGCGCAGTCGGAGGGATTACTGTATATATATATACATATCTTATATATAAAAATCACATGTCACGATGTTTGTCCGCGATAAACTCCGCAACAACGTAACCAATCTTAATAAAATTGTGTTCGGTGTGTGTATAATGGTCCAACTTGAGAGATAGGATAGTTTTTATTTTCATTGAACGCCTATGTATTTTTTATTTACGAATTAAATGTTAAATATGGATAGTTCATAAGCAAACTTTCAGATGGCGGCGTAAATGAATTAATTTACTGTCAAACCTGCTTTATCGACTTTTTAATCATCCATATAGGGCCCATATAGACTACCAAATATGTTATTGAGCGATTATTTTGTTCCGGTGTTTGCTGCAATGGCACTGCAAAAGGGGGAAAAGAAACGAAATTCAATAAAATTTATAAGGGATTTCATACAAAACACAACTTGAATAATTTTAAAAATTATCTATGAAATTTCTCATTTTGCTACAATTAAATAATTTAAATTTCTTTTGGCGCTGCAAAACGGGGAAAAGAGAATAAATTCAATAAAATTTATATGGGATTTCATTCAAAACACAACTTGAATAATTTTAAAAATTATCTATGAAATTTCTCATTATACTACAATTAAATAATTTAAGTTTCTTTATGAACTATTACTGACAATATTGAGCATAATATATAAAATATTTTATTTTCTTCTGTCCGTAAAAGAAATACGAAAATAGGTTAAATTTTTCATACAAGTTTGTATGGGAAATTTTGGCAATTCTCATGTTTGAGCGACTTAAGAATAATATTTTATATATTACGCTTAATATATACTCGATAGGATAGTTTTTATCTCAATTAAAAGTTTTAATATATTTTAATTGCGAATTGAATGTTAAATGTATTTCGTAAACACATTTAACGTAAGTGACACAACTTCATCATGGACTTTTTAAATCATCAGCGTAGGCCCCGAAAAAACTGTTGGTTTCAACTTTTTGTTATAATGATACAGTTTTGAAGTTTAACGCATAGCTCTTTCTATTTTGTGAATTATTTTTTTTTGAATTGTGTTGTGGCCCATTATCGATGAAATTGAAATTGAATCTGCAAATTGACTCAAAAATTTCAATTTACTCTGCTATCGCATTTGAATAAATTTTGCCAGATTGTGGTGTTGAAATTCATGTAATATTTGTTTTTTCGTAATTTAATTTTTGTAGAAGAAGATAAAGCAAAACAAAAAATAATATTTCTGCGAAAAACGACTAAATTTCAATTTCATCGGTCTTTTTGAGAAATGAGTCACGGCAAATAATACAGAAAAAAATCTACTTTACCGAACGTCTTAAAAACATTAAAATTCATTAGAAATCATTAGAATTTTGACAACACGACTTTAAAGTTTATTAATTTTAATGATTTCTCTATGAATACCCAAAATTACGGTTAGTAGTAAATACGTCTAGATAACGTAATGGCCAGTAACATGAGCTATCAACCAAAAAGTTTCGAGTACGAATCAAGTCACGTCGTTCCGTATTTTTTGCTTTTTTGGTTTTTATTTATATTTTAGATTCAAAATCACGAAGGTGGAAAATTTCAAATTTGGTTTGACAAAAAACAGTAAATGCTATAATGATGATAACTAATTTGTATTGTCACTAAATCTGTATTAAAACAATAGTTTGTTAGGGTATTGCACATAATTTATTACTTCTTTTCTAATATTACCTTTAAACGCCGCTTAAAATCATTATTTCAAGGACAGTCATTATTTCATGGACGTTTTTGAAAGGTTAATAAATTGTCCAAAAAGGCATAAAAACGATTTAGCTATTTTGAGCCTTTAACGTTTAGAAACAGTTTAAGCCTCAAAAACATTACAATGCATGCACAATGAAATTACTTTTACCAAGTTTGTATGAAAATTTATTTTGAGGAAAAAAAATTTATTTTTGAAATATATTTTTCCCAATGAAAAAGTTTAAAATTTCTTAACTTTTTCCTCATGATCAATAAAGAATGAAGCTAGCTACAGTTTAAAGCATTGTGCTGATATTAAAAAATAATAATAAAAAGTTGATACCATCAGATTCTCCATTGATACCATAAGATTCTCCAATACCATTCAAAAGACTTCAATTTCCTATTCGTTTGGCTTTCGCCATGACCATAAATAAGTCTCAAGGACAAACAATGTCCATTGGTGGCTTGGCCTTGGCAAATCCATGTTTCTCCCATGGGCAACTATATTTTGCATGCTCACGTGTGGGTAAATCAGCAAATCTTATAGTATTAGCAAAAAACAGGTTAACTAAAAATATTGTACACCGATTAGCACTGATTTAAATTAAAATTACAAATTTTTACTAGAAGACCCACTCGGTGAACTTCGTACCACCTACAATATATTTGTAGATAACATTTGTCAGCGATTATCAATTCTGATCAATATTCTACCTCCAATTCATTGAGATCAATAATAGTGGCTGTATTGAATTTTTCTGGCTGTTTCTTAGTGGCTGTATTGAACTTGAATTTTT
>OY856186.1:397622967-397632967 GCA_963693315.1 Diogma glabrata
ATTTTACTAAATGCAGATAGCTATTTTACTTCGGTCTGAAAGAATTCATGAGCTCAAAGTCAAATTCTTACCCCAACTTTTTTTGGCATATTTCGACGTTTTAAGACCTACTGATTCTAAAAAAGCAAAAAAAAATGTATGTCTGCTGTATGCCGGCCGTCCGTCATTACCTACGCTACAGGGAAAACCGCTGGAGGGATTTTATAAATTTTTTTCTAAAAATAGGTATACTAAAGAAACAGGTCCGAAAGGACGCTGTGTTCGATAACTGTACCGGAAGTGTGTCAAAAAAATCATTATGTGTTCAAATTTCCATATTTTTGGCTTAAAAAACGTTCATTTTAAGTGATTACAGAACATTAAATTTGGAGAAATCTTGATGGTAGGGATTGGTATGTGAGATCAAAAACTAGATTATTGCATTATAAGTTTGTCAAAAAAATGTTGTCAAGTGTGTCAAAAGAAAGATTTTTATTTATTTTTTACCCAATTTTTTGGAAAACAATAAAATTGTTTGTTTGAAATGAAATTTTATTATTATTATTGAGAATTACGGCATTATAAGTTTGTCAAAAAAATAATGTGAAGTGTGTCAAAAAATGATTTCATTTATTATTTTAGCCAATTTTTTGGGAAAAAACTGTAGCTGTTTTTATGACGTAAATATAATTTAAAATGCAATTGGACATGCAAATTTTGGAATTTGTAATAGTTTTTGAAATATTTTTGGGATTTTGAAAAAGTTTGTATTTTTGATTTTTTAATAATTTTTGCAATATATTTAGAATTGCGGCAAAAGTTTTAATTTTTGATTTTGTAAGAATTTTCGGAATTTTTTTAAAATTTAGAAAAATTTTTAATTTTTGATTTTATTATAATTTTTGGGATTTTGAAAAAATTTTCAATTTTTGATTTTGTAATAAATTTTGCAATATTTTTAGAATTTTGGAAAAAGTTTGAATGTTTAAGAATTTTTGGATTATTATCGTAATTTAGAAAAAGTTTAAATATTTGATTTTAGAATAAATTTTTGGAATATTTTTGGAATTTTGAAAAAAGTTTCATTTATTTAGTTTTACAATATTTTTGGAATTTTGATTATAACTTTCCGGCAACGTATTATTGTTTCGTGTTAGTTTTGTAATAAATTTTTAAACAGAGATAAAAAATAATTGTACTTTAACAAAGAGTTATGTTTGATATACATCGCTGCCCAAAACTAAAAACCATGTCCTCATAAAAGTTTTTTGCCGAAAACTATATCAAAATCCTTAACCCAGACCGAAGTCTTGATATCTCAGAGCTGTGAGATTTCAGCCCCTCCATATTTTCCGTTTTATTTTTAACCAACACGAACATCAAAATATTTTTTTCCAAACATTCAATCTTCATAAATTTAACCCAACATTATTTCAATTTTTCTAATTTGACTATTTAACAAAAAGCAAAATTTTAATAAATTCCAAAAAAAATTTCATTTGAATCTCAAATAAATTAATTAATATTTTAATTTAACTTTCAAAACCTTCCTCTCTTTGATATTCACGAGAGACTGCCTATGCACAAAAATTGTACATCTGATACATACCTTGCTTTTTTTGCTTTTCCCCACACAAACTTCAAATCATTGTATTGTATTAAAATCGTTGTAGATCTCACAGATCACAGATTAGAAGATTAGAAATCAGCAATTATGTATTAAAGATTGATTCAAAAGATCCAACGATAGTACAAATTGGACAAGAATTATTTAGAGATTACCTGCGGAAGAAATAATAATCATTTTAACATTTTTGAAATATAAATCATTGGATCATTAATGTCAAGTTTCACTCTCTTGTGAAAAAAACTATGGCATGTAGAAAATGAAATCAATGTCTGGCGTGGCTTGTATAATCTGTCTACCTACACCGTCCTAAAAGAACAAACGTTTCAACGCATGTTTTTCCGTGCCCGAGAAAACAGCGCCGTAACAGTGTATGCTCTATTTCTAGATGTATAGTTATCATATGCTTTATAGGAACCACCACCGTTCATAATATTTTCTTAATTTTATTTAGCTTAACACGGACAAACATTTCTCTGTCCTTGGCCATAATATATTTTCCTTACCCGATTTACTTCGTAGCATAATAAATAAAAATGTATGTGGGATTTGTTGATTCTCTCTGGTTAACAGAGTGAACAACGATTGGAAAGAATTAATTAAAAGTTTGAAATCTCTGCAACACTTAAGTTTTCATGAGTAGTATTTTCAGCGTCCATGAAATGTCACGTGTAGAGATTTGAGCATTTGAGAAACTTGCCATAGATCCTAAAAAGGATACAAATAGGTCTGAAATTAGGTCCAAGAAAGTGTTCAATTTTCAGAGGAAAAGTTAAAGTCACGGTTGAGGGAATTCATACAGATTTAGGCAAGATTAAAGCTACAATTATGAATTGGATGAGATTGAAGAAATCACATAAAAGAAATGTAGAAGGGCAGAAAAGAGTGATAACTTTTGTTCCCAAAATGCTACTCAAATCGGAGCGAAACTATTTCGTAGCTCGGAAAAAAATGTTAGTTATTATGGAATGTGTCAAATATATTCATAAATATCTTTACCATCAGAATGATGGCTACTTTTGTTTAGAAATCTAAAGGGGTTAATAGAACATTGGATCAAACGCTTACAAGGGTCCTTGGAATTTGAGAAATGAAGGTGTACTGTACGTAGGAACTATTATGCGTTTTCGAGGTATTCATGTTCAGATGAATGTTAGCATTGGAACCGACAGGAAAGTAGGAAGCATATTATTAAAGGTAGAAATTATTTAGAGATTTTAATTTTTCACTCATAATCGAGTTCCGATGAAATTGCCAATAAAAATTCAACTTTGTAGGCATGTTCAGTTCAGTAAAAGATTCCTCATTTCAAGCAGCGATTTTTAAATAAAAAAGAAATAAGTTCTGAGTATAGAGAAGAAACAAGTGAAGGTTATCTTCAGATCTACAAAAATAAGCAACAGTCTTACTGATAACATATAGCAATACAATGAAGAAGCTACAAACGAAACCGTAATTAATGTAGTTGGACTATTTACATTAAGTGATAACCAAAATAACAATGTGGATATAAGTACATATTTCTTCAGTTACTGATTGAAAGTGTGCACGATATCTAAGAAAAAAAAAAAAAATTTATAGACTATTCGCTTCATATGTCATGTTGTCGATCTATTTCTGTATCGATCTTCAGTTTTATCTACTGTGTTTCTATTTCGCTATTAGGCGATTAAGATGCAGTGTTGTGCCTCTGGACTTTTACAAGTCAAAAATTATTCACCAATAATTCCAAAGTTCACCAGATAAAAAAAAAAATATTTTTCTTTTTATTTATTGATTAATATTTAATTAATGTTATTTCTGAAGGGATAAACACTGGATAAGGAACATGTAACTATACACTACAAAAATGAACTGCATTGGCAGGTTGGCCACGAAATGAAGGTTGGGAAGTAATTGGTTTTTGGTGGCTATAACAGTACTTTTATCTAATTGTCCTTTTAATAATTGGTAACCGCCGGATCCTACTGCCAACGACCGTTCTCCACTTCTTTTGTAATAGTATTACGACTTCTAAAATTTGCAATATCCACAAACTTTTGTTTATTGTTGTTTGAAGTAGTTTCTTTTTAAGTTCCTGCCTGAACACATATTTCAGTTCATAAAAACAAATAAAAGAAATTTCACCGCTGTCACCAAGGTCATAAAATCAATCCCAATTAATTTTTGTGACAATTAATTTGCCATTTAACCTGTCATAATCAGACCACATTAAGTTTTAATGAGTAAAGAAGACACTCCAGGGCAATAAAGAAGACACTTCAGGGTCTTAAACATTAACTGATAACCGCCATTAAATTGATCAAAGCTACAAAAATTATGGTCTGCTGCACAAATAATTGTGTTAGTCTAAAAAAAATTACAATTGGATACTTTTATACAAAACTTAATCCAAATTCCGTTTCTACTTGATTCTTCATTTCAAAATATATCATCTTTATCTTTTTCACTTCCAATCCATTCTGTTTTCCTAAATTTGATAATTTTATGTAAATTCAATTTTTTTTCATTTCCTGGAGAAAAATTTTCACAAAAATAAATTAAATCTTTTTTTTCCATTCTTCACATAGACTCACAGTTTCATTAATATTTAATGCACTTTTTTGAGGAAAATCAAATAAAATAACATTTTAATTTTATCTTAGTTTCCAAGGATTTTCCGTTTTAACGATTTTATTATCTACAAATAACGACGAACAAAAAGGATTTAATTAAATCAAAATAGTTTTTTTTTGCTTTCTTTTCGATTAAACTTTATGAAGATCATTTCCATTGTATAGAATAATCGCTCTAGATGTTGAATCGGAAAAACTCTTCAAAAACTTTAAAATAAAGTTGATTTCTATCTCTCTAAATTTGTAGGCATTTTGAAAGTCAAATATATTAATTAATTAAAATATTTTGAGGAAAAAGGACACTTAAGATCAATTTCCATTCGATTTTTAATCGAAAATTTTACTTAATTAAACGAATACCTATGACATTAATTTCGAAAATACTACGAATTAATTCCATAAAAATTATAAAGTTTTTTTTACGACAAAACCATAAAACTTTCTTGTAATATATTTAGTATAACAACAAAAAAAAAAGATTTTCATAGTTTTTCACAACTTTTTTATATTTTAATTTATATTTAAATTTAAACTTAAAATTTTGCGAAAAATATATTGATTTTTATGAATTGAATCAAGATGATGTTTACTAAAATAGAAAATGACGGAAAATTTTTATTTTGTTTCCAAAAATCTAAAAACGAAAGGATAAAAGTTTTTTTTATCAAAATAATAAATTATAATTCAAGTTTTTTTTTGGAACGAGGCAAATAGGAAATTGTCATAATATTTTTGTATTTCATGTTAAACAAGAGTGTTGAGTGTGAAACCACCAATTTGATAAATTTTTAAAAAATCTGCAAAAAATATTTAGGCATATATGCAGAGTTTTGCTGCAGGACTGCACCGGTTAAAAAAATCTTCACTTTTACAATGTTAGATTGATAATGCACTTAAAATTTTTTGTATAACAAGCAAATGTTTTTTGTTTCATAACACTTGCTCTCAATAACACAATACTATTGTAAAACGACCGAACCGAAGGCAATGAAAGAAATATTATTCGGTTTGCACAAATTAAAACATATAAGTGACAGATTTCCGATTTTGAGGACGATCACAATAAGCAAAAACAGAAAACACAAATTTTGGCACACCTGCTAAATGCCCAAGAGTAACGGGTTCTAATTCACTTTATTTTAAAAGATTCAACTACACATCTGGCGATATTTTTTTTTTAAGCAATTTAACTCCAGACGTAATTTTATAGGAAATTTGACGCACCATTACATAACTTCATCCGCTTTAAAATTGGTGATTTTTGCTCCCCTATTGAAACGAAAATAGTAGTTCAAGTTTTTTTCAGCTCACAATTTTTTTCTTTGATATCTCAAATCAATTCTGGTAGTATTAAATGAATACACTTTTTGTACTCGACTTGAACAAAGTTGCTTCAATTTAATGAAAAAAATACATTTAGGCATTACGACTTCTGCAATATTTTTTTTTCAAACATGGGCAATAATTGTTGGTGAACTTAAGACAAAGTTATTTAAATTTAACTGGAATGATTTTATTTGTGCGTGTGCTTCAACTGTAATCAACAGTGTGCATTCCTGATACTGAAATCACCATCAGAAACATCCAAGAATTTGCGGGTCATTAGATTTTTAATTTCCGACTAGCTTCTGTTTGTGAGTTCAAATATGCCTTTCCTCAGTCCATTACAATTGTTAAATTCTCGCAAAACTTTCACAAGAAGATGGATTAAAATGAGCAAAGAATAGGAACTCTGTTTACCCCAAAATTTGGAGGAACCAAGACACACAGCACTTCACTTGCGATTTCTACTTTAAAAAATTAAAAAGTTTCATTCACCCTATTATTGGCCGTGGATTTGATTCATCATGCCTTAGCAATTGACACCAGTCATAATGAATAAACTATAAATTAATATAATATAACGACCAATCGTTCCATCAATGGTCCCGGCGATTATGGAATATGAATATAATTACTATACACTATCATAATCATAAAATGCGCCAATTAATACGGCAATTGTTGGATATGAATAATATTACAATAAAATAATCAAAAGTTGCATCAAAGGTCCTAGCGTTCGTTGAATACGAATTATAATACAATATAATAATCAAAAGTGGCGCCAATTACCCGATTCGATTTAGTCGGTTTTTAACTCAACACCAATTTTATATTATGAATTAAAATTAAATTAACATCATATCAAAATAAAACAACTCTAATTAAATTCAACTATAAATCAAAATTGCGAAACGTTCGTTTCCTTAGTATTACAAAAAAGTTAATTTATTTAACTTTAAAATAATAAGACCATTTGGCTAAGACCAATTGACTTCGTTTTTATACAAATAGTAAAAATGATTACCATACAAAAAACGATTAATTGAATTACCTCAAGTAATCAATTATACAACAGAAAATGTTTATATAGATAAATATCCGCACTCCAAACCGCTTTAAAAAATGTCCCATACGAGATACGAGGCACAACATATTATTTCAACTTGATATTGACTATAATGTCTTCAATTTGAAATGCAAAAAAATTAAAACACGTGGATTCGTCATAGTTTTGATTAAACAACTTGCATTAATTCAATGAATTATATGTGATATAACATCACTCCGATGGAAGTTATCCCATCATGAATAATAAGACTGAATCTAACAATACATAGTGTGCATTTATGAAATTTTTTTGCTATCCAAACAATTTTTGATCGATCTAGCTTCGAACCCAATAAGAATACTTGAATTAGCTTAATACTTCAATTAGTTTAATAAAAACACAAACAATACAAAACAAATACCTTAAATTCTATTCAATAATCAAATTAATAGAAATGAATTCACTAATTTTAATTCACAGATGGTATTTATAAAAAATTACCGTTGAGTAGAAACTATTTGGTTTTATTTTTATCCAATGATCCATATAAGCATTATAATATTTTCACGAGCTGTATACTCGTATACTCAAATATGTTTACTCGTCCATAAAGTTGGTTCGGTTTAAACTCAACGAAAAACAACCCCAAAAAATGAAAGAAAAAGAACCTCTGAATTTAATATTGCATGAATATAACGAAGGATAAGAATTATATCGACTACCTGAAATTGGTAAACACCAGTTAAGTTCAGATAAAATGATTTTAGGACAATTGCTTCGTCAACAATCAAAAATAACGTAAAAATATACTTGGGTTCTTTTCTGATTACGACTCTGAGAGGGAAAAATTTAATTATATTAGATTATACAAATGTAACATTTGATATATTCTATTGCAACGCCTCTTCGTTGGTTCTTTTCGATTATTGAGCAAATACGACAGTAAAAAGACAGATCTTTAGTTAACAAATTCTCAAACTTTATTTATCAACCAGTTACAACAGCTTCCGATTTTAATTACAATAAATTCCAGGGTCTCCAGTTTATGTACGATAACCTTCACCGCTTTTCCACAATTTGAACCAATAATATTCGGAATCGTAAAATCTGTATTTACTATTCCACTAAGTTCAAATTCTTGTACTATTAGTACCCAGACTCAAGTACCACCGATTATTCCTTATACTTGCGAATATTTATAAACACTTTTAATTGCAAAATTAAAACTGACTATCTGATATTTTGTTCGCTTATTTATATTCAAAAACAAATAAGCAGAAACGTCTGGTAACTCAGTTTTTGTTGCCAGTTTTTTTTCTAGAAACAATAGGCCACACCACCTTTTAATTCATTAATGTAAACATTTGTATAACAAATTTAATGCAAATTGTATTAGTTAAAAGGAGTTAACTTTTAATTCATGAATGCAGAATGTATTGGTTATTTATGATTAAATTAAACCATTCTGGACGAAGTTTATTACACTATCATTTGCGTTGGGGTAAATGACGCAATCCGTCTGAATTTCATTGATTTATGTCTTAATATTTTAATGAAACGATGAACGTAAACAACTTCTCTTGTAAGGTTGGTGGTGAGAGAACTTAAACTCTTTTTCGGTGTAATCTCATGTGTAATGTTAAGAAGTACAACTTCTTGTGACTTTATATATGGTATTGGATCTTTATCAAATAGCGTACACTCTGGATCTCTACAGGTTTTCCAAGAATTTTTAACCACATCACTCTGAATTTTTTAAATTTTATTTGGCATAAAACCCCGAAACCTAGATCTGCCGTATTATTCTCCCTACAAATATGTCTCCATGTCATGGAGTAAAATACCTCGAATGCGTGTGTAAACCCATAGGTTTGTAATTGTTTGATATTCTTGAAAAATTCACCATTTACTTGAGATTAAATTCAATTCTTATTAGATTCAATCTGTAATTTCAAATATGTATCTCCTCAGCCCATCAAAATTGTCAAAATTCACGCAAAATTTTCAAAAGACTCAATTGAATATAGAACAAAGACTCTGTCGACTCCAAAAGCCAGATGAACCAAGACCATCACCACCACTACGTCAATTATATTTTTTTTACAATAAATAATATGTTTCACTCACAACATTATTTGCAATTGATCTAAACCTCCTAGATTCTTCATCTCGAAAAAGTCAATGTCTTCTTACCGTATAACCGCCATTTACAAATCAAACTAATAAGATTACTTCGGTCTGAAAGACCTAAGTATAACATTCTCGAGCCTAAAGTGAAATTATTACCCCCACTTTTTTGGCATTTCTCGACGTTTTAGGACCTACTGATTCTAAAAAAGCAAAAAAAATGTATGTCTGTCTGCTGGCCGGCCGTCACAACCGACTTAATCTAGAAAACTGCTTGAGGGATTTCAAAAATTTTTGTTTCTAAAAATAGGTATACTCAATGTTAAGAGCAAAAAGGACGATGTTTTCGAAAGTTGTCTCGAAATTGTGTCGTAAAAATCGTCAAGAGTGTCAAAACAAAGAAATTTGCATATTTTTTTCTTAAAAATGTTCATTTTAAGTGATTACGAGTAGGAACATTGAATTTGGAGTAATCTTGATGGTCGGGATTGGTATGTGAGAACAAAATCTACATTATTGCATTGCACAAACTTCTGTCAAAAAAATGTTGTCAAGTGTGTCAAAAGAATGATTTTTATTTTTTTAGCTCAATTTTTTTTTAAAAAAATGAAATTAATTATTTGTATGACATGAAATTTAATTGAACAGGAAATTGACATAGAAATTTTGTTATAATTTTTTAAATATTTTGGGAATTTTGGAAGTTTTTATTTTTGATTTTGTAAGAATAATATTTTTAATCATAATATTTTTAGAGTTTTGAAAAAGTTTAAATTTTTTGTTTTATTATAATTTTTGGAATATTTTTGGAATTTTGAAGAGAGTTTCTATTTTTGATTTTGTTATAATTTTTAGGATATTCTTAAAATTTTAGAAAAAGTTTTTTGAATTTTGAATTTGTGATTTAGAAAAAGTTTCAATTTCTGATTTTGTATTACTTTTTGAGTTATGAAAAAAATTTGTATTATTGGTTTTGTTATAATTTTTGAAATATTTTTGGAATTTTAAAAAAAATTTTATTTTGTTATTATTTTTGCAATATTTTTAGAATTTTGAAAAAGTTTCAATTTTTGAATTTGTGAATTAAAAATTTTTAGAATTTTGAAAAAAGTTTCAATATTTGATTTTGTACGAATTTTAGGAATATTTTTAGAATTTTGAAAAAAGTTTGAAATGTTGCACCATGAATTTTTGCAATATTTTTAAAATATTGAAAAAATCTAAATTTTTGATTTTTTTATAATTTTTGGAATTTTAAAAAAAAAATTGTATATTTGA
>OY856186.1:397637967-397680764 GCA_963693315.1 Diogma glabrata
AAATTCGTTGCAATTTTTTTTAGAATTTTGCGTTGCCCAGTTTTTGAGTTACTGTTGAAAAAGTGCAAAATTCAGACCGTCCTACCCTACACACATTTCGACACTAAATGACAGAAAAATTTGGAAAATTTCACAGTTAGGAAATTTGGTAAGTTTTGTATGAAAATTACAGCACAGTTTTTGAGTTATGGATAAGAAAAGGCTAAATTCAGATCGTGCCGCCGCCTACCTTTCGACGATGACTGACTGAAAGATTTGAAAACATTCACAGAGACAGGAATATTGGTAAATTTTGAATGAAAATCATATCGAAGACTCAAATAATTATATTTCTGTGTGTTTATGGGATGGGTGTGGGGAGGGAAAAAAACCATTTATGATCCAAATGAGTGGGGTGTCATATAATTTAATTTAAGATTTAAGCACATTTAAGCACTTATTTTAAGAAATGTTACAATTTTTTTAGAATTTTGCAATGCAGAGTTTTTGTGTTATTAAAAAAAAAATATTTTTAGTATGTAGCCTTTCCACACCCCTAAATTTCAACACTCGATTGACCGAAAAAATAATCAAATTTAATCCATTTACAAGCTGGTGTAATTGAATCTTTTTTAAGTTACCAAAAACATCTATAGATAATATTTATCCTGAATTAACATTTTTTTTCCCATTTTTGATCAATGTAGATTTTATTGTAATTTACTATTGATATTTACGATTAAACATTAATTATTTTGTTATGTGTCTATGGTCTGAAAATATAAGGACATTACAACACAACTTTTTTTCAATAATTTTTGATATTGTGTTCTTTTACATTCACGGAACCCTTGACGAGCGGATTTTATTCGCACTTGTCTGACTTTTTTTACTTACCGCAGGCTATTTGAAATAATCAATTTACATGTCATGGATACTGTGATGTTAATTTACTGTGATAGGAGTAGAATAATACTTTTGCTTTAACAAACAGGTTTATGTTTTATATACATCGTTGTCCAAAACTAAACTATAAACTAACGCATATTTATTATTATAATAAAACGAGTGACTAATTTGTTTCTTCTATCTTTTAAAATGTTGGATGAACTCTTTTCCGTCAACGGTGGCACGGTAGCACCCTCAATCATAGACCAAAGAATAAAGCCTCTATGCAACCCTATATGTGGGTTTTAATTATTGATGAAAACAGTGTGTCACATGATCTAGGAAAAGGTCACTAGCTGGATTATTGGAAACCCTATTTGAGTTGGTTCCGCCAAATTTTAAAAACAAATTTGCTATTTACTTCTCATTTTATTTTTACTTTCTCTTGCCTACCATAAAATATTGATCTATGTTATAAATTGTTTGTGATGGGATTTGTTGATTATTTATCCCTTCTTTGAAAAACATAAAAAAAATCAAACGAATGTGTCCATCAACACCTTATAATGCATGTTGTTGTTGAACCTTGGTATTTAAAGTTTTTAATTGGATGTTGTGAAACTTATTGTGATTTTTACTACACAACACATTTTATCAAAAAAAAATCAACTCAACAAATAATATTTTAATTCGAAAAAACAAATGTAAATTTTTCTCAAAACAGTTTCTTACTAAATTCAACTCAACACAACTGCCAAAATCCAACTAGCCTTTTTCACCTCAATTTCGAAACGTTCGCCGTTCATTGTTTGAAAAAAAAACCTTGTCCCTAACAAAAGTATAAGCAAACCACCATACAAACTTAAAGTGAACTTCTTGTATTCCTCTTGAGTATAAAACAGTTAAAACCGCAAATTCGAAATTTGTTAAGAAAATTTTAACAAAAATTGTAGTTAGTTTTATGGATAGTCGAATTACATAAAACAAATATACAACATATACAAAATTTCATAACAGAAGTTTTGAATTCCTTAAAAAATTAAATCTAATGAATATGAAGATTGATTAAATAAACAAGTGTAATTGTGTTGCATGCATGAGTTATATCGTGTGATGTGGGTTGAAAAGTAGAAAAAAATATTGAGAGTAAATATTATTCATTCACATAACACAGTTTTGTCCGTTACAGGACAGGACGATATTCCGAAGCCTACGGACTGCATTCGTCTTGAAAAGAACCGGAATAAATTTTGGTGAGGAGAGGGTGAAACAAAACCCCGAAAAAAGAAAGTCTTATGCTCTACCAAATGAGCTAGCCGGTCTAAAAAAGAATCTACTAAGAGTGAAAAAAGTAAAAAGTCAACATAAAAAAACAAAACTAAAAAAAACTTGAGAAAGAAACGAGAAAACAATTTCGATAGGTGTCCGTAGAATAATTGAGCTGATGCCAAACAAAAATAAATTCGACAGCCAGAAAAAATAAATTTAAATACAACACAAAAGTCGTTTGTGCGTCATGGACTAACGCATTCTACCATCTCCGATAGAACAACTTACGTTTTGTCTTCGGATTGCGTCACTCTTCCATCTAACCACCAATTAAAAAATCAATTGTTTTTGATGATATATAAAACATGGCCCTAATTTTATCTGTAACATATTGTAAAGCTTTAACTACGTTTTCATTTATTATTATTTCAAGTAATAATAATTTTCTCAATTTTCATTCTGAACATCGTTTTTTATTTTGCCTCTCTAGATAATATAAGCAAAAATTATTATCATTTTTTTTTGAAAACGGAACCATTATAAAACTCAACTAAAAAAATTAATCTTATTAATTATTTAAACCATGTGTATGGATAAATTAATATTAAATATATACAAGCTAAGCTACATACCCCTTTTGTTATATTCTGATATGATTTTGGTCAAAAACAACAAAAAATTAAAAACAAAAATTTAATTTGATTGTCACTTTGGGAAATTAATTCTTTAAATTGACAAAACTTAGTTATATGTATTTTATTTTTACGTTTTATTATTATTATTTGTAATTTAATCCTAATTAAATTTTTACAAAAAAAAACGAATCGATGAAAAAAGGTTTAAAAATAAAAATCTATTTAGTTTTTCTTATTTTTTTTGTGTTGGAAAAATAAAAAATAAAAACATTTTTTTGGAATTTAAACACAGATGAAAATTAAGTAAAGTAATTTTGTTCCTTTTTGTATATAAGAAAATTTTCGAAAATTTTGTAAAATTGTCACGTAGTTTTAAATGTTTTGTTATTTATTTAATTTAAAATAACAAAAAAATAAAATAAAAATGGAAATTGAAATTTTTCAAAAGTAAACACAACAAAAAGGTTTTGATTGATTTTTTGAATAGAAAATGTTGAAAATTTTCTAATGTCGGTCGTTTTTTTGTTTGTTATCGAAACAATAGAGATACGCCGGATGTAAAGGGTTGGTACTTAAAAATTGATAAATACTTAAACCTTTGTTATATTTTAAGTATGTCGGTAACATTCCAAGACGTTTGATTCAATGGAAAAAGGAAAGGATAACCTTTTTCAAAAGCTAATATTATGTTGATAAATTTAATAGTAGGACGTAGCAGTTTAATTGAAATCATTCGGATATCAAAATTTTTTTTTAATAAAAATGTTGTGTTTTAGTATTTTCAATATCTGACACAACAATGCTTACTTGCTAGGGTGTTAACGATTGATTCTGGCAAAGGATTGCATTTGTACGAAGTACGAACAAAGAAATCTTACTACATTATATCACTATGACAATGAGTGAACTCGGCAGTTTAAGTGTTTCCACAAACCGATTGATGAGCAAAACGGAGACAAAAATATAATTGAGGCATGAAGATTTTGATTTAATGCAAACACTGCTGGTGAGTATATCTATAAAAAACAAGAAATAGTACCACGAGATTGTAGGGAATCAATATATAAAATCGACGACTTTTTTTTGATCTCCTTTACAGGGTGGAGTTTGGGTTTGTTCGTTCATGAATTTTACTATTTATTTGGTTACTGGTGATTTTCAAAGAGTGGGAAATATAACTTATCGGTTTGGCAGATTTAAAATTTATCGAAATTTATCGGCTAGGCAGAAAATTTTCAATCAACGAGCTTTTTGATTACGTTAGCTTGCCGAATTCGATCAAATGCTTATGAGATGTCTATTGCGGTAACAAATGCAAAAACGTAAATAAAATAGTTCTTTGCATGTTTCCATAACTGCATACGTAGGTTATAGTCTTACATAGATGACATTTATCAATCTCATAATACTGGTAATCGATACGTTAATGGATTTTGGAACAATTTTGCTATGTTGAAGTTGGCCTAAACACAGGTAAACAGAAAGTCTGGGCAAAAAATTAAAAAAAAAACTCTGTAAATTAAAAACCTAAAGTAGCGCTCATCATCTCGACACCCTTCATATCTTGGAAGATCGTTAGTAATCTGATATAAAGTAATAGAAATAATTAATATAACAAATTTTATTTATTTCCTTCAACTGATTCTGGGTATAAAATTTGGAGTAACTAAACGTAAATAATAAAATATTTTGTTGGTATAAGACCACTCCTGATATAGGAAGATCCATTCCCATACACCACACATGCAAAAATTCGAAAATACCATTACGTGTTTCAACCTAACTTCAAATTAGCTCTACTCCCAATTTGATTAACGTAAGTCCCAAATCACCGTCTGGCTTTGATAACTTTAATTAGTAAGCAAAAACACCAGATTTTATTGCGTATTCAACACCAATATTGTTCCACAACAACCGGAAAACAATACAGTACATAATGTGTTTTGACTAGAATATTTATCAGCTGCAATACCTGCAATGGTTTATCGTAGAAATGGCCAGTCTATAGGATACACAATAATTCACAAAATTTGTGTTAAATAACACTAATAACACTAAAACTTTATTCACAATTAAAAAATAACTTCTAAGGCATACGACGTCATTGATCAATTTAGTACACAATAACCTAAAATATGAATAAAATAACCATTTATTAAATAGTTCTTTAATGCTGTACCAGTTTGACTACATTTTTGATATATAATTGTAATAATAATTCTTTGACTTATTCAATTTGTGGCATCAACGTTGTAGCGTTGTAGCTCTCAAGCAGTGTGTGAGATGAAAATTCTTAGTGTTTTTAAAAGGATTTAAAGTTATACTGTGGGAGATGTTAATCATTTATTAGGATTTTTCAAAATTTAGTCTTTCATGTTCTTGACTATTTGACTCACTTAATCAATTTTTTACCGATCTAATCAAGGTTTCCGTCTCTATGAAAGAAAATGATTTTTAAGCCTATCTCCAAGTTCATTGATGTAAATACTGTCGAAAAGCAATATCCGATAAGTATCAGGCCATGTATTTCGAAAACTGTTAAATGCAACGCGCATGATAAATTCATTTTGTACTAGAATCAGCATTGTTTACAAACCCCATATACGTCAGGTATAGGTACTAACAGGTAACAGGTACTAATGCACTAAGGAGCCGAAATTTTAAAATTTGCTTTAGTTTTTTTTTCAATTAATATATTTTAATTCCTTTAAGGGTTTGCCTAAATGTTAATTATAATTTAATTTGGTTTTTTATTCAAATTTCGTTTTATTCGCTCAGTTATCTTTGATTGATTTTTTTTAATCGCTAAATAGAACTATCCAAAAAATGAAAAATTTAGGTATAATGTTACAGCATTTATCACATTACATCTTAATTTTTCATTTATATCAAAATTATGTACATTGATGTACCAAATATTTGCAATGGATCAATTAGCAGCAAAGAAAAAGATAATGGACAATAATATCAAAGCTACAGGTTCAAAGTTTTTTACTTATTGAGGAAATATGCTACTCAATTACTTTAAAAAACAAACAAAGCACATGGATCATGTTGATGTTACATAAATGTTATCGATAAAATATATGCAAAAATGTTACCAAATTATGTGATTTGACTGCTTCTAGAATAGTTTATAAGTCAAAATTAATAATTTAATAAGAATAAGAATATTTAATAAGAAAAATTTTTATATTCCAGTTATCATTTTCACGTATCACGTATATATTTTAAAATAAAAAGTCAGACAAGCGCGAATAAAATTCGCTCGTCAAGGGTTCCGTGAATGTAAAAGAACACTATATCAAAAATTATTGACAAAAAGCTGTGTTGTAATGTCCTTATATTTTCAGACCATAGACACATAACAAAATAAATGTTTGATTGTAAATGTCAATAGTAAATTACAATCAAATTTACATTGATCAAAAATGGCAAAAAAATGTTAATTCAGGTTTAATATAATTTTATTTATTTATTTACTAAAGTATTCATATACACATAAGGCTGAGCCTTTTTACAACTTACTTGCATGCAAGCAAGTTTTCTTATGTACATTATAAACATTAAGTACTAATAGAACAATTTAACAAACAAGACAGGTTGAAGAAAAAAAAAAAAGAAACAAATTCAGTTACAATTAATTATAGTTTCATTAATATGCAAAATTTCAGTTTTAATAAAAACTAACAAAGAAACAACAAAAAAAAAAAAAAAAAAAAAAGCTGATGTTAGCATATCAAATATGGATATCAATAATATTAAGTATGGTAGCTTTGGTTATATTGGCTAAATCTTCATTAAATTCATAACAATTATATCGAACATAAAGGTACAAGACAATATTACTTGGTAGGAAGTACATGATATATCATTGCAGAGAAAGTAACAATAAAAAAAAGACAAAATAAATACAACTTCGTTTGTATAATTGTTAATATGTATATAATTAATTACCATAGAATTCAAAAAACGATCAGCAATCCAATTTTAAAAAACCAAAAAAAAAAAAACTTTAAACTTTTGTTGACATAGCTTCAAAAGACAACTTTTTAAAGGACGTATAAATATTTACAGCTTTTATATTATGATCGAGCGAGTTCCAAACTTTGATAGCATGCACGAAAAACGATGACTGGCGAGCCTTTGAGTTGCAGTTAAATGGTAGATTTAGATTAAAAGTTCTAACGGATCTAGATAGATTCAGTTTTTCGTACAGATACTGCGGCGTTTTTGAATGTATCAGTTTGTGCAAAAATAATAACGAGATATAATCCAAATAATTACGTAAAGAACAGTTTAAAATCAATTTTGAATAATTCGAGATTGAAACCCCAATCTTTTTATTATATATGTACCTAGCGCATGAATTGAAGGCAACGTTTAACTTTTTCCAACAAGCCTCTGAACAGCCAGAATAAATAGGCGCACAGTAAATCAGGTGTGGAACGATTAAAGATCTAACCAATTTCAACTTTATATCACAGGGAGTGAAATTGGCGGATAACCATAGCTTGCTCAAAATCATGTAAATCTTAGAACAAATATTTGTAATATGATCATCCCAAGTAAGAGAATTATTTACGATCAGTCCAAGGTTTCTGACTTTATTATTTATTTGAATCAACTGACCATCAATAAGGAATTGGGTCATATTTAAACTAGCGACAAGGGTTTTGTTGCTCGCGATAACGATAGCTTGCGATTTGGTTGGATTCAACTTAATCTTATTCTGCTTAGCCCAGGTCGATATGGATTTTAAGGTGTTATTTAGTCTTGCTACACAAATATCATTGTTTTCGACTTGTTCGGAATCATATAATTGTAGATCGTTGGCAAATAGATGGAAACATACACTACTGATTGATAAATAGATGTCATTGATAAACATGCTAAATAAAATAGGTCCAAGAATGGAACCTTGTGGAACACCAGAAGCTATCTTTGCCGGATCAGAAAACTTTTCACCGACTCGAACAAATTGGTATCGATCAGATAAGTAAGATTGGAGAATTTTTAATGCACTGTAAGAAAAATTATATTGGCTACGCAGTTTATTTAGAAGTGTTACATGGTCCACCGAATCAAAGGCTTTCGAAAAGTCCAATAAGATAAGATAGGAAATCTTGTTATAAGAGATAGATGTGCTTAAGTCATCTATTATTTTTAGCAGAGCTGAAGATTTATTGTGACCTTCACGAAATCCAGACTGAAACCGATGAATCATTCTATTTTTATTAAGGTGGGCCAATATTTGCTTTTTCAGTACTTTTTCCATCACTTTAGAAAGACAAGGTAAAATGCTTATCGGCCTAAAATCCTGTAGTTTATCTGGGTTTGATATTTTTGGTACTGGTATAACAAATGCAGTTTTCCAAGTGTTTGGGAAGATGGACTTAGTTATAGCAGAATTTATAATATGCGTAACATATTTAGCTATAATGGGTAGCAATAACACAGTAAAACGTATAGGGATATCGTCTACACCGCAGGCATCCGACTTTATTTCTGTAATATATTTACACACTTCAAGGTCAGATACATTATCAAAATAGAAATGATTGGCTGATGGTATTAAAATGGGATTGTGACAGTTAAATGTTTCAGTAGGCGAGGTTGTAGCAGAAGCGAAGTATTTGTTAAACTCGGAGGGCGAAATATCTGTATCAATATTTTGGTTTGCATTAGTTAGACCATGTTTTTTAAAATTTGACCACAACACTTTAGGAGGTAAATCGGTACTAAAGATTTTCTTAAAATTATTAAATTTAGCGATTTTTATAATTTGGCTTACTTTATTTCTGTATTTACTAAAGGAGTCCCAATTATGTGCATTTTTATTTCGTTTCCAACAACTATAAAGGTAGTTGCGTTTATTAATATGGCTAATAATGTTCGAGTCAAACCATGAATCAACATTAACTTTTTTCACTTTAAATTGTTTGATAGGGGCAAATTGGTTTAATAGGAAGACTACTAAGTTATTGAAATAAGATAGTTTATCATTTACATCACTAATGTTAAATATTTCATACCAATTTAACGTTTGGGCAAACTCAATCAATTCATTGCGATTAATACATTTCAAGTTACGCCGTAATATAAAATTACCGTGAATCTCAGAATTGATTTCGTAACCATAAGAGCCAAAAATCATATCGTGGGTGGTATATAGTCCAGGCATCGAAATTTGCGTAAAGAACCCTATTTTAGAAACATTTTTTAACAACAACAGATCGATACAGGTAGAACTTTTATCTACGAAATTAGTAGGTTCAGTAGATGCATATATAATTCCATATGAGTTGATGAAATCCTAGAACTTGCTAACAGTACGGTCAGAAGCTAACAGGTTGATATTGAAATCGCCAAGTATAAGGACATCATCATATCTGCTTGATAAGGAATTGAACACTCTTTTAAGTTTGCTGATAAACTTGATATTAGGTGGTACATATACTACTCCAATGAGTAATTTTTCACGAATATTGTTTGAAATTTCAATAAAAATCATATCGAATTCAGAAGTGGGAGAGTTCTTTTTAACAATTTTATACTTAATGTTTTGATTAATATATATAGCAACCCCTCCTCCACGACGACCAGCCCGATCCTTGCGTATCAACTGAAAATCAGGAAAAGAGACCAATTGGTTATTATGTTTCTCCTTCAACCAAGTTTCAGATATTGCAATCAAATGAAGAGGGACATCACTCAGTGTTTTCCTCAACTCATCAAAGTTTGAAACTATACTACCTGGGTTCAAATGAGCAAAGTTAAATCCATTGCTTTTAGATTTAAAAGATGACTTTAATACAATATTGTTAAAGTCCATAGCTGTATTACGTTGGTTGAGATTTATATACAGTTAGAATAAGTTGTCTTTCCAATCTAGAAAATTTAAAAAAAAAAAGAAGCTAATTAATTATTAACGAACAAACAAACCTCAGCTTTTTTAATTTCTTTGTTTTGTTCAGAGAGAATGATATATCAAATAAAACCGTAAAATTACTAAACAAAACAACAAAAAATAGAACGAGATAAACAGAGATTTTAGATCACAATATAATTTATAAATGTCTTATTATTGATTAAACTCTTGATATTTTCTAATTTATTAATGTTTACAATTCAACAAAACTATTCAATAACTATTTCACGACTGGTGGATGGTTAGTAGAAGGAAGATTCTCTACTGCCATTTTTAGTTCATCTTCATGGTAAAATGTTTCAAATGAATCTTTGTGTGATAGTTTAACAAGTACTTTTCCATTGATAATTTTCGTTTGATTAATTTGTTTTGATTTCTTTAATAATAATGCCAACTTATGGACCTTATAATACTCATTATTTAGATTAGGTTGGATATAGATACGTGAGCTGCCCTGAAATCCTTCGACACAGTCCAGAGTGAGGTTTTTTGCTATTTTTAAGTATCGGTGGAAAAAATTGTTTTTGTAGAAAGTTGTAGCAAATTGAACAATAACGGCAGGATGTATGTTTGGATTAGCAGAATTAGCCTTAATACGATATAGTTTAATATCAGGTAAAGGTGATTGTTGGTTTCCATTATTTGTCACAACATCATATCCCAAATTGCTGGACAAAGATTTAAAAATTGTATAGAGATTTTCATTTTCCTTCTGTGGCAGTCCAGATATAATCAGTTCGGTCTCTTTTCGTATAGCATCTAAATCAGAATTCATTGTTCTTTCCAATCTAATTGGATCTGACTTAACGTTAGAAATTTTCAGGTTACAATCTGTTGAGATTTCTTTAATTTGATTTTTTAGTTCGTTTGTGGTTGAAATTAATTTATCTGATAAGTCGATAAAATATTTATCCAGCTTTGTATCAATGTCAGCTAACGAAATGGGGTGTTTGTAATTATCTTGACCTTTAGAAGCAGAATTACTATTTTGACGAGTTGATCTCGTTTCGGATGACATATTGAATTTGTTTATATATTTTTAATGGCATTCATAAACAAGACAAATTATTTTATTATAATATCCAGTAAATACCGTATGAAATTTTTAGATTTGTCTAATAAAGACCAGTTAAAACATACGTAATATCAATTAAATGTTTATGCACAACACATATATAGGAATTTGCAATGTAGGTAAAGTTCAGATTTGCATTAAACAAAAACTTATTTTTGCCAAATTTTCCATAAAAGTTAATTTAGAGCATAAGTTTCTTTTTAGATAACACTATAGCGTATATTAAACACAGTTAACTAGTTTTTATTGAATACTGATTACCACACTAAATGAAGTTGAGCTTAGACACTTTTCAAGGTTAAAATTAGTAATAAATCACTACTTCAGATCAGAATAATTAGCTTTAAAGAAATACACAATAACTATTCACCAAATGTCTATAAATTACAGTTTTTATCTTATTCACTTGAACATTAATTATATGGAACTTTTAACAGTACAAGAAATTCGAAAAAATTAAAATATAAATTAATTCACCAGACGCGAAATTAATGCTTTATTCTTCAATCGCCATCTTGATATCCAAAAGTATAATCCATAGATGTTTTTGGTAATTTAAAAAAGATTCAATTACACCAGCTTGTAAATGGATTAAATTTGATTATTTTTCGGTCAATCGATTGTTGAAATTTAGGGGTGGGGAAAGGCTACATACCAAAAATATTTTTTCTTTAATAACACAAAAACTCTGCATTGCAAAATTCTAAAAAAATTGTAACATTTCTTAAATTAAGTGCTCTTGCATATGACACCCCACTCATTTGGGTCATAAATGGTTTTTTTCCCTCCCCACACCCATCCCATAAACACACAGAAATATAATTATTTGAGTCTTCGATATGATTTTCATTCAAAATTTACCAATATTCCTGTCTCTGTGAATGTTTTCAAATCTTTCAGTCAGTCATCGTCGAAAGGTAGGCGGCGGCACGATCTGAATTTAGCCTTTTCTTATCCATAACTCAAAAACTGTGCTGTAATTTTCATACAAAACTTACCAAATTTCCTAACTCTGTGAAATTTTCCAAATTTTTCTGTCATTTAGTGTCGAAACGTATGGAGGGGAGGACGGTCTGAATTTTGCACTTTTTCAACAGTAACTCAAAAACTGGGCAACGCAAAATTCTAAAGAAAATTGCAACGAATTTTAAATTAGATGTTCTTTCAAATGACACCCCACTCGTTTGGGTCAAAAAAAATTTTTTTTTACCCCCTCTACCCCGGTCCTCTAAACACACAGAAATATAATTACTGGAGACTTTGCTATAGTTTTCATACAAAATTTAGCAAATTTCCTAACTCTGTGAATTTTTACAAATTTTTCTGTCAATCAGTGTCGAAACGTATGGGGAGGGAACGGTCAGGGCTTTGCACTTTTTCGACAATAACTCAAAAACTGGCCACCGCAAAATTCTAAAAAAAATTGCAGCGAATTCCAAATTAGGTGTTCTATCAAATGACACCCCACTCGCTAGGGTCAAAAAAAGTTTTTTTTTACCCCCTCTACCCCGGTCCTCTAAACACACAGAAATATATTTGGTGATGGCGTTTATGATATTTATATTATCACAAATCTGATCTAACTAAATATAGTGTACTGTCGATTACTGAGAAAAGTTAAAAACAGTAATCGACAGTACACACAGAAATATAATTATTGGAGACTTCGCTATAGTTTTCATACAAAATTTAGCGAATTTCCTAACTCTGTGAATTTTTACAAATTTTTCTGTCAATCAGTGTCGAAACGCATGGGGGGGGGACGGTCTGGACTTTGCACTTTTTCGATAATATCTCAAAAACTGGGCACCGCAAAATTCTAAAAAAAACTGCAAAAAATTTCAAATTAGGTGTTCTTTCAAATGACACACCACTCGCTTGGGAAAAAAAAAGTTTTTTTTTACCCCCTCTACCCCGGTCCTCTAAACACACAGAAATATAATTATTGAAGACTTCGCTATAGTTTTCGTACAAAATTTAGCAAATTTCCTAACTCTGTGAATTTTTACAAATTTTTCTGTCAATCAGTGTCGAAACGCATGGGGGGGAACGGTCTGGACTTTGCACTTTTTCGATAATATCTCAAAAACCGGGCACCGCAAAATTCTAAAAAAAACTGCAACGAATTCCAAATTAGGTGCTCTTTCAAATAACACCCCACTCGCTAGGGTAAAAAAAAGTTTTTTTTTACCCCCTCTACCCCGGTCCTCTAAACTCACAGAAATATAATTATTGGAGACTTCTCTATAGTTTTCGTACAAAATTTAGCGAATTTCCTAACTCTGTGAATTTTTACAAATTTTTCTGTCAATCAGTGTCGAAACGCATGGGGGGGGGGGGGAACGGTTTGAATTTTGCACTTTTTCGACAATAACTCAAAAACTGGCCACCGCAAAATTCTAAAAAAATTGCAGCGAATTATAAATTAGGTGCTCTATCAAATGACACCCCACTCGCTTGGGTCAAAAAAAGTTTTTTTTTACCCCCTCTACCCCGGTCCTCTAAACACACAGAAATATAATTATTGGAGACTTCGCTATAGTTTTCATACAAAATTTAGCAAATTTCCTAGCTCTGTGAATTTTTACAAATTTTTCTGTCAATCAGTGTCGAAACGTAGGGGGGGGGGAACGGTCAAAATTCGCACTTTTTTTACTATAACTCAAAACCTGGGCATCGCAAAATTCTAAAAAATTGCTTTGTTTTTTAAATTAAATGCTCTTTCAAATGACACCCCATTTGACCACATTTTAAATAGTATTTTTACCCCTCCTCATATCCACCCCCTTAATAAATCTAAGTATGGAAATATGACACTTTTTTATATTGTTTATTAAAAGCGTACTAATTTTTCTATCATTCCCAGTACATTTGAAAATTTTCGATCAGATAGGTTCGGAGCTAATCGAGGTAAGAAAACGCGAAAAAAACATCATTATTCAAAATTATACAAAAAAGGGTGAGGTGTAAAATTCGAAAATAAATTTTTATGGAATACTGAAATAAAGCCCTTTCATATGATACCCTACTTGAATCTATAAAAAAATGTACTTTCTCAAAGGTCTCACATCTCAGCCCTGTAAACCAAACGAAAACCACTTTAGTTTTATTTGTATCCGTCATTTCATGTGGACAGGTTAGTTTTATACACATGCCAAATTTCAAGTCCATAGCATTTATAGTTTACGAGATAATCGATATAATGTGAAAAACACGTTTTACTCTCACCAATAGTGTTCCGTATAAAAAACGGAACCCTAAAAATACCTCTATCCGTTCGTAACGTTTCAAATTGCAATATGGATACCGCGGTCGACAAAAGGTCTATAGGTCAAAGGTCAATTCCTGGAGTGGTACATTTTTTTATTGTGCTTTTTGATTTTTAATAAATATTAAAATTATTGTTTTTTATTCATGAATTTATAAAAATTTTAAAATATTTATCGATAATGCAGTTTTTTAAAGTTATTGCTACTGTCCTTTTTCCGTTCCCTTCAAATTATTATCATTTCGATATTAACAAGGAAATTAATTATTTTTTTGCTAAAAATAATAAAATATTCGTTTCCCTATCAATATTTTCCATAACTTCAATCCCGTGAAATAAAATAAGGAAAATATAAAGTACTATTTGAGTATGTTTCTCTTTCAATATAAGTTGACATCTTCATCACAAAAGATTGATTAAAACACAGAGGACGTTGTGCGATTTTGCATGGGAAAAAATTTAAACATTCGAGTCATCATGCTAAATAAATATTGAATCTATATATATAAAATTTAAAGTATGTCTGTTTGTCCGTTATGCATTAATACACCATTCATCCGATCATCATGAAAATGTGGGAAGTTATTGTGTACACAAATCCAAAGGCAAATTTTCTTTTTTCAAAATCTGTACCTCAGGGCCCTTATAACTATCTTAATAGATTTTGCCTAAATTTTGATAATTATTTAATTTTGTTTTTATTTAAATATCGTTTTATACGGTTAGTTTGCTTTGATCAATGCTTTTTTTGGTTGAACATAATTGTTATGAAATTGAAAAATTAAAATATTACATACCATTGCAAACCAACAACATATATTGTGTAGATGATAAAATTTGTAACATCATGATGTGTGATTTTGATATTCAAATGTAATTGTTTCAGATTACACTTTCACTATCCAATTTCATAAAAATAATGTTCAATAAAAAAATAGATAGTTGATAATATCGATTATATCGATTCAAAGCTCAAAACTACGATTCCGTCTCGTCTCTCAAATACCATACAAAGAAGCATAGCTTATGTATGATTAAACATAGATGGTAATCATGATGAATAAACCATTTAAAAATGATGGCACATAGCCGATAGTAATTTGCAAACGGTCACAATGAAATAATACCAATGAATTTAATACTTAGCTGTTCGCAGGAAGTTTTGTAAAATTTAAAATTGTTGATCTATGGGTGTGACAACCTCGTGCACTTTAGTCCCTATGCTATTGGCATATAAGTTATCTTAAAATATCGGATGAAACTTTTTCAATAATCGAAAGCATCTCGTAATCTTAGTTATGGAGTATTCTTTGATGATGACACGCTATTTTTTTAAAATTAAAATGTGTTTGGTAGTAGAAATTACAATGTGTGACACAACAACACATAAAACCTTTTAAGAACAAGGTCCCACAATAACATGCTTTCTTTATGATATGTTTTGATTATTTCAGAAATAAAAATGTATATGAAAGTTGCTAGGAATGCTAATAGATGTGAAACCAAGAATAATTTGAACGATCTTAATTTTAAAATTCTGAAATTTTAATTTGCAATGCTCCAATAATTGGATGATACAAAAACACAGCTTTTTATCAGTTTTAAGTTTTCATTTCTGTCGGCAGTCCTCAAGACTGCCTTTTTTCATTTTTTTTTAAACACTGGCAGGAAGGTTGAAATAAGGCGATGGTCATAAATTGACAAAACCCATAAAACTTAAAATATTCACTAAAAAAGTTGACATTCTAAGACCGGCAATTCAATTAATCTCGAACATCATCTCTATGCATGTTTTGGTCTGCCATAGCAGGTTTCCCTGCAGTAACATATACGCCATTGCTACTAAAATCACACAAAGCGCTTGCATCAATGTAGAGTATTGCAAACAATTAATACAATTTATTTGAGAATAGCATATAATCTGGATTGATAAATTATACTAGTCAACATGAAATGGCTTACTAAACCAGCGTTTAGTATAGCGGCTTTGGAGTTGAAAAGTAAGGTATTCGCAATTGTGATGACCAATAAACGAATAATAATAAACATCTTTTTATATTAGTGTATTCTTTTCAACTGTACCGAACAAGTTTCAGTACAGTTCCAACACCGAATAATTTTTTTGGTATTGAAATTCATTCCAAAAGAATACAAAATTCGACAATTTGGTGTTGAAACTTGTTCGATACAATTGAAAAGATTTCAATTTATGTGTTTATAAAAGTTATTGTGTTCTTTCTGTATGTACTATTGTTTTAATTTGAACATACATTAGATGTGTAAATTTATTTAGTTTTAGAGACCATTACCTAATTACTCTTGCTGACTGCCAAGTGATACCAATACTACAATTTTTTTCAACATTTTTAGAAGACTAATAAAATACTTAATAAAATTACAACAAAACCAACTAAATTTACATTTTAGCCGATGCTGCAAGAGATATAGAATAATGCCTACATATATTAACATCAAAATCAGCAATAGATCTAAAACCGCACAAATAGCTTAACAAACAGCAGAAACTACATGGTTAACAAACCAAATTCAAGAACTCTACACAAAAATAAATTACATAACATTAGCAGTATACAACATACAATTGCTAATATCTAAATACTATCATCATATAGAACATAAAATAATAATGGAATCGGTAAAGAATTATATGGAACGAAGGATAAAAACAAAAGTGGAAATATAAAATTAAAATTAAAAAAGTTAAAAGAATCAAAACTAATAGAAATGGAACTCATCATATTAACATAATAAATCAATATAGACCGCCACAATGTAACAATAGCATAGAAAGAATTACACTGAAATACAATTTAACAATCAAGAAACTATTGGAAAAAGGATTGAAATACGGCATACAACCAAACAACACAACAAAAGAACCAAATGATAATATGTTAGAAATAGAAAATTCAATATTTAAGGCCAACATTCCCTACCAAAATGAAATCAGATCAATATTATTTAATGAAATGTCAACAAAAAATAGCAACTTAAACAATTCAAAAACCAACAACAAAAAAGAAATAAAAACAATACGCAATATACACAACAAGATCAAACAACACAATGCCACAATAACCAAAGCAAATAAATGGAATACATTAGTCATCTTGAAAACTACAGACTACAGACTACACTACTAGATGAGTACATCATTAAAAACAACATCGAAAAATTAAGTAAAGATCCAACGAATGAATTCAATGCACAAATAAAAACAATCATCAACAAATCTATCAAAATATTAAGTGATAAGAACATAAGGTATAATAAAATGATAAATTAAACAGAACTAAATATAAGAGGATTACCAAAAATGCACCAACCAGATACACCAATAAGACCATTAAATAATTTCACCACAGCATCAACAATCAACATACAGGATATCGAAGTACATAAACAAACTATTGAATTATCACATAAAATTTGATAACAGTTATTCAGTAAAAAATAACACAGAATTAATCAATAGAATAGAACCAATAATAAAACCTCACAACGCAAAATTAGCCTCGTTTGATATAACCAACATGTATTCTAATATACCAATAAAAGATTCAATAAATATAACAAAAAAAGATGTTAATAAAAAATGGTTTAAGCCCAACAGATACACAAGAAATAATAAATATAATAACCGAAATAACAAAACAAAACTATTTCACACATAACAATGAGTATTATCAACAAACAGAAGGATTACATATGGGAAGCTCACTATCTGGAGCTTTCGCCGAAATATATCTTAATGATTTAGAAACAAAATATATACATAATAACTTAAATCCACACCAAGAAAAAACCATTTATTGGTATCGCTACGTTAATGATATAATTTTATTATTCAAAGGAACGAGTAGAAATCTTAATCTATTACACCAATACATAAACAACATACAACCATCCATTAAATTCACGTTAGAAAATGAAGAAAATAACACAATAAATTTTTTGGATTTATCAATCAAAAATGTAGATTCAAAACACACATTCAAAATATTCCGAAAACCAACCCAGACGGATCAAACAATAAATTTTATATCACATCATCCATACCAATATAAACTAGCTGCATACAACCCCATGATCAATAGATTTAACAATATACCAATGAATGCAGAAAATTATCAAGACGAATTAAAAAACATAAAATACATAGCCAGTAAAAACGGATATAAAAACGAAATAATTGACACATTAAATAGAAAACATTAAAACAAGAAAAATTTGCAAACCCAAACAACATTGAGGAATGAAGAAAACTTTGCAGGTAAAAAATACATAGACGTAACATATAATAAAACAACATTCAAAATCATCAAAAAACTATAAGAAAATATTGATATATTGCAGCTCACAAAAAGAAATTAAATAGAAAATTACCTCAAAACCAAAAAAACCCAAACCGGCGTTTATAAAATTACCTGTGATGACTGCAGTAAATTTTATGTAGGTCAAACGGGGTGGTCTTTCACAAAAAGATTTATTGAGCCCACCAGTAAAATTAATAAAAGTGATCCAAAATCCTGATATGCCCAACTTTTAAAAATAGAAAAACACAAATACACCAATATCAACACAAATTTAACCATATTACATAAAAAAAAGGACAACATCTAGATAGATTGGAAGAAATAGAAATATATAAACATAAAAACAAAAACAATATTTTAAATGATAAAATCAACACTAAAACTAACAAAATATATGACATAATAATAAAAAATAGCAGTTTAAATAGTATATAAGTAATAGTTTAAGCAAAAATTGTAATAATAATTTAAGAACTGAAGATGACGTTAGTTGAAATCGATATTCAATAAAATAAAAAATAAAATTCAAATTGTTACTATAAGGAAGTTTATATTATTGTCATTAATAAAATAAAATAAATTATATTAATAAAATAAAAAATTAAAAATAAACATATTAAAAAGTGTATTTTTAAATATTGCATTTTAATAAATAAATTAAATAATGATAACAAAAAAATTATAAGAGTAATTACTAAACCAAAAAAACTTTTTATAACCACTTATTTACTTCACTGTTTCTAACCGCTAACGCACGCGCATCGCCATGGGGGCACTTTCCAGTTAGTTTATAAGCCGATTGATCACTACGAAAGTTCTGCTGACTTAAGGTTATAGCATATCTCCAAAATCATTCACAATCAGTGAATCTTAAGAGAAAAAGCATGAATGTCAAACAAGTTTCCTGGAATTCCTGTAGGAATATTTCTTAGTCCCCTGAATTTTATTGATTTACAACTTAAGTGATAAAATAATATATTGGATATACCATCTGTTCATATCCGAATGACTTTTAAGTGAAATTGGGTCATTAATTGTTGGTTTTGCAAAAATAAATTATGGTATTAGGCTTGAGTATGACTTAAATATTAACAGTAGTTGGTCTCTCATTAATGGTTTTATCTCTAGGAAAAACGTTGAGATTCTTGGCTGGATGGTAGTCTGACTTCTGGATGGTTAAACTGGTTTCAGATTGTGTTTTGATTCTTCCAGTTGATGGCAGTAATTTTCTACGAACTTGTCTGACATAAATTCATATGCATTGACTATTTCAAACAAACTTTAAAATTTACCATAAGCTGCGCCAATTATATCAGTTTTAATTATCTCGTAGCACTTGCTTTTTCATTACTTAGATTTTTGTGATATAATATTATTTGCACGTTACTCGATGGTGCCTCGCTCAATCCACTGTTCCAATAAATTGTTCATTTGTATTAGATGCTAAATTTGTTAATTTGACGCTTTAAAGAAAATTTAAAGTAGCTCTAACGTATGCCTAATGCGCTGCGCGTACACCCTCAGATCACGCTCAATGTCATGATTGTACCACATCTGGTTATTATATAACTGACTGCGTATTTATATGATGATGAGATCTTTGGCGGTTGAAACAACCACAAGAGAAAGTGTTTAAATATATTGATTTATATTTTATTCTTCCGTCCTATAAGTCCGTATGTCCAGAACTGTCCCAGTAATCCAAAGTACCGTTTGACGAATGTCAACTGGTGTCAGTGGATATAGCGTTAGACCCGTTTGACGAAAGTCAACTGAGGTCGTCAGTAAAAATCAGGTGAAAATAAAACGAATAATTAAGTTCAAAACTGATTCTGATTGTTTATTGTTCAAATCATTTCTTTTATACAATTTTTGGGTTTAAATTTCAATTTACATAATCCCCACTTAAATCAATCAATACATATTATTTTAAATTAATTATATAAAAAAAAGCAATTATAACAAAGTGTACATAGAATATATTTCAGTTTAATTATTCAATATTTTCCCCGCAATAAAATGCGAATCTTCAAAAAATATTTGCCTTTTTTTATTTAGAATTATTTAAAATTAATTCCAATGTTTTGAAACATAATACATGATGATATACTTTGAATAATATATAGTTCATAAAACTTCGCTTACTTATGATTGCAAGCGTATAAAAATGTTGTTTACTTATTTATTATTGTTTTGTTTTGATAAAAGAAATTTCGTCATAAGGGAATTCCTTCTAATTTATTTATATATGTTTTTATTTGGTTAAGCTTGTGAGTATAGAGTAGAGTAGTAGTATCCCTACACTAACTATGATAGGACTATGTTTGGACCTATTTTTGGACTTGTGAAAAAGTTTACATTCTACTTAAGTTTGTTCTGTCTAAAGTAAGACATAAAATGGTAATGTCTTTCTTTTAAAGACTAGTAATCTTTGCTACTACTAAGTGATGGTGTTCAATCTTAGGATGCAACAATGAAACTCAATTTGCTTGTCGAGAAGAAAATATTCAGTTTGACGTTCGAAGAACTTTAATGCTTCATTTCAGTTGATAGCGGCCAAAATATGGAACTGCTTTCATCTTTGAAGAACTGTAAATTTGAATTTTAAAATGGATTTTTACAATTTGTTTGACTCTGGACTCTGCAATGTGTGTTTCCGTTAGTTGAGCGAAAAAATTTGTTCTGAACAAATTTTAATAGAGAATCTTTTGTTTAATTTTATTTGTATTGAACCCAATGAAATTCTCTACAATGTAATGGCATCATTAAATCTTACCAATCACATTTTAATTATATTAATAATAGGGAGGTTGCTAAATAATTTACCTATATCAAGGTAGATTATCACGAATATTTTATTTTTTCTTTCAGAAATATGCATTAATAGAATTATAAATTAATAAAAGTCGTAAAATAATATTTCTTGAATAATCCAATATTGTTTCTTGCTAAATAATTTTTCATAATAAAAATTGTATCTGTTATTTATAATATTTTTCTGGAGTTGAGTCAGATGTCTAAAATCTACCGGTCGCAATTGATTTATGAAATGAATTTAAATTTTTAATTTGTTTAACATCAACACATAAACCTTAAGAGCTTTTCGATCATTCTTAATATTGAACTTTAACAAGTATTATTTATAACAGATAGAATCACATCATATAATTAAAAAATTTTGTAATTTTTTAATTTAGAAAATAAAGATTGATTTTTATGAGATTTTCAATGAGTTAACTTTTACAAACAGGGAATTAAATTCATTTCGTTATAATATAATTTATTTTGGTGCTTAATAAATTGATATATTGTTTAGTGAAGATATTGTGTGTTTTATTGGAGCTTCCTACGGTGAACATTGGAGTTGAAAAAGCAGAAAAATTCACAACAGTTTTCACAAGTTGTTTGTTTATTTTTATTATCCGATATTATTATGTATTTTGTTTGACGAAAATATAAAGAAATCAAAACTGGTAACAAATTTTCTGACCGAACTGCCCTCGACTGGTGGTTAATACTCATAATTTTTTGGAAAATTCATTAAGCAAGTGGCATTGATAAAAGCCCTCGGTATACGGCCTCGTGCTATTATCAATTGACTTGCGTTTAAAATTTTTGCAATAAATATTTTGAGTTAGCACACAGTTATCAAATTATAAAAAACGACTGATATTTTTATTTTCAAAAATTACAGAATCAGTGTAAAAAGTTTTCATAAACCGCTATGTCCAAAATGTTTTAAAATGGACTGAATAGCAGAATTCTATAGCCTTCTTTATAATAAAAAAGAGTTGGGTAATATGCAGTACAATAACCGTTAAACAATCTTGAAAAAAATGCATGAAATGTGCATTAGTTTTGCATAATTTAAAATCCTCGTGCAAAAATTGTATATAACACATGATGTGTACCATACCGTGAACATGTCTTAAAATGATTAGCACATATATGCACACATTATAATGATGAATTTTTTCTTATTTTCATCTAAAATTATGTGCGAAAAAATTTTTTTTGTGAAGAGAATGCAAGGAAACACTAAAAACAAACGGCAATTTTCAATAAATAATTTTACTGATTTAAAAAAATGATTGTATTTTTTAATATATATTTTGTTTGCCTTGTATATTGAAGAGCTTCTTCGCGGCATAGCAGCGAAGTGGCATAGCAGGTCACGCACCTGGATGAGATTTATTTAGCCCCAAGCTAGCTTCAGCCTATGGGATCGAGAAATGATTCCTGATGCTCCATTACAAATAACAGTGTTGTACACGTTTTTCGAGACCAAATGAACGGGTAGAAAAAAATAAAACAAGTGAAATGAATAGACTCTGGCGACCTCCCTCCCCCTCACACCTCATACACTAACATGAATACACATATACCCAGACACACACAAAATTGCCAATTAATCTTGTAAGCTATTACTATTACTATTGTTTATATTACTGTTAGTTTGGTTATTGTTATTATTATCATTAGATTCATTTAAATTTAAGTAATGGTGTCTATTTAAAATTGTATTCAATTTTTCAAAACTATTGGAAAATGTAGATATTTCGTAAAAAAAACTGAACTAGCAAGATTATGAATATTGTTACTGTTGTTATTGTTAGAAAGTGTTACAGGATTATTTATATTAGGTGAAAATATGTTAGAAGTCGTAGAACAGGAAATAATAGCATTTTTGAAAGGATTTGCCTGATCATTCGTTATAATAGTATCACTTAGATTTATAAGTGAATCATTAATTTGTGTATTTATTGTTTCAGTTGCCAGTTTCAGTCACTTTGGACTGTTTATGTATAATTATACTCATAAATTATTGACAATCTCTTGTTGTTGAAGCTGTATATAGTTCCGGTAAACCTTCATTATCATTACTAGCGCCATCAGGAACCTTGTAACGGAAATAATTTAATCCTGTTAGCAACTCAGAACACACATTAAATCTCACCATTAGCAATCATTCCCACCTTCTTTTCCTTTAAAGTTTCCATCAAAAGGTTATTGTTAATAAATGACTAGATCCCTTAATATAATGCACCAATAAAAATTTTAAAGAAAGAAAAAGAAAGAAAACCTATAATGGTAAAGTGTCAACACCTACCATGCCAATTAATAACCTGTAAATTTATTTTCGGTAAAAAACAATAATCAAGGCTTTAATTATAGATTCATTCACCCACATACCACATCCCGTGCATACACACACAAGTACACGCACTTTAGCACCCATTCATACACACATGCGCACCCTCACACACATATATATATATATATATATATGTATATATATACATATATATATATATATATATATATATATATATATATATATATATATATATATATATATATATATATATATATATATATATATATATATATATATATATATATATATATATATATATATATATATATATATATATATATATATATATATATATATATATATATATATATATATATATATATATATATATATATATATATATATATATATATATATATATATATATATATATATATATATATATATATATATATATATATATATATATATATATATATATATATATATATATATATATATTAAAAATGACTCACCCCATGGTTTGGCATATCTCACTTCCGTAGTTTAATTTAGTCGCTCATCATTATCCAGTTCATAAATCGATGAGTTTCGCACTCCGAATCTCAACGATGTTGTAAAGAAAGTGGTACAATCCAAATTGTAGATGATAGCAGTGATTCTTTTACTCTTCTTCATTACCGGAAAATATTTCAAAAACGAAATTTAGCAGATGGGCTGATATCAACCCTTATCCACACACCCCCAAAAAAATGGTCACCCCGGAAATGGATCCAGAAATTCAGCACACGGGATGTAGCATGCGATAAGATATCTGAAGTGAGGTATAATTTATCTCCCCGACTTATTCCCTGATGCTTGAGTTAACACAGATTATCTCAACCAGCAATTTATATCTTTGATTTCTATTAAGTAACAGTTTTTGTCAGAAAAATTCTTTTGTTTTTGTTTTTATTATTTTTCACGTATATTTATAATTTATATCAACACAGAGTAAACTCATGGTTTATTTTTTTGGTTAAGATTACTACTATATCAATTATCACAGTTTATAAGAAAAAAACTAAATTGGTAACTTAGAATAATAAGAGTTTCCACATTTTTTTTCGTGGTTACGATTACAACTCACAATTATCACAGTTCATAAAGAAATTTGTAATTTAAAATAGCACAGAGTTATACTATTTATAGGTTACGATTATAACTAACAATTATCACAGTTCATAGAAAAACTATTATCACAGATTTTTTTCCAAATATAATTGGTACGAAAAGAAACTACCATTAATATTTACCAAAATAGTACAGCTTAATCCAAATTTTTGTTTCCTTTGTGGATTTTAGGGATTATGTTTTAAAAAAATCGATTTTTATGCAAAAACATGCAACGTATCTACGTCAAACATCAAAACCAAAAAACATCTGTCAACTTTTTAGACATTGAATCGAATAATCGTCTTTGGACAAAAAGTCGAATTATTAGTGTTTCATATGAAATGTTGTTTTGATTTTTTTTTAACACGGCACAAAAAATGTAAAATATTCTTTTTTTGTTTTAGATTTTAAATTTGCAATACTCAATTGTAATAATGAAAAAAACCATACGGCTAACTGAACAATTCAATCGGAACTCCGTAAAAATTTGTATGATTTAAATTAAGATAAAAAAACACGTGAGCTCAAAATGAATCCGTACGAATTTTTCTTCACGATCAAATTTACACAACCAATACATGCAATAAGAGCAATAATAGTAATAAGAGAGTTTTTGGTTATAAATTAAACTACGCGGCACAAACATATAAATTTTTGCTAAATTGGCACTTTTTTTTTTTTTTTTTTTTTTTTTATTGGAGGGCCTTGAGACTTACAGTTCAAGTAGCACTGCGACCTGAAGGTCTATTGTGCTTACCCTGATTTTGTTATTAGTCAGTCGTCGTCTGTGCCGTTACTGGTTGTATTCTGTCATCCAAGTTGAGACTTTTAATAAAATTAATTAGCTCAATTGGAGTGACGTTTTGTGGTAATGGAAGTGTTAGTCTTCTATGACCAAGTTGGTTGTATCTGTGCCCAGAGAGTTCAGGACCGCTGCAGATGACGTGTTCCATCGTTTCCGCATCCGAGTAGCAGAATCTGCACCTGTCGGAAACAACAAGGCCTATTTTGTTAAGATGGTGGTTTAAAGGACCATGTCCAGTAACGCACCACGTTAAAATTCTTAGAGACTCTCTGTTTAAGTCGATTGTTTTTAAGGGTGAAACAGGGAGGTTACCTAGAAACTTCTTGGAGTGTACTAGTCCCTCTCTGCTTTTCCATAATTTAGCATTTTGTTCTTGTTCCATTGTTTGGATTGTGCTTTTGAGCGAACTCTTGGCCATTCCAAAGCATGGTTCCGGTCCAACAAATTTTTTATTGGCACCTTGCTTTGCTAAAGCGTCAGCGATAGCATTTCCTTGTATTCCTGTGTGGCTAGGTGCCCACACAAGTGTTACTGTGTTATTACACGAGATTTTTAATAGATTTTGGTAGCATTCCCATACCAGTTTTGAATCAAAGCGCGTAGATTTTAGTGCCAAGAGTGCTGCTTGGCTGTCAGAGATAATATATATTTCAATATTTTGGTATTTTCTTTCAGCGCATAGCAAAGCGCAACTGCTAATGGCAAAAATTTCGGCTTGAAATATGGTTGTTGTGGTGCCTAAAGCAACCGTTTGTTTTGTTCTAGGACCAAACACTCCTGCTCCCGTGCCCATGTTGGTTCGAGAACCATCTGTGTACCAGATGCTGGCGTTATGTGGCAGTGACCGTATGTAGTTTTTAATAAGATCTCTGGCCAATATCTTGACATCAAAGTGCCTATCCAAATCTATTGTTTTTGGCATACAATCCGAAATATGGTATGTATGCAGTTCAGCTTGTAATTCAGAAAGGATTTTAAGGTGTCCAGTTAGATTGCCCGGCTTAAACCCTTCTGTGAGCTGCAGTCTATGAACGCTCAACACCGCTACAGATTTAACATGTAGGTGCAATGGAGAAAGCTTTAGAAGAATCTCCATTGCTGACGTTGGCGTGGTTTTGAAAGCACCTGTGGCACTAAGACACACAAGCCTTTGTATTTTTGTAAACATATTTTGAGCAGTTGGCACTAGTAAATTACGCTAATAAAAATTGATCTAATTAACTATTTTACTATACTAATTGATTTAATTAAAAATTAATAATCAAAACGTGAATTCAGTCAAAGAAAACCATTTTATGGCTGATATTCACAAGAGAATTTTAAAAAGGCCACAAGAGCAATAAGAACCAGAAGCTATCTATCGTGTTCTATTTATAGTATAAAAAATGGTAGCATTAACTGGTAACATATTTTAATGACTGAAAACCCACTAAGGAATTTGTATCACTAATTTGCATTAAAAAAAATTGGAAAAGAATTACAAAAAAAATATCGATTACGAAACGATTGTATGAATTATAGGTGAAAATAGCGTGATTATGTATTAATGTTTATGTACAACTGTTTTATGATAATCTGATAGCGATTAAAGATTACAAATTGAATACAAGAAATTACATTGGGAAATAGCACACAACTGTTTCATGACAAATTTCAAACGAAAACCATTGTAGATGATGAAAACGAAAACAAACATGAAAACTTCCGTCAATGCAAATTCAATGCATGTAGGAAAGCGGTTCGACTCTCAATCACGAAGTCTGAATCACACTTCATAACACTTGTTTCATGTAAGTTTACTTATATTTAAGTTTATTTTTTATTGTTAATAAAATTATGGATAGTTAATTTAATTTTTTTTGCGTAAGTTAAATACATATATAAATCTGTTGATTACTGGTTTTTTTCATAAAAATTACATCAATAAAAAAATGGTGAAAAAATGTACGTATCATTTAAAGTGCAATTACTCACATAAAATTCGAAATTTATAACTTATAATCACGACCGCTATCTTTAATTATCTTAATGACGTTGCCAAAAATATTAGGCTAGTAATGATTCATAGCTTATCATTTGAGATTAAAAGTAATATATAAAATATTTTTGTATTCATGCCTTAAAGTTTTATGCACATTAGACTGATCGTTAAAAATTAAATTTTCCAAAACGCCCCTAAAATAATTTTTTGTGGTTAAAAAACCGCAATAACCAATTTTTTTTAAATCACAAGAACACGTGCCGCAAAATCATCGAAGTTGATCTATTTTTTTAAAATCGATAATATCTCATTAAATATGCAGATTTAAAAACAAAGATATATACTAGAAATGAATGTATTCAATTGAATAGAATGAAAAAATTGCTTTGAAAAGTGAAAGATCCGTAACAAAAGTTTTATCTCAATTCCGGTCGGTTCGGGGAATCGAACCGGCGTCCCTCTGATCAAAGTTTATATGGTTAACCATTTAACCAACTCGACCAGCGACGAGATAAAATTTTGTTTTTGGACGATCGACTTAACATCACAATTATTTAATTCATTTTTGATGTCAATTTTTGTCTTATTTATTTATTCTACGAACACGTTTTACCGTTCTTCATACCTCAACTAAGTTGACATTGAATGAAGAACATTATGGATCTACGAATATGGGAGACAAATCCCAACTAGTGGAGAATGGCCACTAACCAATTTAAATTCAAGATTTTATTAAGAGTTTAGCAATGGATCTAACCATTATGTAGTTTAGAATTCTAAGACACTAGAAATGAATGTATTCAATTGAATAGAATGAATGTATTCAATTGAATTCGTAGATCCATAATGTTCTTCATTCAATGTCAACTTAGTTGAGGTATGAAGAACGGTAAAACGTGTTCGTAGAATAAATAAATAAGACAAAAATTGACATCAAAAATGAATTAAATAATTGTGATGTTAAGTCCATCGTCCAAAAACAAAATTTTATCTCGTCGCTGGTCGAGTTGGTTAAATGGTTAACCATATAAACTTTGATCAGAGGGACGCCGGTTCGATTCCCCGAACCGACCGGAATTGAGATAAAACTTTTGTTACGGATCTTTCACTTTTCAAAGCAATTTTTTCATTCTATTCAATTGAATACATTCATTTCTAGTGTCTTAGAATTCTAAACTACATAATGGTTAGATCCATTGCTAAACTCTTAATAAAATCTTGAATTTAAAAGACATATAATTCTCTACAAAACGCGTTTAATTTTTTTTTATAAAATGTATGTTTTTGATGATATATTAAAGTAAAAGTAGAAATTTTTGAAAAAAGTAAAATCAAATGATGAAAATTTTGACGAAAAGGTAATAATTTTGATATTTCTGGTCACGATTATATTTTATTCTTTTTGTTCTATAGCATAAGAAGAAAATTAGGAATTTTTCGTCATCTTTACTAGCGTACGAAAAATGACAAGTTATTTTTCAAAATATCATCAGAGATATACCTTTGAGGAAAAAAATGACGTTGTCCTTATTTGTAGAAAACTAAATTTTCTACAAAAATTTCTATGTCGTTTTTTTAAATTTGCATATTGTATGAGGTATTTAAAAAATTTACGGTTTATCAAAAAATTAACTGCGATGATTTTGCGGCACGTGTTCTTTTGATTTAAAAAAAATTGCCCTCGTGGTTTTTTGACCACAAAGAATCTTTTTTGGGGGCGTCTCGAAAAATTGTATATATGTTTATGAGATTTAAAAATATAAAATTTAAACATATATGCTTGAAGTTAGCACTCACATGCTCTTAAACTACAACCATATCTAAAACAAACACTAGAATTAAAAAAAAATTAGAGTTATTAATTGCAAAGTGCACATTATGTGTATGTCGGGATATGTGGAACCACAACTAATAAATACATTTAAAAACTCGAAACTAGCAAACAGCATGCGAGACTCGAGACTGTGGTTCAAAAATATATTTAACTGTTGTATAAAATCATTATTTTAATGTGTCACTAGTTTGTCCAATACAATTTTGCACAATTTGTTGATATATAATTAAATTGCTTGAACATATATCTGTATACACAAGAGCATACATTTTTATAACTTAAAGTCTTGGAATTATTTTAAAACAAGTTAACACATTGTCCACATATTTGTGATATCAGAATGAGCAGTAGGATTGAACAATATTTTATTCATCAACTTTCAAAATTAAAGGTATACAAGATATTTATATCCTCTTCAATAGAATTGGTTGGTTGGAAATGCTTTTTCTATATGTGTAAGGATTGAAATTTATAAGAGTACCATCCCAAAACAGTAGTTGACCATGAGATAGGCTAAAACAATAATGAGACGTGAACGTAATAAACAGCATTTAAAATTGAATCAAGTTTAATTCTTCAAAACGATCGTGGTAATGGAGATGCTGAAGCTAAAGGTGTAGAAAAATAAATGTTTTTAATGGGCATCAATTTAGTTTTCTTGTGGTTTGTACGGTATTGCCTATACAAAACACTTCACCACTTCACCTGTGATATTCACCATATTCATATAACAATGGCTTTATGACGATTTCAACAAACCCAAACAGCTGCCAGATATATTGATCATTAAACCTAGTTTTGTGTTAGGATATGTCTACTTCCATTTCGAAAAAGGAATTTCGTATAAAGCTTATGCTATCCTTTTAAACGCCTTAATTTCAACCTTAAAACAAATTTATCGATATCATTTTCAAACAAAATATTTCTTTGAAACTACATCTATTTTGTATATATATTTGTATCAAATTTCTCAATTAAGCAAAACTCAAATCACTATTATATCCTTTTAAGAACAAAAAATAGAATCCAAAGAATTTGAATCCTATTTTTTGTTCGTTTCTATATAATTTACTGTTTTCTTTTAATTACTCCCAATGGATAAATTTGAAAAGCTTTATTTGATAGCTTTTGTTTTTCCTTTTTCAACCATTTCACTATGTTATGTTGTTATTTTTTTTTATTTAAATTTTTTTATCTTAATTTCTTTTATTTTTTCTTGTTTTTTTCCTTTTTCCTATTTTTTGTGTAATTTAGTTTAGCTTATTTGTATTTTAATAGGATAAAATTATAATTTCTAGGAAATGTAGAAAGCTCTTTTTATTTTAACTTTTAACTTGATTTTTAGTTGATTTTGTTATGTTGTTTTTGGGGTACTTTGTATTATGTGATGATTAAGATTATAAACTTGAATTTTAATTGGTGTTGTTAAAACTTTAATTAGATTTAAGTGACGTGATTTATGAAGTTTATGAGTTATGAAGAAGAAAATTGAAAGAGAAATTTTTTTCAAAAAAACCAAAGTTTTGTTTTATGATAACGATTGTTTGTCTTTGCTGTTTTTTTATTCCTAGATTTTTATTTTTTTAGGTTAAACAAACACATTTTCATATTAGTTTTGTTTAACTAGATTTCTACCTCGATGATTTTTTTATATGACCATTTTTACTGTCAACAGGCTGATGGTTTTAATTTCATATAAATCTTTTATTTAATTTCCTCTTGTTACAGCTTTATACTCAACATATAATTATTTTATTTCGTTTCAGTTAATATTTCTATTTTATTTTACAAAATAAATGTTTTGCACAGTTTTCTAATTAAAAACTTTAGATTGAATCATGTTCAAATTAGAATACTAGAGACATATGACAACTGTGCTTGCAGAAAAGTTTCTAAATATGATATTTGAATAATTTTTAATTCCTGTTATTTTTTTATTTTCAGGGGCTTTGGATTTATAACATTTGATGATCCAAATAGTGTAGATAAAGTATTAGCACAAGGAACACATGAATTAGACGGCAAAAAAGTAAGTTTTAACCATAAAATCCATCTCTTCATAAATAGATGATGTTTTGACATTTTCTACAACTTTCAACCATATATGCTCAAATATTTTTTTTCCAGGACAAACAAAAATTAATACCATTTTTACGCTCCTATAATTTGTAGTTACAAAAAAAATTATTTATTTATAGAAAATAATCATAAATTTTTAATAATGTCATCATTATCATGATAATAATGTGATGGTAATGTCATTTACAGTAAATGTCAAAAAAGAAAATAATGAAAAAGTGGTTCATGTTTGTGTATATGTGTTGATGTCTGATGTTATGAGAGGTGATAAATTTTTTAAGGCTATTTATGTTTTTGATTAGTAATAAATGGATAAATAAAAAACCTCAAAAGTAGATAGAGGATTTTCTAGCACATGATTTATTTCATTATCTGATGAACATAATATTTGTAATTACATTCTATATTGATTGATATTTTTCGATATGAAATTGAAGATCCAGTTTATCTTTGAAAGTTTGAATAATCCAAATAAATGAAGTAATTTAGAATATAAACAGAAATTTTCCCAATTAACTTCTTTCCAAAACCAAACAAGAGAAAAAAAATAAAATTTGTTCAAGCGTCAATGAAGAATTAAGGATGAAATGATTTTTATCACAATTTTGACCTTCCTCTACTTCGTTTAGTTTTTTTCTTTGTTTATTTTGGATGATTTTATTCTACTCAGATTTTCTAATTGAATAAAAATTTTACCATTATTATATCATGAATATTAAACTTTCTACGATATCGGAAAAAAATGTAAGAAATCGGAAAGAGGCACATTTTAACTAACCACATCTTGAGCTTAACTACTAAACTGTGATAAAAAATTTAATTCCTTACTCAATTCACTCAACACATTAAATAACATATTTTAAAAATCTCACTAACAGTTCACTGTTCGCCAATCTATGTAAAAACAATAAAATTTATTTGATAAACTTGGTTCGCACAATGTTATTAATCCACTTACTAAACTCACTCAACATACTCAACTCACTCAACTAACTCCACTCACTCAACTCACTCAACTCACTCAATCCACTCAACTAACTCAACTCACTCAACTCACTCAACTCACTAAACTAACTCAACTCAATCAACTCACTCAACTAACTCAACTCTCTCAACTCACTCTACTCACTCTACTCACTCAACTCGCTCAACTCACTAAAATCACTCAACTCACTCAACTCACTCAACTCACTTAATTTACTCAACTCACACAGCACACTCTACTCACTTAACTCACTCAACTCACTCAGCTCACTCAACTTATACAACTCACTCAACTCACTCAACTCACTGAACTCACTCAACTCACCCAACTAACTCAACTCACTCGACTCGCTCAACTCACTCAACTCACTCAACTCACTTTTATCACTCAACGCTCTCATCCTACTCCACTTACTCAACTTACTCAACTCACTTAACTCACTCAACTCACTTAGCTCACTTAACTCACTCTACTCACGCAACTCAATCAACTCACTCAACTCACTCAACTCACTCAACTCACTGAACTTACTCAACTCACTCAACTCACTCAACTCACACAACTCACTCAACTCACTCAACTCACTCTACTAACTCAGCTCACTCAACTCACTCAACTCACTCAACTCACTCAACTCACTCAACTCACTCAACTCACTCAACTCACTCAACTCACTCAACTCACTCAACTCACTCAACTCACTCAACTTACTCAACTCACTCAGCTCACTCAACTCATTCAACTCACTCAACTCATTCAAGTCGCTCAACTCAATTAACTCACTCAACTTACTCAACTTAATCAACTCACTCCACTCACTTAACTCACTCAACTCACACAACTCACTCAACCACTCAGCTCACTCAATAACTCAACTCACTCAACTCAATCAACTCGCTCAAATTATTCAACTTACTCAGCTCACTCAACTCACTCAACTCACTCGACTAACTCAACTCACTCAACTCACTCAACTCATTCAACTCAATCAACTCACTCTACTAATTAAACTTACTCAACTCACTCAACTCACTCCAATCACTCAACTCAATCAACTCACTCTACTCACTCAACTCACTCAACTCACTCTATTCTCCCAGCTCACTCAACTCACTCAACACACTCAACTCACTAAACTCACTCAACTTACTCAACTCACTCAACTCACTCAACTCAATCAACTCAATCAACTCAATCCACTCAATCAACTCACTCAACGCTTGCAACTCACTCTACTTACTCAACTCACTCAACTCACTCAACTCACTCAACTCACTCAACTAACTCAACTCAACTCACTGAACTCAAATCACTCAACTCACTCAACTCACTCAAATCGCTCAACTCACTCAACTCACTCAATTCACTAAACTCACTGATTTCACTCAGCTCACTAAGCCCACTCCACTCACTCAACTCACTCGACTCACTCAACTCACTCAACTCACTCCACACTCAACACACTCAAGTCACTCACTCACTCAACTCACTCAACACACTCAAGTCACTCAACTCACTCAACTCACTCAACTCACTGGACTCACTCAACTCCTTCAAATCACTCAATTCACTCAACTCACTCGCCTCACTCAACTCACTCAACTCACCCTACTCACTCAACTCACTCAACTCGCTCAACTCACTCAACTCACTCTTCTCACTCAACTCACTCAACTCATTCAACTTACCTAACTCACTTAACTCACTTAACTCAGTCAATGAAACTAACTCACTCAACTCAATCAACTCACTACACTCACTCAACTCAACTCACTCAACGCATTCAACTCACTCAACTTACTCAACTCACTCAACTCACTCAACTCATTCAACTCACTCAACTCACTCAACTCACTCAACTCACTCAACTCACTCAACTCACTCAACTCACTCAACTCACTCAACTCACTCAACTCACTCAACTCACTCAACTCACTCAACTCACTCAACTCACTTAACTCACTCAACTCACTCAACTCACTCAACTCACTCAACTCACTCAACTCACTCAACTCACTCAACTCACTCAACTCACTCAACTCACTCAACTCACTTAACTCACTCAACTCACTCAACTCACTCAACTCACTCAACTGACTCAACTCACTCAACTCACTCAACTCACTTAACTCACTCAACTCACTCAACTCACTCAATTCACTCAACTCATTCAACTCACTCAACTCACTCAACTCACTTAACTCACTCAACTCACTCACCTCACTCATCCCACTCAATTCACTCAACTCACTCATCTCACTCAACTTACACAACCCACTCAACCCACTCAACTCAATCAACTCACTGAAATAATTCAACCCATTTAACTCACTCAAGTCACTCAACTCACTCAAATCACTTAACTCACTCAACTCACTCAACTCACTCAACTCACTCAACTCACTCAACTCACTCAACTCACTCAAGTCACTCAACTCACTCAACTCATTCAACTCATTCAACTCACTCAACTCACTCAACTCACTCAACTCACTCAACTCACTCAACTCATGCAACTCACTCAACTCACTCAACTTACTCAATTCACTCAACTCACTCAACTCACTCAACTCACTCAACTCACTCAACTCACTTAACTCACTCAACTCACTCACCTCACTCAACCCACTCAATTCACTCAACTCACTCATCTCACTCAACTTACACAGCCCACTCAACCCACTCAACTCAATCAACTCACAGAAATAATTCAACCCATTTAACTCACTCAAGTCACTCAACTCACTCAACTCACTCAACTCACTCAACTGACTCAACTCACTCAACTCACTCAACTCACTTAACTCACTCAACTCACTCAACTCACTCAATTCACTCAACTCATTCAACTCACTCAACTCACTCAACTCACTTAACTCACTCAACTCACTCACCTCACTCATCCCACTCAATTCACTCAACTCACTCATCTCACTCAACTTACACAACCCACTCAACCCACTCAACTCAATCAACTCACTGAAATAATTCAACCCATTTAACTCACTCAAGTCACTCAACTCACTCAACTCACTTAACTCACTCAACTCACTCAACTCACTCAAGTCACTCAACTCACTCAACTCATTCAACTCATTCAACTCACTCAACTCACTCAACTCACTCAACTCACTCAACTCACTCAACTCATGCAACTCACTCAACTCACTCAACTTACTCAATTCACTCAACTCACTCAACTCACTCAACTCACTCAACTCACTCAACTCACTTAACTCACTCAACTCACTCACCTCACTCAACCCACTCAATTCACTCAACTCACTCATCTCACTCAACTTACACAGCCCACTCAACCCACTCAACTCAATCAACTCACAGAAATAATTCAACCCATTTAACCCATTTAACTCACTCAAGTCACTCAACTCACTCAACTTACTTAACCCACTTAATTAACTCAATAATTTAAAATTCGGATCAGGCAAAAAATTTACTTCAAACGTTTGTTTTTTACCTAAATTGCATACATGGTGGTTTAAATTAGGGCAAGTGCTTTCAATCGATTTCATGCTACCCGACCAATAAACATTTTAAGCTTCTATAGTGGACTTTGCAAAATTTTTGATGTAAGATGGGTACAGGTTATACCGTGCAGAAAGTACAGGTTATATCGTCGTCACACTTACATACATAATGTAATTTAAAACAACAGGTATAAGATCAAATTCAAAGCTTAAAACGCTTTCTATATCATTGATTTACTCTGATATTTCAGAGAGAATAGGATAAAAATATAACATGCCCACATACAGGAGTAAAATAAAACAATATCTTTCCAACTCCTAATTCGAAGTAATAGTAATTTATTGTGTACACAGTTAAAAAAAAATTGAATATGTAATGCAAATTGCTACACATATAGGTCCTACGGAAGTTTCTATTACAAAACAATACAAAGCTTGCCATATAAAGTTAAACTAATGCTTTTTGCATCAATATTTAACAGAGTACTTGGAGTAAAATAAAAAAGCTTGTTGTTTAAAAATGTTATTTGCATTAAATAAATCACCCGCAACATTTTTTTAGTATGACATTTTAATACAAATTACCTTATAATTTCGAGATACTTTGATTATTGCGCACCTGCCTAAATTAATCAAATTAAAATAAACTACAACGGAAAAAATTAAAACATACATACCACCTTAATCACTATTATTATAGACCTTCAGCTGAGAAGCGATAACTAAAACATACATGAAACGATTTTAACTATATATTTCTAAAATGGATAATACTCTAGTGAATTTTAAAATTTCATTAATGCATTAAATTGTAGCAAAGTGCATTAAAACTTCTAGCTGTTCTAAAGAAATAAATTATGATGGAAGAGTTGTTTTAAATTTTATAGAAATGCATTGAAATTATGTTTAATACAACATTTACTTTACAATTCAATAATTCGTTGCAGGTACGCATAGCTAGTATTGCAAGACTTGCTTTAAATAATGCAGTTACTTTTTCAACTGTGTAAGTGTTTAATGCTATATTTTATTTTTCAACCAGAAGTTTACAATACGAGCGAGGCCCAAGCGAGCATTGTAAATTTGCGAGAGAAAAATATTTATTAAACACGAAGTTAATACAACGTTTTATACTTCCGACAGAATTTAAATTGAATTATTTGCAAATTTATGGTAAAAGAAGTAAAACAAATTTCAATATTCGGAAAAAGGACATGAGAATTTGAATTGTTTGTTTTTTATATAATCAGAGCGAAAATATTTTTTTACTTTTTATAAAAATTTTTTGAAACAATAATTGTAAGCGTTATTAGTATTGATTGAATAAAATAAACAGCTGTTAATTTAATTCTGTTGCTTGAATACTAAATGCGGCGGAACTGAATAAAATAATTTAATATTAGCCTGAATCGAATTCTGAAATACATTTGCTTGATTGTATTTTATAAATTATTTAATTGTAGTTTATAAAAAAATAAAAAAGAACAGTTTTGCTCTATTATATAAAAAACAATAAATTTAAACTAATGCGCATGTCGCTCTCTTGAATATTGAAAAAGTAAAAACCACTACGATTTAATTGAATTGAATTTATGTTGTGAAAAAATTATTTTTTTTATGATTTTTTTGTTTTCGCAATTCTCATTAGTATAAAATTTGATCTCTTTCATTGTTTGTAGGTTATTTACTTTTCAAAATACCAAACAATTAAATAGGTATCGGAATTGAATTAAATTTGTTTAATTGTTGGGAATTAATGGAACAAAAAAGAATTCATTGTTTTTTTATGTTCTGGTTTCTAGTTTTACCAATGATTTTTAAAACAATTTAATTTAAATTAATACATGTTACACTGTCGGAAGGATAAAACATTGTATTCGGCTCGTGTTTAATGAATTTTAATCTCTCGCAAATTTGTAATTTTTTGCTCGAAAAAAAAATATATCATTAAACACTGACCAAGTAAAATACTAATATTGTGTTCCGTAGCAATTGCGAACAGAATATGATTAAAAACTGTTTATTTTATTCTATTAAGACTAGTTGCTGGAAGGATACATTTTTTTTTTCAAACACTCAAAGCTTTAACTTTTGCTTCAAACTTAATGCTTTCTCTCGTATTTATTTATTTATTTTATTTCAATTAATATTTTATCTTGCTTACATAATCTTATTTTCAATAATTATAATAATTATATTTAAAATTTCTTGTTTACTACATATTACATATTATAAAGAAAAACAAAAATAATCGTACCCCATCCACAGAAAATCCATTCCCTAACTATCCAAAGAACACATAAATCGCCGAGTGAAGACTTGAACAAACTTGACAGTTCATTTATAAATCGATTCACATTTGCAGCTCTTTGAAGCTGAGAATCCAAGCAGTTCCATGTTTTAGCCGCTGCTAACTGAAATTAACCTTTAAAATACTTCGAGTGACAAACTGGAATTTTTAAATTGCATAAACAGAAGCGAGTATCATAGTTCCTTTCCAAAAAACTCAACAACATCCAGCAAGTAGGATGAAATACCAGCCTTGAAAAGCTTATAGAGGAAAACAGATGTTTGCATTTTACGTCTCTCTTTAGGCAGAAGAAATTTAAGTTGAATTGGAAAATTCGTCACACGTTCATACTTACGAAGTCCAGAAATAAATCTATCGCAATTATTATGAGCAACATAACAAGCTCAATAACACCACACTCCATACGTGATACCAGCAATGAATGATAAACCTGACAGTCGTCAGCAACGCAGTTACAGTACTTTGCCCCGCACGAAAACCAGACTGACATGGGTATAAGAAACCATGATGATTCAAATAAAAAGTCAATTGATCATGTGCAGCACGTTCGATAATTTTTGGAAATTCGTGGCAAAATACTGATGGGTCGAAGGTCACTGACGGCTTTAACATCCGCAGTTTTTGGAATAGGAATCACAATACTTCTCTTCAACAGAGATGAAAAGCTAGATGAGCTAAACGAAAAACTGAATAAGTGGGTCAAATGACAAATGAAATACTATCATTTTTAGAAACGGGTTGCAAGACCGTCATAACCAACGGCATTACTTGAGATTCCTTTAATGGCATTAAGGAAATCAGTCTCTGACAGCGACTGAAAATCAAATCTACTACGGGCCAAGGACGATGATAGTGGTGGTGAAGAAGATGATGTTGGCAAATTGTATTGTTGACGCTAGTTGACGCCACAAAGTAATCACACACAGTATCAGAATCAAAATCAAAATCAAGAAATACATTTGAAGACTGAATTCCAAAGTTGCGGGAAACCTTCCAAAATTGTTTGGGCCTAATATGACCGCTAGGTTGATTCTTCAAGTATAAGCGTTTCAGTATTCAGTTCTCTGAATTCTGAAAGGAAAAAACCACTGTTGGGAGAACAACAAAACCGTCTGGCATACCGATACGCCATATCACGTTTGGTCATACAACGCAACAAACTAGGTTTTATCCAAGGCTTAGGTGGACTTTTTAATTCAATCCTTTTAAGATTTAGTAGCTATATACAAAACACCCCACTGTAGAACGGATGCTTCACCTAGCAGTTCTCTATGTCAATTTTTTTATAGTTCCTAAACTCATAAATTTTTGGCTTAGATTTAGGTGGTACTACCTTAACCAATGTAACTAAGAAAGAATGAAAACTGATGAAGGGCACACCAACGGTTGTAATGAAGCGTTGCTTCGGTATAGTCACCGAAGTGGCATAGCAGCCCGCATTCCTAGCGAGATTATTTGTAGCCCCAGACTAGCTGCAGCCTATGGGGTCGAAAGAGGAATACCTGCTGCTCCAGCACAAATATCACAATTTGTACGCGTATCGTTACACAATCGGATCAAGAGAAACCACAAACTAAGTGAAATGATTAGACTCTGGCGACCCCCTTATGTGAAAGAACCACGATCACCACGTCCAACCCTACAATTCTAACACATTTACCCGCTCTCACACTTCATCCACTCACTCATTCACACACACTCATGCACATACCCATACACACTTGCCCACATCCAAGCCCATACGCCAATTCACACCACTCTCGTTAGTGAGTTCACTGAGTATACCGTAATACCAACAAAAAAAATCCCCAAAGAACTTTTATTTTCCTTAACGTCCCGACATTCTTCTTTATTGACGGCCTAATACTACTGTCGGAAATATACTAAGAAGAAACTTCGGCAACCATTTCCAACAGCATTTTCATCCTAAATAAATCCAGGTGGATTCTGGAATGTTCGGTAGTACCGGTTAAGTATCTTCGATGTGATCTAGCAATACCACAAAGGTACCATGTAGACGTTGTCCTATCGATCCAAAAACATCCAAGTATTATACACTGATGCTCTCTTCCTCTACATGGTCACTCGTTAAAGATAACAGTGCCGCTCCACGATTATCAACGATGTTGTTTTCCTTCTCGCTAGACAATCCTGAGCTTTGATTTGCTGACCTTTCCATGCAATTTTATTATAACTTTCGGTTTACATAGTTATCCTTTAGGCGGAGTTAATCACACTTAAAAAAAAAACAAATACACATATATATTTATAGCGGCGTTGGTTTTCTTATGCGAAGAAGGTTGTCACAATAAAATTGGTATTATGATTTTCAAATGAAATTATTTAGTTAGGCATTACGTATATCAGAATAAAAAAAAAATGAAATGAAAATCAACCTGGTAACACACATTGCACTTTCCATTAATAATTCCATTCACCCTTCCACACCTCAAGATACACACTCACACACCTTCAAGCATATCCATAATCATTCATACAAAGCAATAAGATAAAATTGAAATATGACTCACTTCGTCAACGATATTTCTCACACATGCGCGCATTCACTTCAATTAAAATATAAATATATGGAAACACTCACCCTATGGTATTGTCCAATACCACCACTCATATCCTTCAAGTTTAGCCGCTCATCTTCTTCAGGTCAAACATAGATCAGAACTCGGCCGAATTTATGACAGACGCGATGATCCAAGCTGGAAACCGCGACTTTAGTAATTTGTAGACATACAATCTTAGAACCCCAAATAGCCACTAGTAGAAATGAAATCGTTGGTATTACTAGCAACTGGTTGTAGCGGTGGTTGACCGTTGTCACTCTGTGACGAATGGCTTGATAACAGCCTGCAAACAACGGCAATTGTTGCCATCCACAATTAAAAGTGGTAATAATACAGCCTCAAGATCACTTGAACCAATACAGCAATTTATAGCCAGAAGAATGACGTTAACAATTAAATCTATTCACAAACAGCTTCAATTACGATTGTGCAAACGATTGTACGATTGTACATACATGTAACGATTGTACAAACAGCTTCAATTACGGTAATGCGATTACCTTTATGTTTTTTTTTAATCTTAGCAACGGAGTAATTCACGGCACATACAATTATATATATATAGGTTTTGTTATACTTCGTTTTCTTTTAATTTTCTTTTAATTTTCTTCAATTCTTACATTGGATATTTATATGTTGAAAACTGCACAAACATAAAGAAAAGTTTATTTTTGTCACTGACATACATTAAGAATTGAACATTAAATTTGTACTAAATAAATAGGTAATTTTCACAAATATATACCGATTCTTTTGTTTTGTAAATAAATAAATTCATTAAATTTTGACTAAATAAATTTGACTAATTAACAATGAACTAATTGACAAAAATGGACGCTTCATTTATTACTTCCAATAAAACAGAGAGAGCCGAAAATGGCGTCCACCACTGCACAAACATATAATAATTTTTTTGTTTACGGATTCACTGTTTCTAAAATGGTTAAACTTATACACCATAACTTGGTTATATTTAAAACTAGGAAAAAAATTTGACTAAATTGATTTTAATAACAATGTCGCGAATTCACAACAAAAATAAACATTCAATCATCGATGTTCTAGATGAATTATGACACACTATTGACAGCTTATCCATTTAATCCAATCAGACAAATCCAGCTGAGACAAAAACTCAATGACAGACTGCGAGAGGAATGACATCTCGCGGCATTTATTTATGGTTTGAAAAATGGTAGCATTAACTGGCAGCTTGTTTTAATAACTAAAAACCCACTAAGGAATTTGTATCACTAATTTGCATTAGAAAAACTGGGAAAGAATTATATAAACAAATATCGATTACGAAACGATTGTAGGACATCATACATGGAAATAGTTCGATTACGAATTAATGATATTGCACAACTATTTTATGATAAATTTATAGCGATTAATGATTATAAACTGAATATAAGAAATTATATTGGGAAATATCACACAACTGTCTTATGATAACTTTTAAACGGAACCCATTGGAGATGACGATTTCGGTTTGAGTATAAGAAACTATGTTTAAATGAAAAACGAAAATAATTATGACAATTCAACTCGCTAAATAAAGTTTCGATAAGGTCCAGTAAAAACGCTTCATTTGCTATTTTTTAACAAATCAAAACGAATTATATCGATTATTATTCTCTGGTGTGAAGGAACAGCGAATTATAGTGACTATTTTCGGCCTACTTAATATATTAATTTAAAACTAGAGATATTGAGATGATTTTTTTTGCTTAATGAGATAATTTTTTTTATTTATAATTTTGTTTAAAAGATAATTATTAGTTTCTGAATAAAATTTTTTATAAGATGAAATTTATAAGATAAAATAATATTTAATTTTGTTAGAAGAAAAAATGACAACAAAGGATTATGTTGTATGTTACTATTTCTGTTCGTTAAATTGTCTGCTAAATACAACTCGTCACCAAATTATTGGTCGCTTATTTTTCAACATTACCACGCATGCCATTTGAGGTTGAAAATTTCCCTCGTGAGCTACGCGCACTTGGGACCTCAAATGACATTCGTAATAATGATTATGAAAAATAATCGACTATTATTTGACGACTCGTGATATTATATATGAAAGTTTTC